>RYFJ01003267.1:0-138018 GCA_003991445.1 Oryza meyeriana var. granulata
TTCATAAAATCTGTTACAAATTCAAAGAAGAGCACAAATTAATTCATTCAATACATTAGACTAATGACGCTTGATACTGACTTACCAAAAACTAAGCTAGGAAAATTAAGACCAAATAGCGAGTGTCCATTCAATATTACAGTAAAAACATTCAACTAAAAGACATATTGAAATTTCACAAACTATTAGATCATATATTAATGCCTATAAACAAAAACAACATTGATGTGAGCTTGGAAATAGAATCATTGTTATGATTAATATTTTGTGGATGAACAATGCTTTGCAATGATTATTTAATAGAGATTAGTTTGAAATAACTGGAACATCGGTGTGAGTGTGTGCAACTAACGTGAGTTCAAGTTGGAGAACTTTGCTCGATTGGTATCTTGGTTTTTCATGTATGAGTCTGAGGCTCGGAGTATTGCCGGGTGAGGATCGCTTTAACAAAATTTGATGATCTTTGTTCTGTTGATAATGCTATGATGCTAATTTACTCAGTCTAATTTCTCGACATCCTTTGAATGGTCTTGACATGTCTATTTAGAGATGAAAAGTTACATCTATTCAGAATCTGAAACATGAATACGTTAAACCTTTGAATCTTTGTATACCAAATTAAAGACATGAGATGAATATTCTTTATGAAAAATTGATTCAAATCTTCTGCTTTTAGTGTCTTCTTCTAGTTATTTCAGGCAAGTCTTTTCATTCACTTTCTTTAAAACTGCTTTTAATGCCATGTTCCGGCATGACCACTCGAGAAAACTCTCGGAGGAGGATTGGTTTTGTTAAACTTAACAGACTCTCTCAGCTTGTATGTAAGAAGCAGGAAACGAGAAGGTCCAATCGTGCTTTGAAGGTGGAGAGCCTAATCACATTCGCGTCAATCCCTAAGCTCAGGAAAGGAACAAAGGAGCATGAAGAGGACAAAGAGCAAAACAAGAAGAAGAAGAAGATATTTAAAGCAAGAGAACAAAGAAAGTTACAAGAAGATGCTAAAACAAGGTGGTGCTCCTTTGAACACAGCCAAGTGACGTCGAGTTTGGTAGTGAGAAGAAGATGATGACAAGGCAAAAACATCTTGGGAGTATGCCTCATGCGCTCATGGGAGGATCAACATCTGGAGAGTCGGATTCTGATAATAACACATGAGACACCTTTTCAGATATATTGTTTCTCTTGGCTTTAAGATTCAAAAATATAAGAAAAAGATAAAACAACATGACTTTATTGTTTGAATAGATTAATCTGAATTTCTACATTGAAAATTCTTAATTCCTGATGATGATATGCAACATGGGAAAGTTTGATTTTCTAAATTTCTTCTTGTATGAAGAGGTTCATGCTAATAACTATTTGAGATTAGAATCTGAAATTGAGAAACAAAAGTTTTTGAAACTTCTTTGGCTCTTGGTCTTGCTTTAAGATTCTCGTATTGCTAATGAGTTAGTTTGATAAAAAATCTTTTTAAAAAAATATAAGTTTCTTTTGGTGCAAGTTCTTTGTTCAATGTTTTATGTGCTAAAAGAATTAGACAACACAAGGAGGTTTTAAGTTCTAAAACTTGCTCAACATGTTTTTTGAATGAGATAAAAGTTAAAAAATGCTCTTGGTCATGTTTGAGTTATGGAGAATATTGTGAAAACTCATGAGATATTTCTTGTTCAAACTGTAAAAAACAAAAGGAGTTTTAGTAGATTGTGAAAAATGTGCTAACTTGACAAAAGAAGTTTCTTATTTGAAAAGTTTCTTGCAAGGAGTTTCTTTTCTTATTTGAAAAGAAACTTAACATGATTTTAGATCAATCAAAAGTAAGCACACATGATAGAGGGTTAGGTTTTGATCCACATGCTTATTTTACTAATCATCAACCTTCTATTTTGAGTGTCACAATCAATGGAGAAATTTTGACAAAACCAAAACCTAAGAAAACTATTTTTGAATCTGCTGGAATTATGTCTTCTCTTTCTTCTTCAAACCAAGGTGTTTCTACTACAAAACCTTCAATTTCAAAATCATCTTCTCGTGTGAAGTATACATATACTTTTTGTGGAAAAGATGGACATTTGGTTGGTTATTGCTTTAGACGTGCTCGTAAATAGAAAAAAGAAAGAGAAATTGCTTTTGCAAAATTAAAGTGGCAGAAATGGCGTACTATTTTGAGAGCTCCGGTCCAACCGACGTATAGACGCCAGTTAGACCGGACTCAGCGAGTTTTTACGAAAAATAAATGTGGTACTGGTTTTACTTGTACGGTTATACTATTGGTTCTTCTGGTCGTGTGTCTCAGTACTGGATTCCTAAATTTCTTTTATCTAACCCCAGTACTGAGGCATCGACATCTGCGTGTTTGTAGGCTTTTACGGCAAGGAAGGAGAAGTGTGGATAATGGACTCTGGTTGTTCACGACACATGACTGGTGATAAAAATTGGTTCTCCTCCCTCAAACCGGCATCCAAGACGGAATCGATTATCTTTGGAGATGCTTCTACTAGTACAATTCTTGCTTCAGGATTGGTCAAGGTAAGTGACAAATTTATCTTAAAAGATGTCGCTTTGGTTGAAAATTTGAAATACAATTTGCTTTCAGTTTCTCAAATCATTGATGAGGATTTTGAAGTTAGATTTAAGAAATCTAAAAGTAGAATTCTTGATTCTTCTGGATCTTGTGTTTTGGGAATTTCTCGTTATGGAAGAGTTTTTAAAGCTGATTTTGAGAATTGTGTTTCTTCTAATATTACATGTCTAGTTGCTAAATTTTCAAAGGATTTAATGTTTTGGCATCGTATACTTGGACATATAGGTTTTGATCATCTTACTAGAATTAGTTGCTCGGATGTTGTTCGTGGTTTGCCAAAACTCAAAAAGGATCTTGATTTGGTTTGTTCCCCCTATCGCCATGCTAAGATGGTTGCTTCTTCACATGCTCCAATTGTTTCTATGATGACTGATGCATCAGGACAGATTTTACATATGGACACTGTTGGTCTAGCTCGAGTGTAATCTGTCAGAGGAAAGTGGTATGTTTTGGTTATTGTGGATGATTACTCCCGATATTCTTGGGTTTTTTTTTCTGACAACTAAAAATGAAGCTTTTGATCATTTTCGAAACTTATATCTTTGTTTGGCTCTTGAACTTCCTGGATCCTTGAGAATGATTAGAAGTGATAATGGTGGAGAATTTAAAAATGCTTCTTTTGAACAATTTTGTGCTGAAAAAGGTCTTGAGCATCAATTTTCTTCTCCACATGTTCCTCAACAAAATGGTGTTGTTGAAAGGAAAAATCGTTCTTTGATTGAGATGGCTAGGACTTTGCTTGAATGAATATTTCATACTCCAAGAAAATTTATGGGCTGAAGCTATTAATACAGCTTGTTATATTTCCAAATCGGGTTTTCTTGAGATCTAAACTTGAAAAACTTCTTTGAGCTTCGTTTGGCCATCAACCTATTGTTTCACATTTGCGTGTTTTTGGATGTAAGTGCTTTGTGTTAAAATCTGGAAATTTGGATAAATTTGAGGCACGTTCAACTGATGGAATTTTTCTTGGATATTCCGCTCACTCTCGTGGTTACTGTGTGCTTGTTTTGGGAACTAACAAGATTGTAGAAACTTGTGAAGTTACTTTTGATGACGCTAGTCCGGGTACTAGACCAGAAATTGCAGGTACCTTATCACAGGTTCAAGGGGAGGATGGAAGCATATTTGAGAATGAAAGCGACGACGAAGAAGAAGAGGTCGAAGTGGTGGCAGGTCCGATTGGCCCTCAGATCGGTCTGACCGATGGCAACCAGACGGTCCGACCAGAGGCAGAGAGCATCTCGGTCAGACCGGGAGGGTCCAGAGAGCTCGGGTTCACACCAGATCAAGTCTGATGGATCTCCTGAAGCAACTTCAATAATTTCAGGTTCAGACCACGACGTTGCTGCTCCTTTGCACATTCAACGTCAACATCCTTCGGAACAAATTATTGGTAACATACATGAACATACTACACGATCTAAGGTGATATCTACTGATTTCTTTGCTCATTCTGCATTCATTGCTTCTTTCGAACCTAAGAGTGTGACACATGCATTAATTGATGAATCGTAGATTAACACCATGCATGAAGAACTTGAGAATTTTGAAAGAAATAAAGTTTGGACCTTAGTTGAACCCACCTCCTATCATAATATTATTGGAACTAAATGGATTTTCAAAAACAAACAAAGATGAGGATGTTTAATAGTAAGAAATAAATCTAGGCTTGTTGCACAAGGTTTTACTCAAATTGAAGGTTTAGATTTTGATGAAACTTTTGCTCCAGTTGCTCGGATTGAAGCGATTAGACTTTTGTTAGCTTTTGCTGCTTCAAAAGGTTTTAAATTATATCAAATGGATGTTAAAAGTGCTTTTCTAAATGGTTTTATATAGGAGAAAGTTTATGTTAGACAACCACCTAGTTTTGAAGATTCAAAATTTCCAAATCATGTTTTCAAATTGTCTAAAGCTTTGTATGGTTTGAAACAAGCACCTACAACGTGGTATGATAGATTGAAAAATTTCTTGCTTAAGAAAGGTTTTCAAAAGGGAAAAGTGGATAAAACTCTCTTTGTTCTAAAGCGTGGTAATGATCAACTTTTCGTTCAAATTTATGTAGATGATATCATTTTTTGTTGTACTTCTCACGCTTTGCTTGTAGAATTTTCTGAGACAATGAGCAGGGAGTTTGAGAAGAGTATGTGTTAACGCCAAAATTTGGTAAGGCCCTATGTCAGATTCGGTCAAAGGGGGAATTGCAGTCAACTAGCGGAAATTGATCCAGAAGAGACCGATTCCGGGAGGGAGCCGTCAAGACCGCTGTTTGGCAGTTATTTACTGTACCTATTAATTAGGCAAGTGTTTACCTTTAGGAAACCTGGCCTCGTGTCCGGTCAGGATTTGTTAGCGTTTTCTGTTATATTAGAAATCATGTTACCGTGTCCAATAAGGACTCGTGTAACTCGGGGTAATAAATACGTACGCCCGAGGACCTTGTAATTATCACTCGATCAATACAATTTTGGCGCATCGCCACCCTTCCGATGGATCTTGCTTCTCGAGCCGGGCTGCATCGGTTAGGTCCCGAACTCCTGCGAGAGGGTAAGTCTCGTCACCCGGCTACCTATCGGCTAGGACTTCCTCGGTTAGGTCCAATATTCTAGTCGGTTTATGGTAGTCGGCTTACCACGATATATTTATTTTATCTATGGCTGCATCAGTTCAGTTTGATCTCATAGATTGATTAGGTATATCACATCACGCGTGCATAGATCGTATCGGCTTACTGGGCGGTTTATCATCAGTTTGTGCTGCATCGGTTAGGTCTGACCTACTAAACTGCTAGCGATAAATCGGTCCTACTAGGTCGATACTTTATGTGCAAGTGTCTTATCGGGGTGCATAGCCGGTAAGTTATCATGTTTTAGCATCACGATCGCATCAGATCTATCGGCCTATCGAGATTTCGTTATCATTATCAGTCTGTGCTGCAACGGTTGGGTCCGATCTACTAGACTGAATAATAACGTTATTCTTAATAAGCCGATGGGTTTTATGCAATGTTGTTATTGGAGTGCTTAGCCGATAAGTTATCCCTTATTAAATATAGCCGATTATGCTGCTTGCTTTGTTATACATTCTTGTCTACATTACTGTTACGATCGGCTAAGGGCTAGCTGATTGGTTTATTCTGCCGATCCGAGTGCGAGCACAAGCAGGTTCCCGGGCACGACCTCAGCCAAGTTCCCTGGCATGACCTCAGGTGAGGACCCGGGCACGAGCATAGGTAAGAACTCGGGCACGGATACGGACAGCGGAAGAAGATCCCGAGTGCCGAAGTGAGCAAGGGCCCGGGCATGGGCGCGGGCAGTATCTTCGAGGCGATACCAGTAACTTTAAACTATGATCAGCTGGAGTTCCTTTAGTTTATTTTACTCATGCATTCTGCTTGTTTATTTTACTAAGTTTATAGCCGGTTTTCGAGCATCCTTTTGATGATTAGCTAGCGCAATACTTGTTTATTATTATGTTATTGCTCTTGCCGTCATCGGCTTTTAGCCGATGTATAAGTGCTACAGTGTGTATCGGCCATCGGCTGATGAGATGAGTCCAAGCCGGCTTCCAGCCGATTGGCTCATGAATTTGACATCTTTTCTCCTTGCCAATTGCAGGGTCAAATTGACTGGCACGCCTACGAACCTCAAGATTTTAGGACCTGCACTGGAGTGAAGCAAATCTCCCAGGCCTTCGCGTGTCTCCCAGACGCCGGACGGCCCCCGACGGGTTTTCGGCGTCAACAGTATGATGGGAGAGTTGAGTTACTTTTTAGGATTGCAAATCAAGCAAACAGCACACGGAACATTTGTACATCAAACAAAGTACACAAAAGATCTTTTACGATGTTTTGAGATGGAGAATTGTAAGCCGATTTCAACACCAATGGGATCTACTGCTGTTCTAGATCCAGACGAAGAAGGTGAGGCTGTTGATCAAAAGGAATATCGAAGTATGATTGAATCGTTGTTGTATCTCACTACATCAAGGCCAGACATACAATTTGCTATGTGTTTGTGCGCTCGATTCCAAGCTTCTCCTCGTGTTTCACATCGTCAAGCCGTCAAGCGTATTTTAAGGTATTTACAACATACTCTTGAATTTGGGATATGGTATTCTACTTCATCATCTATAAGTTTACATGCTTTTTCGGATGCGGATTTTGGAGGTTGTAGAATAGATAGAAAAAGTACAAGTGGTACATGTCATTTTCTTGGTACTTCTCTTGTTGCATGGTCTTCTAGAAAACAATCTAATGTTGCTCAATCAACTACTGAATCTGAATATGTTGCTGCTGCAAGTTGTTGTTCACAAAATCTTTGGTTGATTTCAACTTTGAAAGATTATGGTTTGAGTTTTGATAAAGTTTCAATCTTTTGTGACAACACAAGTGCTATAAACATTGCTAAAAATCTGGTGCAACATTTACGTACTAAGCACATTGACATTCGTTTTCATTTTCTAAGGGATCATGTTGAAAAAGGGGATATTATACTCCAGTTTGTTGATACAAATTTGCAATTAGCGGATATTTTCACAAAATCTTTAGATTCTTCTCGTTTTGCTTTTCTTCGAGGAGAGTTGGGGGTAGTTCATTCGTTTGGTATGTTGTGAGGGAGTAAAGCATAAATCAAAAGACGAAAAAGTGGAGCTTTGTTTTTACTATGAGTGTATCTTTTACTTGCTAGCAAGATACTTGAAGTTTATTGGTCTCTAGTATAGCTTTTATGGATTTTAGTATTTATATGAGTCCTTGATATTACTTTTAAGGGATATGATGCATGACACTTAAATTCTTTTATTTGAATTAAATAAATATGCAATATTGAAACTAGTGCTAAGTTTGAATAATTTATGCTTATATTTATTCTTTGTTGAATTTTCATTGTCTCATGTTTATACTCTAATACATGCATGTTATCTAGTTGAGCAATTTATTTCTCTTATCTTGCAACACATGTCTTAGGATTGCTCTAAGTAAACAAAGCTTCCAGATTTTTTTTCTTGATGAACTCTTTGTCAAAGGGGGAGAAATATACACAAAATTAAATTTTCGATTTTTAAAAATAGTCAATTTTTTGCTTGGTTGAATTGCATCATGGGGAGAAATTCTTTCTTTTTAAAGGGGGAGAGTTTTTCTTTTCATTTTGTTTTTTGATTTTCACAAACACCAATTTATATTTTGGAGATATTGCCAATGTGTTCATCAAGGGAGAGATTGTAGAATCATTGTTGTGATTAATATTTTGTGATGAACAATTGGCTTTGCAAATAATTTATTTAATAAGAGATTGGTTTAAAAATAACTGTGAATATTGGTGTGAGTGTGTGTGACTAACGTGAGTCAAGTTGGGAAGAACTTGTGCTCGGATATGGTATCTTTGTTTTTGCATGTGTAGGTGAGTCTTGAGGCCTTAGAAGTATTGCCGGTGATGGATCAGGAGTCGACTTGGGAGAAGTTGATGTCCGGATGATCGGGAGATCACGCGAGATACTAAAGGCTAGAGATCAATACACGTGGAATTAACGATTCCATATGGCATAAGAGGAATTGTGTGCGTATGGATAGAGAAGTTGAGTCCTACTCGGATTAGGAGTCGAGTCCTACTCGGACTAGGAGTGGAGTCCTAGTAGGACTAGGAGTTGAGTCCTGGTAGGACTAGGAGTCGAGTTCTACTCGGATTAAACCTGGAGTCCTAGTAGACTAGGAATCGAGTCCTACTTGGACTAGGAGTTGAGTCCAAGTTGGCTATGGAAAGGAGAATGTGATTTGGTAAATTGTAAATAGATTTAGTAATTGAGGGTTTGAGTCCACGTTGACTATAGAAAGGAGAATTTGATTTGGTAAATTGTAAATAGATTTGGTATTTGAGGGTTTGAGTCCTAGGGGACTAGAAGTCCTACTCCTACTTTGTATAGAAGGTTTTAGGTATAAATAGATGAGGGGTTGAGACCCTAGAGCATAACGTTTGGAAGAGAGAAAAGCTAGGGTTTAGCCTTGAGAGAGAAATGAGTGCTTTGTATGCACTTTGTAAACACATCTTGATGCAATAAAGAGAATAATTCTTCAAGATTTGCATTATCGTTCAAGAGTTTCGTCGAGATCGTTTTCAGTCTGTTTGCAGGCGGTCAGACTAGGAGATAATCGGCGGTCAGACTGGTAGCAAGGACACGGTCAGACCGACGGCAAGGACAAGGTCGGACTGGCGTCTTCCAGAAAGGTTGGAGATCTTGATTAAAGTAAAATTAACTTCATTGGTTAAGAGATAACTTTTTATTCCGCAAAAAGTTTGGTTTTTGGTAATCCTACCATTCACCCCTCCCTCTGGTAGGCTTAATTCTTGTCTTTCGATCCTACACTTTGATACACTTCCCATTAAAAGTTAGCATTGTTTTCTAATAATGTGAATGATAACTCTATGTATGAAAAAACTACAAGTCACCATTGCTATAGCTGCACTGATCAATGGACGAAATTCTGATCAAAATACACATAACATCATCAGTTTCCAATGAAAAATCAGCTAGTCAGCCATTGATCCTGAATCGTGATTCCACATTGTACAGATACCTAGCTTTGGATCTAAAATAAAGATAAACAAGTCAGCCATAATCCTCTCTTATAAATAAGAGTGTTCAAAACATGTGAGTGCATTTCAGTTTTTTCTAACTTCTCTTGTTTATTAGAAACTTGCTATTAGTACATTGGATACAAGAGAGTTTTAGGGAGTAAAGTCAAGTCGATAGAAACCAAAAAAACAATGGAAAGGACCTTGCTGACCAAACAACTGATTAATCTTACAATAATACCACCAGAAACAAGACGCTAAGCATCTATTCTTGGAAATACAAAATTCATATTCAATTAACATTCTAGTTATAGAATTGAAGTGCACTTACTCTTTGTTATCAGATGAAGCAGGAGGGAAAAAAGTGTGCTCTGAAAGATACAGATCTACAACAAGTTACCTTCAACGTGGCTCGATCCATAACTTGGTGAAGCTAAAGTTTCACATATTAACATAATGCAAATCAAACAAACAAAAGGATTATATAATAAATGTCCAATAGGACAAGTCTTCCACAATAAAAAATTTAGTCTAGGGTGCTGATAATTAGGACTATATAATTTAAGCTATGAAAGCAAAATCTAATATACGATTACTTGCTGAGTCAAAAATGCAACAATGGATAAGGCAAAGACCAATTCACATGCTCCAATACCTAAATTCAAGGGAAAAAACATTATGATGGTGAGCTGACTATTCATCTAAAAACCAGGCAGTAGATAAGCCTTGCTCTAAAACTAAAAGAGACCGGTCATCTCTGACTATGACTGAAGAACATAGATGTCAACAAAGTTCTTCCTAAGCTGACTATCTACTGGCATGTGATTTACCATGAGGGCCAAATGTGAAGAAGGCATTAATAACAGTTTCTCTTCTTCCCTGAGGATTACCTCCTCAGAAATGACAAATCAATCTGTAAATCTATACTAATATAAAATGTACCAGTTCCAATTCTAGAATTGAATGATTCTACGGATCCTTTGATCCTCCCACCTGAACCCCGAAAGAAAAAAAGAATCTTGAATCAGTAAAAAAAAACCGCCGCCTCTCTCCATCACTCCACACCTCCCTCAATGCCGCACAACCCCTACATGCCTGCACCGCTGCTGGCCGCAGACCTCTCCCGGCGCCGCCCGCTCTGCCGCAGCCCTCCCTAGGGACGCTCGCTCCACCACCACCCTCCCTGGCTTTGCTTGCTCCGCCGCCGCCCCACCGGCACCGCCGAACTCGTCTAGATCCAGTCGCCACCCCTTACCCCTTCAAACCCTAGCCGTCACTGCCATCTACTCTCTAGTGCGCCGTTTTCGCATCGGCTTGCCCTCCCCATCCACTGGTGGTGCACCCCGCCGCCACTCCGTCTCGTTGTCATCTCTGATGCTGGCCGTTGCTTCTGGATCAAGGTCTGCAACCACAGTTCACTTCTCGACCTCCCTGTCACTGCTCGCCATCCGGTGCATCCCCATTCCCCTCGATCTCTTCCGGTTCACTTCACTCCAACTGCTCTCCCCCTTCACCGCCGGCCGTGCACCCCGCCGCCGCTGACCCCGACACCTCTCCCCCTCCGCCGTGTCTCACGTCGATCGGGCACGGAACCAGGGTGGCCCACACCACCGGCTGGAGCTGCCTCCCCCCACGCCATCCAAAGCCCGCTGCTCCAGGTAAATTGTTCTTATGTCATGTTCTAAATGACAGTCTGGAAATATTGTCAAGTGAAAGATGCAAATATGATAGCCAAATTCAATTGTGTCAATCGTCATCGACACCGGCACAGTGACAGATTCAATTCTTAGCTTTATTAAGGTTGGTAAAATCATTTTTCTGTGCAAACTCTGTGCTCCTATTTAAGTTTGAAAAAACATGAATCAGGTCTATAAAGTGTCAAGCATTCAAATGCAGAGTTATTTACTTGTATAAATAGTTAAACACAGACATGCTTATTGCAGAGTTAACTCAATGATGTAACACGAAATAATATGCTACAGATAGCCCAAATTGATGGTACAACCTGGATATCATGTTTGTGGGATCATCATGTAGCATTTTTGAATGGTGAGATGACACTATATCTGCATTTCCCTACCATGTTGTAGCTATTCTCACAATCCAAATCTACTCTTAATATCAGTAATTGTGGCTGCGATTGTAAGAGCATTGTTTGCCCGGTTGAAAGAGTGCGTGTTGTTTTCTTCTCAATCCCGTTGTTACATATTTTGAAATCTTCAATTTATTCACATTATATGAAATAGAAAATCAGTACAAAAGGGCCGGTGTATGAGCATCCTAAATTAACATAAAAGACTGATTGACTTCAAGGGCTAGGAAATAAACAGTATTCAAACAATTTATGTATCTATTTGAAAGGACTTCAAGGGTTTACTTATGATCCCATCTTCGGTGAACTACGTCCTTAAATAAGTCGATCAGGGTGTTTCATTGTGGTGTATAATACGTTTTTGCATTAAATCTTGTACTTGGTATGCAGATGCGGATAAAAGCCTACAAGTTAAAGAACAGTGCATTTAAACAGCTTGCACTTAAATCCTAGCATGCTAGCCCAAAGTTAACATAATCATGCGCTTTAGTGGTTAATCTTGTGATTTTTATGCTCTAGAAGTTAAAATAATCATGTGCATTTTGTGAGCCTAAACTTTATCATGTTTATCTTCAGGGAGAATAATAAATTCTTACTCTTATAGCATGTGGTTGAGTCATGGAAATTTTGCACCTTCATTTGTTCTGCAGATGCAGGTGACTCTGAATGCTATTACTTCGGCGATTGATGGCTTAAAAAGATTATATATATAGAAAAACTGAAGCCTCTGGAGGTTGCATACTGGTTCAATGATTTTGCTTTCCCACTATAGGTACAGACTTCTGTTCATGTTTATTGGAAAGATATCAAGTTTTGTCATGCTAATTGGGTTATTGTACCATTACTCGCATGCCATTACACATTTTTTGTGTTTTTAAAGTACCATTTTTGGTACAGTATTTCAGCAATTTTAAATACCAAGCTAGAACTATTTCAGGTTCTGGAAAACAACTATCCAGGTTATGTGGTTGAACCATAAGTTTGTTTTTAACAATGAGTTTGTAACTACCTAGAACTCTGCATATTGCTACGGAAGTACTATAACGTGAGATGAATCCCATACTGATTTTTAACATCCAAAACAAAAGAAAATAGAAATTACTGTTAGTCAAATTTTGAATATGAGAGTAACTGATACTTATTTGAAAAACACAGAAAAGTGTTACCGAATCAAATGTTAGCATAATTAAGAGCACATTGAAGCTCTCCATTTGAGATGTTCTTCCTGCTACTTTCAGTTTGTTGTTAGCCCAGTTTATATCAGCATCAATAATTTAATTTTCTTGGGATCACAGTCTGTCCAATAATTGAAGGATATTAAATCTCATTAATTGCCACAGAAATGGTGAAAAACTATAGAAAATTCGATATGCTGGATAGAAAACTTTAATCAACAAAAGTAAAAAGCTCGTGAGTCATGTATTGAAATCCTCCCAGGAAACTTAGTTTTTGTGTTTACATATTGTCTGGCTGGTCTAGGGTTAGGAGAAGATTAAGAGCTATGTACAACGTGGATGACAAGTGAGCACTAAGCTAGTTTGGTGGTCAATGGGATGAAATCTTTATGGATGTGTCCAGATAGAATAGCTTAAAAATTTATAGTTTTCATTGTGCTTTAGCAAATTAATAATATATTGGCATGGCATCAATGTCTAAAATTTAGATAAATGTTTGACAAAAAATAAAACCATGTGCTCACCAATAAAATAGTTAGGCCAACTGAACTTTCAATATCATTTGCATGGATACATCACAACGAACCAATAGCACCATTAAAACAAGTCCACCCCATGCATGCATGCAACTCCTAATGGTCATGGGACTAAAACAAAAAAAATACAAGGTGGCTAAGGTGGTTGAGTCATTGCTCTCAACAAAAGGGGCTATTGAGACTCGCTTAAGAAAGTTCTTAGGCACAACAGATGAACATAGTTGCTGTTAGTTAAACAAAAAATAGAACCGTGAAAACCACTAGCTGCTGTCACCAGTTTTTGAGCTCCATCAACCCTGAGAAAGAAATTAGAATGTCTATCAAATCGCTATTGTTTTCCTCTGCTCATTGTTTTCACAAAATCATATATAGGTGATCGGAGGCAATCTATGTTCATCTACCTACACAATAACAAGATATTCTCCTGTGTGTCAAAAGAATTCGAGAGCAATATCGTTACATGTACCAATGACCTATGGTTTTACGGAGTTTTTATATTGGTCACTGAAAGGTGGGTCCATATCGGTCGGTTTGGGTTGTGGGCCCACTTGTCATTGGGTGTTTATTGGATTTTTTGGTGAAATGGTTGTGACTCTATCTATTCTTTTTTGTGTGGTATAGAGAAGTACAGAGAACAAAAGGTTGTGGTACCTAACATGCCTTTGTTTGGATCATCTTATGATAAATTAATCAGTTGGCATTTTCTAAATAGTATTTAGCCCAATTGAACTGTTGGTCGGCACTCAAAAGTAATGGGGGTAGAGTTACCTCGAAATACAAAAACAATGTTGTTGTAGCATTTATATAGTACTAGCACAGATGTGTACGAATGCAGCTAGAGGGTTCAAATTAAGAGGCTCAATTGATCATTTGATCCAATGCTTGGTTGCTAATATACTAATACGCCAAAAATCATTAACAGAGACCTTTCAAATATTCCATCAACGATCTACATTGATTTCCTGTAACTTAGAGCATGTAAACAAAAAGGCAGTTATAGCAGCAGCAGAGGAAAGATAAGTACATCAGCTGGCTCATAGGAATGGGGGTAATCCCTGTTATCTTGTATCTGCTGATTTGGTCCTCTTGGTGGTTTGTTTCAATGTGAACCCCACATAATGCTTTCTTTATCTGAACATGTTGAAAAATGAGAGTTAGAATCAGTACTGCAGATTTTGTGAATTCCATTAGTACGAATATTACCTTCACACAATCCTGATCAGACAAAGGTCTTGAGGTGTCACGTATGTTCAGGAACTCCTCCACAAATTGGTTCACGGTCAGAGGCTTAAAAAAGGATGTTGGAGACATATCTGAATGAAGCATTCTGAGCAGTAGTTAGTATCTGAAATAATCACTTCTATTCAGCGAAAACTGATAAGCAATAACTAATGAGGAAGTACCAATGTTCAGCGAAAGGCCCTTCTTTGCACCACTGTGTTAACTTTCTGATTTTATTTGTTGATTTACATAAAGTTGCTGAAGAGGACACTGAATTTGATGAGGCGAAAGCCTAGAATTATTTCATTGTTCAGTAGATTATATAGTTATATATAGCTTGGTATGCACAAATCTATACCAAGCTCAATATGTGAGCATAATATATCTCTTGTTGTTCTCCTTAGGAAGTTCTCAGGCTGAGCTGGCATTTAATCTTTAGAGAATCTATGCCATTTTCATGTCTTTTCATTCCTTAAAAATATAAATTCATACTTATGTGGTTCCATGGGAGTCGACGTAATTTTTTATTTAACAGTGAGATGTGTGTACTCCAAACAATCAAAAAGTGTAGTTTCACTGCTACAGTGATATGTGTAGTGTCTGTATTTTTACCATATAAGTCTTCTATACCTATCTCTCTTCACATTCTGACATACTCTTGTTCTGCAGCATTTTCACGGGTCTCCTTTCGTTTATGGTAAGTTCTTACCTTTGCATCAGCTCAGACTCTAGCATAAAGGATTCCCATCCGGTTTTAGTTGCTGGTCCACATATAATTAGAAGATGGAACTTTTATTCAGCCTATTGATTGGGACTCTTGATACCCCCAAGCAACACTATGCTTTATACTTGCAAGACTGGACTTATGCAATCCAGCTTAACTACAGATTCCCTCTCTATTGATAATCCCATCTATTTTTCATGTAGTTCACTAGGGAGTTCGTCAATGAGATCATATATAGATATCCTCATAAGACCTTTTAAGCATAATGTATTTTATGTAAGATTTGAGATTGTGGTTTTGGGTTTCTACAATGAGTTTTGTGTTTTTTTCTTGGTTGAGATGTGAAGTAAGATTCAGGGATATATATATATATATATATATATATATATATATATATATATATATATATATATATATATATATATATATATATTGTAAGAATGTTCAGTTTACATATATGAGGCACTGCCCCCATATTAGGCCCTCTGGTTTCTATTCGTACTTCTTGGTTTTTATCTTACTGAAGTTTATGTAACAGAAATCTGGCCCTTTATGATGTATGTACTATTGCAGTAGGGTGTAGGCCACGTCTTAGACATTTTGATTTGCCAAAAGAAAGGTACTGGCATACTGTTTACTACGATAATTGTTGCAACTATCTTTTTAAGTTACAGGATGATAGATCATTATTATTTGCATTCATAAATATCGTCATAGCGTTAGCACGGGTGTATTACTAGTTACATATTTAAAGGATCAGACGAATATTGTTCTAATTCCTAAAAAAAGGATTCCACAAAAACCACATATTGTTCCTTTACAAATACAAGAAAAAAGTAGATTTCTATAGGATACACATATATATCCTCACATATCTAACATTTTATATAGAGCCTGATGAACTTTGTGGCTAGACTTCAAGAATTTTGTGAAATATTACCATTCTGCCCTTTTATCACAAAACATTATGGAAAGATTAAGCAAAGGGACAATAAGGAGAAAGTGTATCCTACAGAAATCAATCTGAGCCATTGGATTTCTCGATCCAACGCTCCACAATCAGTATGTCTACAAGCGTAGGAGTCACCACAACCACTACGGTCTTTTTAAGTACTATAGATTACAAGTAGTAACTTGGAAATAGCAATTAATGCATAGAAAGAGAAACTTCAATGGTGTTTAGTGTTTACCCGTGTCCAGGCCTGCAAGCCCGAGGTAGAGCGTGTCACTACCAAGCCCTTCGCCTGCCTTCTGCGTATCAACCAGCTCCCCTGCCCCTACCAAGCACCTCGTCATGTCTCCCTTTGATCTGCTGCTCCTTAGGTTGGCATAGGCATGTGCCACGCAGGACTAGTTGCTGCTGCACTCAGCGGCGCACGCATCGAACATTGTGTTCACGACGAGCATGAACTTGTCCGGGGACTTCGTCCCCGGCACAACCAAGAAATAGTTGCCGCACTGCACAGCCTTTTTTTGCTGGCAACCCCTCGAGAACTTGCCGCTGTCCCCCTCTGCTGTGCTCGTCGGCTCGAAGCCGGCAAGGCAGTTGCACATTGGGATAGCCTTCGTCACAATGCTGTCACAGTAGCAGTATGGGCTGCAGTAGCCTTAGCGGTTGCAGTCCCATGTTGGCCATTCATCGAGCACGACCCACACTGACGAGCTCTTGAGTAATGGATTAATTTTCAGATCTAAGTGGTACACATATTCAAAATTTTTAGATAAAAAATATCAAAAAAGTTCTGACTTTCGTTTGTTCTAGCTCCTTTGCATGGATTCTCTTTATGTTTTTGGTAGAACTGAAAGTAAGTCAACACTACACCTGGTCAGCATAAAGACAAAAAAAAGGAATGCAAATGAACATATGGATTAGCACAATGCCTTTAGGGGTATAATGTACCTCCTCCTTCTCAGCAGGCTCCTGCAATCTAAAGCTAAAACCAGTGGCAGCAGCACTCTTGTGTTGAGCCGCTGCTTAGGGAGTATTGGTACTCCTGCAAGAACAAATGAGCATGTTTCATGTTAATAATAACAACACAGTACAAAGCATTGGTGGTGTTCTCGTTCGATCTGATATAAAACATCAACCATTTCAGGCTAAGCAAACACCAAACAATGCTATTATGAACTATTAGTGGAGTGGCAGTATCATTCTTTTTTTGGCGAGCATCACAACGTGGATGCACATTAATTGCAAGGTGCTAACTAAAAAACAACTGAAATTGCAATCTAGAAGGAAGAAAAGGATGACCTAAATTGTTGGTTGGTGATAGAACTGACACTTACTCTTGGGCTCTAGAAGAAACATCATTTGGAGTTGTGTACACTGATCCAGATTTAACAGGCTATGTCAAAGAAAACTGTAGTTAATTTTTACTGCATTGCAACTAAAAATTGACAAGCTTGGGATTGCAGAAGATCACTCAAGAATCTGAGCTTTACGAAGGAGCGGTGAGCAGGAGGCATCCAAGCTGAATTCACATTCATCTCCATAGCCTGCCCTGCGATCCCATCCAAAATAAGTAAATGCAACAGCAAACATCACCAACCCAAGCAAAGAACAAACTCTGTACTAACTAGCAGCCTTCTCCAATCCATTGGACACAGCACCCTTCCCCTCCGACTTGGCCTGCTTTGGCATCACTGCCATCACCACCGTGCCACCCTTGTTGGCAACCACCCCTCTCGCCACACCAGGAAGGACACCCTCTGCGACAACACAGGCTTTTTCCCCGCTTCAGACATCACTCAAGACGCTAAACACAAAGGTTAAGCAAGTTTGCTAGTAAATGTACACACAAAATTTCAAGCTTTTCATAAAAAAGTGTATCATCACTTCAAAGATGGAAAAGCAAGTACGATTGCTTAACACTTTGATCAGACTCCAGAACATACAGAATTGTATCTACTATATGATTTGTAGGAAAACAGAGGGATGGATGTATATCACCTGCAGATTGTTGAATTCGTGCAATGTCTACTATGGCAAATACAATGAACATGCATCAGATCCCATCACTCTTATACATTGCATGCAACCACCAGAGCAATAGATAGATCTTAAAATTATCCTCAAAAATATTGTGCAAACGTTTTGTAGCATCAAATCTTAACGGCATAGTACAGGCGGGAACTGGGATTAGTAACCTGATTTAGGGAGGAAGTGAGAAACCATATCTTAGTAACCTGATTTAGCGAGGCATCATGATCAATTTGTTGCGTCTCTGTTGTCTGCAGGCTTGAGATTGTGACAATGGCAGTAGGAACACAGGTAGAATGGCGATGCGGCAGATGGCGAGCCCACCAAGGGCGTGACCGCGCCTTCGAGTGTTGGTGGCAGAAAAGCTAAGTAGTGATGCAGCTGAGGGTGATCGGGTTAGGGCGAAGTAGACAACGCCTCTCGCTTGTATTGTGACTAGTCAAGGCCAAACGATGGAGGAAGGCTGTTGTGCGACCTTTCCTTCACACGACGGGAGGCGTCTCGCTTGCGGCGCCGCTGGACCGGTCGAGGATAGATGCGCGGGATAGTAGAACGTGCGCGCGATGGATGGCAGTGAACCACGAGACTTGTCGATGGCACAGGTGTGGACTGCGACGATGGTGGATGAGCGCCACAATGGCGGTGGTGTCCAACCCTTGCGGGCAGTGGCAGGTGCGGTGAGGGGGAGGAGCACTGTACGGTGAGGGACCGATGACGGCTCGGCGTTTGGCAGTGGGGTCGGCCGAGAGGAAGGGGAAGAGGGAGGAGGAGGGCGATCCGGATGAGTGATGAGGAGGAGGCCGATCAGCGGTGGCCCGATGGCGTGGCGGTGCGGCGACTAGCGGAGGGGTGGCGGAGGGTGTGGAGAGTAATCAGGAGGAGCCGGCATCTCAGTGGCTAGCGCAAGGAGTGGCAGAGAGGAGTGCAATAGAGAGGAGGGGAACGGGAGATCGAGATCTGAGGTGGCGGTGGCTGTTGCAGTTGAGGGATTTCCAGTGGATTCCGACGGTGGGCAGCAGGCGTAGGGGCACAGGAGGGGTGGAGGTGGTGGTTGCAGGAGACGGTGGCGGTGGTTGCAGATGGGGGATTTCCGGCGGATTCCAGTGGCGGGCGGCGGGCGCAGGGGAGCAGGAGGGGGCGGCGGCGGTAGTTGCAAAAGGTGGTGGCGGTGATTTGAGATGGGGGATTTCCGGCAGCGGGCATAGGGGAGCAGGAGGGGGCGGTGCCGGTGGTTGAAGGAGGCGGCGGCGGTGGTTCAATCCAGTGACTCCGAATGCAGGGGGATGGGCCGGCGGCGGGCATAGGTGGCAGGGAACATAGGTGGAGGGGTGATTCCTGAATCACGGTACGAGCGTGAGAGAAATCTAAGCCGTTGGATCTGAAGCGGAGCAACGTGGGAGAAATCTGAGCCCTTAGAGGGAAAATCACCTCCACCACAAGGGTCCTTTTAAGTAGTATAGATTTGCTGAGTTGACAGTCAAAAATGATTAAACATAATCAAATCAATGGAACCGAGTGGTAAATGATCAAAGTTACTTGCTTTGTCCAAAAAGACTTTATTTTTGTCCATCTCACACATATGAATACAAAGAAGAAAAAAATAGAAAACCTTCCACGTTAGCAAACTCCAATGCAACTGTGTTCCTCACTTTAATAAACCCCAATGCAATTGTTTCACACTTTTACAAACTCTAATGTATTAATTGCTAAAAAATGATTTTTTTTTAGGATAATGAGATGTGAAAAAAAGTTATTTTGGGACAAAGGGAGTATCGAACAAGATGGTATTTTGGAGTGTGGCACTAAAGAGAGTAACAAAAATTTAAAGAAAAAAGATTGGGCCTGACCGTACTAATCAGTCAAATGGTCAACCAATACTAACATCGGCTTCACAGTTCACGCTTGCATTTAGGTGAGGGAACCAAAACTCACATACTCCAACAAACTTCGCACAACCTTGGTGTTAGAGATTATTTCCATACATGTAATCTATTCTCGTAGGCCCGTTGCTCTTCTTCCTATCTCGTTCCGATTATGTTTCTATAAGACGGTTATACGGAAAAGTACCTTCATAGCACTTTGGAGTATTTTCTTAACATGGCACACAACTCATGAAAAATACAAATTTCGCAACAAATGGTGTCAAATCACTCCCATACGCACAAAAATACAATTAAAGGAGTTTAGAGCGTTTTCTTAATATGCCATACAACTCGCGAAAAATACAAGTTTGCAAGCAATGGTGCCAAATCACTTCAATATTCACAAAACAATTTTTAGAGCACTTTGGAGCGTTTTCTTAATATGCCACACAACTCACGAAAAATACAAAGTTCGCAACAAATGGTGTCAAATCACTCCCATACGCACAAAAATACATTTAGAGAACTTTGGAGCGCAATGAATGGTGTCAAATGAATCCCATAAGCACAAAATTACCTTTAGAGCACTTTGTAGCATTTTTAACATACCATACAACCCGCGAAAAATACAAATTCGCAACCAATGGTGTCAAATGAATCCCATATGCACAAAAGTATTTTTAAAGAACTTTCGAGCATTTTCCTAACATACCACACAAGTCGCAAAAAAAAAGTTCGCAGTAAATGGTGTCAAACCACTCCCATATGCACAAAACTACCTTTATAGCACTTTGGAGCATTTTCTTAACATGCCACACAACTCACAAAAATATAAAGTTCGCAACAAATGGTGTCAACTCACTCCCATACACACAAAAGTACCTTTAGAGGAGTTTGGAGCGTTTTCTTAACGTGCCACACAACTTATGAAAAGTATAAGTTCACAACAAATGATGTCAAATCACTCTCATATGCACAAAAATACATATAGAGGAATTTGGAGCGTTTTCTTCACATACCATATAACTCGCAAAAAATATAAGTTTGCAAGCAATGATGTCAAATGACTCCCTTATGCCCAAAAGTACTGTTAGTGCACGTTGGAGAGTTTTCTTAACATGCCACACTACTTGCAAAAAATATAAGTTCGCAACAAATGGTGTCAAATCACTCCCATATGTACAAAAATACATATAGAGGAGTTTGGAGCATTTTCTCAACAAAACATATAACTCGTGAAAAATACAAGTTCGCAAACAATGTTGTCAAATGACTACCAGATGCACAAAAGTACCGTTAGAGAACTTTAGAGCATTATCTTAACATGCCACACAACACGCAAAAAATATAAAGTTCACAACAAAAGGTGTCAAATCACTCCCATACGTACAAAAATACATTGAGAGAAGTTTGGACTATTTCCTTAGGATGCTATAGGATTGGTAAAAAATACAAGCTCGTAACAAATGCTGTCAAATGACTCCCATATGCACACAAGTACCTTTAGAGGAGTTTGAAGCATTTTCTTAACATGCCATGCAACTCGCGAAAAATACAAGTTCGCAGCAAATAGTGTCAAATCACTCCCATATGCTCAAAAGTACCGTTAGAGCACTTCGGAGCGTTTTCTTAAAATTCCACACAACTCATGAAAAATACAAGTTCGCAACAAATGGTGTCAACTCACTCCCTTATGCATAAAACTACCGTTAAAGCAATTTGGGGCATTTTCTTAACATGCCACACAACTCGTAAAAAATACAAGTTCATAACAAATGGTGTCAAATCACTCCCTTATGCATAAAACTACCGTTAGAGCACTTTGGGGCATTTTCTTAACATGCCACACAACTCGTGAAAAATACAAGTTCGCAACAAATGGTGTCAAATCACTCCCATATGTATAAAAATACCGATAGAGCACTTTGGAGCGTTATCTTACATGCCACACAACTCATGAAAAATATAAAGTTTGCAACAAATTATGTCAAACAACTTTCATACGCACAAAAATAGATTTAGAGGATTTTGGAGCATTTCCTTAAGATGGCACAGAACTGCCAAAAAATATAAGTTCGCAAGAAATAGTGTCGAATCACTCCCATATGTACAAAAGTACCTTTAGAGGAGTTTGGAGCATTTTGTTAACATGCCATACAACTCGCCAAAAATAAAAGTTCGCAAGCGATGGTGTCAAATCACTCCAATATTCACAAAACAATCTTTAAAGCACTTTGGAGCATTTTCTTAACATGCTACGCAACTCATGAAAAATACAAAATTCGCAACAAATGGTGTCAAATCACTCCCATACGTACAAAAGTACCTATAGAGGAGTTTGAAGCGTTTTCTTAACATGCCATATAAGTCACGAAAAATACTAGTTCACAAGCAACTATATCAAATCACTCCAATATTCATAAAACTATCATTAGAGCATTTTGGAGCGTTTTCTTAACATGTCACACAACTCGCGAAAAATATAAGTTCACAAGAAATGGTTCCAAATCACTCACATATACACAAAATACATGTAGAGGAGTTTGGAGCGTTTCTTAACATACCATATAACTCGCCAAAAATACAAGTTCACAACAAATAGTGTCAAATCACTCCCATATGAACAAAACTATCTTTAGAGCACTTTGGAGCTTTTTTTAACAAGCCACACAACTCGCGAAAAATACAAGTACGCAACAAATGGTGTCAAATCACTCCTATATGCACAAAACTACCTTTAGAGCACTATGGAGCATTTTCTTAACAAGCCACACAACTCGCGCAACAAATGATGTCAAATCACTCCCTTATGTACAAAATTAACTTTAAAGCACTTTGAAGCGTTTTCTTGACATGCCATACTACTCGCGAAAAAAAACAAGTTTGCAACCAATGGTTTTTAAATCACTCCCATATGTACAGAAATACCGTTTGAGCACTTTAGAGCGTTTTATTAACATGCCATACAACTCACGAAAAATATAAGTTCGCAATAAATGGTGTCAAATCACTCCCATATGCACAAAACTACCTTTTGAGCACTTTGGAGCGTTGTCTTAACATGTCACACAACTTGTGAAAAATACAAGTTCGTAACAAATAGTGTCAAATCACTCTCATATGTAGAAAACTATACCTTTAGAGAACTTTGGAGCGTTTTCTTAATATGCCACATAACTCGCGAAAAATATAAGTTCGTAACAAATGGTGTGAAATGACTACCATATGCACAAAAGTACCGTTAGAGTACTTGGGAGCGTTATCTTAAAATGCCACACATATCGCGAAAAATATAAAGTTCGCAATAAAAGGTGTCAAATCACTCCCATACGCACAAAAATACATTTAGAGGAGTTTGCAGTATTTTCTTAAGATGCCATAGGACTTGTGAAATATACAAGTTCGCAACAAATGGTGTCAAATCACTTTCATATGAACAACAGAACATATAGAGGAGTTTGAAACGTTTTCTTGACATGCCATACAATTCACGAAAAATACAAGTTTGCAACCAATGGTTTTTAAACCACTTCCATATGTACAGAAGTACCATTTGAGCACTTTGGTGCGTTGTCTTAACATGCCACACAACTAGCAAAAAATATAAGTTCGCAACAAATGGTGTCAAATCACTCCCATATGCACAAAAGTACCGCTACAGCACTTTGGAGTGTTATCTTAACATGCCACACAACTCGCCTAAAATACATGTTCGCAACAAATGGTGTTAAATCACTCTCCTATGTACAAAACTACCTTTTGAGCACTTTGGAGCGTTGTCTTAACATATCACATAACTCGTGAAAAATACAAATTCGCAACAAATGGTGTCAAATTACTCCCATATGCACAAAACTATACCGTTAGAGCACTTTGGAGCGTTTTCTTAACATGCCACACAACTCGCAAAAAATATAAGTTCGTAACAAATGGTATCAAATGACTACCATATGCACAAAAGTACCGTTAGAGCACTTGGGAGCATTATCTTAAAATGCCACACATATCGCGAAAAATATAAAGTTCGCAACAAAAGGTGTCATATCACTCCCATACACACAAAAATACATTTAGAGGAGTTTGCAGTATTTCCTTACGATGCCACAGGACACGCAAAAAATACAAGTTCAGAACAAATGGTGTCAAATAACTTCCATATGCACAACAGAACATATAGAGGAGTTTGAAGCGTTTTCTTGACATGCCATACAACTCGCGAAAAATACAAGTTTGCAACCAATGGTTTTTAAATCACTCCCATTTGCACAAAAGTAACGTTTGAGCACTTTTGAGCATTGTCTTAACATGCCACACAACTAGCGAAAAATATAAGTTCGCAACAAATGGTGTCAAATCACTTCCATGTGCACAATAGTACCATTACAACACTTTGGAGCGTTTTCTTAACATGCCATACAATCGCGAAAATATAAGTTCGCAACAAATGGTGTCAAATCATTCCCATATGCACAAAAGTACCTTTTTAGGAGTTTGAAGCATTTTCTTAACGTGCTATACAACTCCCGAAAAATAAAAGTTCACAAGAAATGGTGTCAAATGACTCCAATATTCACAAAACTATCTTTAGAGCACTTTGGAGCATTTTCTTAACAAGCCACACAACTCACGAAAAATATAAGGTCGCAATAAATGGTTTCAAATCACTCCCATTTGCACAATGGTACATATAGAGGAGTTTGGAGTGTTTTCTTAACATACCATACAACTTGCTAGAAATATAAGTTCGCAAGCAATGGTGTCAAATGACTCCCACATGCACAAAAGTACCATTAGAGTAGGTTGGAGTGTTTTCTTAACATGCCACACAACTTACAGAAAATATATATTCGCAACAAATGGTGTCAAATCACTCCCTTATGCACAAAAGTACAAATAGAGGAATTTGGAGTGTTTTCTTGACATGCCATACTACTCACAAAAAAAAAACAAGTTGCAACCAATGGTTTTTCAATCACTCCCATATGTATAGAAGTACAGTTTGAGCACTTTGGAGCGTTTTATTAACATGCCATACAACTCGCGAAAAATATAAGTTCGCAACAAAAGGTGTCAAATCACTTCCATATGCACAAAACTACCTTTTGAGCACTTTGGAGCGTTGTCTTAACATATCACACAACTCACGAAAAATACATGTTCGCAATAAATGGTGTCGAATAACTCCCATCTGCACAAAACTACCTTTTGAGCACTTTGGTGTGTTGTCTTAACATGCCACACAACTCGTGAAAAATACATGTTCGCAAAAAATGGTGTCAAATCACTCCCTTACGCACGAAAGTACAAACAGAGGAGTTTGCAGTATTTTCTTAAGATGCCATAGGACTTGCGAAAAATACAAGTTTGCAACAAATGGTGTCCAATCACTTCTATATGCACAAAAGAACATATAGAGGAGTTTGAAGTGTTTTCTTGACATGTCATACAACTTGCGAAAAATATATGTTTGCATCCAATGGTTTTTAAATCACTCCGATATGCACAAAAGTACCGTTTGAGCATTTTGGAGCGTTTTCTTAACATGCCACATAGCACGCAGAAAATATATGTTCACAACAAATGGTGTCAAGTCACTCCCATATGCAGAAAACTACCTTTGGAGCACTTTGGAGTGTTGTCTTAACATGCCACACAACTAGCGAAAAATATAAGTTTGCAACAAATAGTGTTAAATCCCTCCCATATGCATAAAATTACCATTATAGCACGTTGGAGCGTTTTCTTAACATGCCACACAACTCGCGAAAAATACATGTTCGCAATAAATGTTGTCAAATCAATTCCATATGCACGAAACTACCTTTAGAGGAGTTTGGAGCATTTTCTTAATGTGCCATACAACTTGCAAAAAATACAAGTTCGCAAGAAATGGTGTCAAATGACTCCAATATTCATAAAACTATCTTTAGAGCACTTTGTAACATTTTCTTAACAAGCCACACAACTCGCGAAAAAAAAGTTCACAACAAATGGTTTTAAATCATTCCCATTTGCACAAAGGTACATATAGAGGAGTTTGGTGCGTTTTCTGAACATACCACACAACTCGGCAAAAATACAAGTTCGCAAGCAATGGTGTCAAATGACTCCCATATGTATGAAAGTACCGTTAGAGCACGTTGGAGCCTTTTCTTAACATGCCACACAACTCGCGAAAAATACAAGTTGGCAACAAATGGTGTCAAATCACTCCCATATGCACAAAACTACATTTTGAGCACTTTGAAGCATTTTCATAACAAGCCAAACAAGTCGTGAAAAAAAGAAGTTCACAGCCAATGGTGTCAAATGACTCCCATATACACAAAAGTACCGTTAGAGCACGTTGGAAAGTTTTCATAGCATGCCACACAACTCGCGAAAAATATAAGTTCACAACAAATGGTGTCAAACCACTCCCATATTCACAAAAGTACAAATAGAGGAGTTTGCAGTATTTCCTTAAGATGCCACAGGACATGCGATAAATATAAGTTCGCAACAAATGGTGTCCAATCACTCCCACATGCACAAAAGTACATATAGAGAAGTTTAAAGAATTTTCTTAACACACCAAACAACTCGCGAAAAATACAAGTTCGCAACCAATGGTGTAAAATGACTCCCATATGCACACAGCTACCTTTGGAGCATTTTGGAGCGTTTTCTTAATATGCCACACAACTTGCGAAAAATAAAAGTTCAGAAGAAATAGTGTCAAATCACTCCCTTATGCACAAAAATACAAATAGAGAAGATTAGTGCGTTTTCTTGACATGCCATACAACTCACGAAAAATACACGTTCGCATCCAATGGTTTTAAATCGCCATCATATGCACAAAAGTACTGTTATAGCACTTTGGAGCATTTTTTTAACATGCCACACAACTCGCGAAAAATATAAGTTCACAGCAAATGGTGTCAAATCACTCCCATATGCACAAAAGTAGCGCTCAAGCACTTTGGAGCATTTTCTTAACATGCAACACACCTCACGAAAAATAAAATTTCGGAAAAAATAGTATCAAATTACTCCCATAGGCACAAAACCACCATTTGAGCACTTTGGAGCATTGCCTTTACGTGGCACACAACTCGCGAAAAATACAAGTTCGTAACAAATGGTGTCAAATCACTCCCATATGCACAAAACTACCTTTTGAGCACTTTGGAGCATTGTCTTAACATGCCACACAACTCGCGAAAAATACATGTTCGCAACAAATGATGTCAAATCACTCCCTTATACACAAAAGTACAAATCGAGGAGTTTGGAGCGTTTTATTCACATGCCATATAACTCGCGAAAAATATAAGTTCGTAACCAACGGTTTTAAATCGCTCCCATATGTACAAAAGTAGTGTTCGAGCACTTTGGAGCATTTTCTTAACGTGCCACACAACTCGTGAAAAATATAAGTTTGCAACAAAAGGTGACAAATCACTCCCATATGCACAAAACTATCTTTTGAGCACATTGGAGCATTGTATTAACATGCCACACAACTCACGAAAAATACATGTTCGTAACAAATGGTGTCAAATCACTTCCATATGCACAAAACTGCATATAGAGGAGTTTGGAGCGTTGTCTTGACATGCCACATAACTCGCGAAAAATACATGTTCGCAACAAATGGTGTCAAATCACTCCCATATGCACAAAACTACCTTTTGAGCAATTTGGGGCATTGTCTTAGCATGCCTCACAACTCGCGAAAAATACATCTTTGCAACAAATGAAGTCAAATCACTCCCTTATGGATAAAAGTACAAATAGAGGAGTTTGGAGCGTTTTCTTCACATGCCATACAACTCGCAAAAAATACAAGTTCACATCCAATGGTTTTAACTCGCTCCCATATGAACAAAAGTAGCGTTCGAGCACTTTGGAGCGTTTTCTTAACATGCCACACAACTCGTGAAAAATACAATTTCGCAACAAATGGTGTCAAATTACTCCCATAGGCACAAAACTACCTTTTGAGCACTTTGGAGCGTTGTCTTAACATGGCACATAACTTGCGAAAAATATAAGTTTGCAACAAATGGTGTCAAATCACTTCCATATGCACAAAACTACCTTTTGAGCACTTTGGAGCGTTGCCTTAACATGCCACACAACTTGCGAAAAATATATGTTCGCAACAAATGATGTCAAATCATTCCCTTATGCACAAAACTACAAATACAGGAGTTTGGAGCGTTTTCTTGACATGCCATACAACTCGCGAAAAATACAAGTACGCAACCAACGGTTTTAAATCGCTCCCATATGCACAAAAGTAGCGTTCGAGCACTTTGGAGCGTTTTCTTAATATGCCACACAACTTGTGAAAAATACAAGTTCAACAAATGCTGTCGAATCACTCCCATATGCACAAAACTACCTTTTGAGCACTTTGGAGCGTTGTCTTAACATCCCACACAACTCGCGAAAAATACATGTTCGCAAGAAATGGTGTCAAATCACTCCCATATGCACAAAACTTCATATAGAGGAGTTTGGAGCGTTGTCTTGACATGCCACAGAACTCGCGAAAAATATATGTTTGTAACAAATGGTGTCAAATTACTCCCATATGCACAAAACTACCTTTTGAGCACTTTGGAGCGTTGTCTTAACATGCCACACAACTCGCACAAAATATTTGTTCACAACAAACGATGTCAAATTACTCCTTATGCAGAAAAGTACAAATAAAGGAGTTTTGAGCGTTTTCTTAACATGCCATAGAACTCGTGAAAAATACAAGTTCGCAACCAATAGTAACAAATGACTCCCATATGCACAGAAGTACCATTAGAGCAGTTCGGAGTGTTTTCTTAACACGCCACACAACTCGCGAAAAATACAAGTTTACAACAAATTGTGTCAAATCACTCCCATATACGCAAAACTACCTTTTGAGCACTTTGGAGCGTTTTTTTAACATGGCACACAACTCTCAAAAAATACAAGTTTACAACAAATGGTGTCAAATCACTCCCAAATGCATAAAACTACCTTTTCCGCACTTTGGAGCGTTCTTTTTACATGCCACACAATTCGTAAAAAATACATGTTCGCAACAAATGGTGTCGAATCAGTCCTATATGCACAAAACTACCTTTTGAGCACTTTGGAGCATTGTCTAAACATGCTACACAACTCGCAAAAAATACAAGTTCGCAACAAATAGTGTGAAATCACTCCATATGCACAAAAGTACATATAGAGGAGTTTAATGAATTTTCTTAACATACCAGACAACTCACGAAAAATAAATGTTTGCAACCAATAGTGTCAAATGACTCCCATATGCACAAAAGAACCGTTAGAGCACTTTGGAGCGTTTTCTTCACATACCACACAACTCGCGAAAAATACAAGTTTGCCACAAATGGTGTCAAAACACTCCTATATGCACAAAACTACCTTTAGAGCATTTTGGAGCATTTTCATAACATAGTAGACAACTGTAACACCCTAAAATTATATCTATATAAAATATTGTGGCAAAAGGAATTTTTAGAAATTTAATTAAAAGTCGCAATGAGTGAAAAGAATAAAAAAGGAAAAATCTGAAGAAAAATGGGCTTGCAAATAATTTTATAAAATTCTTTGCTTAATTATTTAATTTCTGGAATTTTCAAGGAAATAATTGATTAGGGGAAGTATTTTTGGCAAAATAAACACACTCACAGAATTAAAATAAAAAGAAAAAGGTTTAAAAACCCCTCCACAGTCGCTGGGCCAATTCTCAGCCCGTTACTGTGCGCAGCCCGTTCCCCTCCCCGCGCACGCCAGTCAGCCCACGGCCGCTCGCGTCGCTGTAACCACCGACAGGTGGGGCCCGCCTGTCAGGCCGTCGTCGTCTTCCTCCCGCCTGGGTGAACTGTAGCACCCGTCACCGCCACCGCAAAACCCACCGAATCCGTTCGTCTCGAGCCCAATCTCTCCAAATTGGTTGAGGGGAAACCGATTCCTCCTCCCCCTCTACCTAATCCCCAAGAATCCGGAGCGGAATTGTGTGTGGAACGGAGCCCCGAAGCTTCCCGAGTCGGTCTTCCCTCTCTCTCTCGTCGCCGCCGCAAAATCCGTCGAGCCCGAGCCAGAGTCCGCCTCTGTCCACCTTAAATAGCTATCTCAGAGCCTCTAGGGGCGTTTTTGCCCTTTAGATCGCGCCCTAGCCAGCCCTATCCGCCTCCCCGCGCCTTGCGCCTGTTTTGCCGCCACCGCTGAGCTTCGGTTGTGCGCCGCCGTCGCCTCAACCGCCGTCAGAGTTTGCCGCCGCCTCGGTTAGGTTCGTCGGACCCCGCTGAAGCTAGGCCACCGCCTTTTAGCCCTCAGGAGCCGCCGGAACGCCGCCGTCGACGAAGACCCGAAGCCCTCCACTGCCTCAAGCTCGCCGCCGGCCATCTCCGTCGCCGATCTTCGTGGTTTCACCCTCGGTAATTGATTCCTCGACCCCCTTTCCCTTTCCCACTCTCCCCGTGCGTCGCCGCGCCGCCATCGCTGCCGTCGTTGTAGCTGCCGTGGCCGCCGACGTGGTCGCCGTGTGTGCGCCAGCTCGGCGCCACCTCAGCTCCGTAGCCGATCCGATCGGGATCGATGTTAGCCATCGGATCTTCGCGGTTTGATTCCATCCGTCCGATCGTAGTGAGATCACCTTGACACGTGGCTAGATCGTGGCCGTCCGATCCAAACCCTAGAATCCTAGCCGTCAGATTCCCTCGTGGACCACGGTGGACTCGGTTCACCATGGACCTGATGCCTCTCTCTCGCCGATAGTGGGCCCCACTAGTCAGCCGAGAGCCTCATCTCTCCTGTGACATCATAAATCCATTTTTCCAAATAAAATTAATTCAATTATGACGCAATAAATTAGTTAATTCTTTTAAATAGGCTATAAAAGGGTTAAAACTTCTAAAAATCATAACTAATTCATACGAACTCGGATTGAGGTCGTTCAAGTCTCTAATTTCTCTAAAAATCATGAACTATCCATTAAAAATATAATATTGTACTAATCATGTGTGTTGATGTACTGTTTTTGCTTGTTTTGTTTATTGCCTATAGCTACCGACGTTTAGGAAGAGGCGCAGTTTTTCGAGGCAGGTGTCAAAGACTGTGTGGAGTTGCAAGGCAAGTCACACAGATTCCTCTTTCTCTTTGAACATATTGTTCCTATGATTAAAGCTATGTTTTCTTTGAAAGCTATATTTATTTTGGAATGTCATCGGGACAGGGAAACCCTAACCTTTGTTTATGGCCCCTTTGATTTGATCACATGACATTGTACCTATGGGATAATATTAACTAGCTACCTTTATTTACTGGTTAGCTAGAATAACTCTAGGACCCTGCTTAGCCTCGCCTAGCAAATAATAGAATGACTTATGGGTTGTCACAATAATTTCTATACTATTATTCAGTCACATGAAATGATGATCCCTTTACGACGTGGTCGTACAAGGACAACTTAATGGTCCACTAAAACTTGACTAAATGAACCGGTTCACGGACTACCTGTTGCGAAGCAACACTCGTGCTAACCAAAAGCTATTATGGGATAGCAGGAGTTTGAAGTGTGTAGAGTTCAATAGGAGGCCCCAGGGCGTGTTTGTGGCTGGAATAAGTCCACACATGGTAGTGCCAATAAGGCCATGCTTCGGGCGTCAGACCGTCTTGCGGTAGGTACTTGATCACACCTACCGGAGACCGGAGGTTTGGCGGGAGGCTCTCCTATTGTGCGAGCTACATGAATAATCCTGTCACCGCTCCTTTCTGAGATACCGTGGTGGTATTTAGGGGCACAGCGATGTACTGTGGAGATGTGTCTTGTGGGTACATTGGTACACCTCTGGCCAGAGTAAAACTATTCGAATAGCCGTGCCCACGGTTAAGGGCAAGCCTAGCAATGTTTTCTGTGATTAGTCCCACAGTATCTAAAATTTGATGGTCGGACAATGGAACATGGTAGCTCCAGGTTGGAGTGGTTGGGCCTATACCGTTTTGGTGAGCGGTATAGTGTTGATCAATATTGATATTTAACTAATGTTTTATTACTCTCTCAAATGTTTTATTACTTGCATTTATGCAAACTTGAGCCATATTATGCCATCCTTGGTTATCCCTTGCACTTGCATATTTGTTGTGTGGCTTGCAGAGTATGTCATATGCTCACCTTGCAATCAACAATCATTCAGAAGAGGACTTCAGTGAAGAGGACTACTTGGAAGACTGACAGGGAGCCCGGTCAAGTCCGTGGAGTGGGAGTCGTCACGCTACAATTTATTTATCCGCTGTTAGAACCTTATTGTTTTGAGAAGTACCATTCACCTCTGTAATAAATGCTTATGCCATGTAAACCATTACTTTGATTATCAATTTTGTCATGTGTGCCTCGGTTGATTCCTGGACGAGGGTTTACACACAATAAAACTCCAGAATTTTGGATGGAAATTCTGGGCGTGACAACAACTCACGAAAAATATAAGTTCGCAACAAATCATGCCAAATCACTCCCATATGCACAAAACTACGTGTAGAGGAGTTTGGCGCATTGTCTTGACATGCCACAGAACTTGTGAAAAATGCAAGTTCGCATCCAATGGTTTTAAATCGCTTCCATATGCACAAAAATACTTTTAGAGCACTTTGGAGTGTTTTCTTCACATGCTGCACAACTCGCGAAAAATATAAGTTCGCAACTGATGGTGCCAAATCACTCCCTTTTGCTCAAAAATACAAATAGAGGAGTTTGGAGCATTTTCTTGACATGCCATGCAACTCGCGAAATATACAAGTTCGCATCCAATGGTTTTAAATGGCCCGCATATGCACAAAAGTACTGTTAGAGCACTTTGGAGCGTTTTCTTAACATGCCACACAACTCGCGAAAAATATAAGTTAACAACAAATGGTGTCAAAACACTCCCATATGCACAAAACTACATATAGAGGAGTTTGGAGCGTTGTCTTGACATGTCACACAACTAGCGAAAATACAAGTTCACAACAAATAGTGTCAAATAACTCCCATTTGCACAAAACTACCTTTAGAGCACATTGGAGCCTTGTCTTAACATGCCACACAACTCGCGAAAAATACAAGTTCGCAACAAATGGTGTCAAATCACTCCCATATGCACAATGGTACATATAGAGCAGTTTGGAGCATTTTCTAAACCATACACTCACGAAAAATAAATTCTCGCAACCAATGGTGTCAAATGACTCCCATATGCACAAAAGTACCGTTAGAGCACTTTGGAGCGTTGTCTTAACATGCCACACAACTCGCGAAGAATACATGCTCGCAACAAATGGTGTCAAATCACTCCCATATGCACAAAACTACCTTTTGAGAACTTTGGACCGTTGTCTTAACATGCCACACAACTCGTGAAAAATACAAGTTCACAACAAATGGTGTCAAATCACACCCTGATGAACAAAAGTACAAATAGAGGAGTTTGGAGCATTTCCTTAACTTGCCCTACAACTCGAGAAAAATACAAGTTCCATCCAATGGTTTTCAATCGCTCCCATATGCACAAAAGTACTGCTACAACACTTTGGAGCGTTTTCTTAACATGGCACACAACTCGCGAAAAATATAAGTTCGCAACAAATGGTGTCAAATCACTCCAATATGCACAGAGGTACATATAGAGGAGTTTCGAGCGTTTTCTTAACACACCAGACAACTCGCGAAAAATACATGTTCGCAATCAATGGTGTCAAATGACTCCCATATGTACAAAAGTACGGTTAGAGCACTTTGGAGCGTATTTTTAACTTGCCACACAACGCGCCAAAAATACAAGTTCGCCACACATGGTGTCAAATCACTCCCATATCCACAAAACTACCTTTTGAGCACTTTGGAGCATTGTCTTAACATCCCACACAACTCGTGAAAAATACAAGTTCGCAACAAATGGTGTCAAATCACTCACATTTACACAAAACTATAACTTTAGACCACTTTCGAGCGCTTTCTTAACAAGCCACACAACTCACGAAAAATACAAGTTAGAAACAAATGGTGTCAAACAACTCCCATATGCCCCAAACTACCTTCAGAGCACTTTGGAGCGTTGTCTTAACATGCCACACAACTCGCGAAAAATACAAGTTCACAACAAATGGTATCAAATCACTCACATATGCACAAAATTATACCTTTAGAGCACTTTTGAGCGTTTTGATAACATGCCACACAACTCGTGAAAAATACAAGTTTGCAATAAAAGGTGTCAAATCACTCCCATATGCACAAAAGTACAATTAGAGGAGTTTAATGAATTTACTTAACATACCAGACAACTCGCGAGAAATACAAGTTTGCAACCAATGCGTAAAATGACTCCCATATGCACAAAACTACCTTTAGAGCACTTTGGAGCATTTCCTTAAGATGCCACACAACTCGCGAAAAATATAAGTTCACAACAAATGGTGTCAAATCACTCCGATATGCACAAAAGTACATATAGATGAGTTTGGAGCGTTTTCTTAACATGACATATAACTCACAAAAAATACAAGTTCGCAACAAATGGTGTCAAATCACTCACATATGCACAAAACTATACCTTTTGAGCACTTTGGAGCACTTTCTTAACATGCCACACAACTCGCGAAAAATACAAGTTCGCAACAAATGGTGTCAAATCACTCCCATATGCACAAAAGTACATATAGAGGAGTTTAATGAATTTACTTAACATACCAGACAACTTGCGAAAAATACAATTTTGCAACCAATGCGTAAAATGACTCCCATATGCACAAAACTACCTTTAGAGCACTTTGGAGCGTTTTCTTAAGATGTCACATAACTCGCAAAAAATATGTTTGCAACAAATGGTGTCAAATCACTCCGATATGCACAAAAGTACATATAGACGACTTTGGAGCGTTTTCTTAACATGCCATAGAACTCGCAAAAAATACAAGTTCGCAACCAATGGTGTCAAATGACTCCCATATGCACAAAAGTACCGTTAGAGCCCTTCGAAGTGTTTTCTTAACATGCCACACAACTCGCGAAAAATGCAAATTCGTAAAAAATGGTGTCAAATCGCTCCCATATACACAAAATTAACTTTTCAGCACTTTGGAGCATTGTCTTAACATGCCACACAACTCACGAAAAATACAAGTTAGAAACAAATGGTGTCAAACAACTCCCATATCCCCCAAACTACCTTGAGAGCACATTGGAGCGTTGTCTTAACATGCCACACAACTCGCGAAAAATACAAGTTCGTAACAAATGGTGTCAAATCACTCCCATATGCATAAAAGTACATATAGACTAGTTTGGAGCATTTTCTTAACATGCCATACAACTCGCGAAAAATACAAGTTCGCAATAAATGGTGTAAAATCACTCCCATATGCACAAATCTCCCCTTTGTGCACTTTGGAGCATTGTTCTTAACATCTCACCACAACTCACGAAAAATACAAAGTTTGAAACAAATGGTATCAAACCATTCCCATATGCACCAAACTACCTAGAGAGCACTTTGGAGCGTTGTCTTAACATGCCACACAACTCGCGAAAAATACAAGTTCGCAACAAATGGTGTCAAATCACTTCGATAAGCACAAAAGTACATATAGAAAAAAATCACTCTAATCTATGGTAAGAGGAAATTCTCACCGAGCAACCTTGGGCTCTGATAGCACTTGATGGGGACCGAGGTGCACCAATCTTTCGATGGAGATTGATAACTAGTGATTTGGTTGGTGGAGATGACCCCTGGCACTGACTACAAATGTCACGACGTCGCTTGCGCCTTAGCAATCGCTGAACAACTCCGAGATAGATTTATTGACCTCACTGGAGGCGCGTCAACCTAAACACACCGAAGTTCAATCCCTGTAAGCAATCGAAGAACTAGAAAGAAATAGGACGTAGAGTAATCTGATATTGTGAATATGAATGAAGCATAGGTTGTATGGTGAAAACAAGGTTGGGATTCCGACGCTGTCTTGACAGGTGGCCGTTCGACACAACTAAAGAATAGAAAATTTTGCACAATTGGACTGAACCTAAACTCAAAGAAATCCACCTTCTAGCAAAGGAGGGGGTGGCTTCTTTATAGGGAACTACCAGGGGTGGCATCTACAGTGCACGCCCTAGGATTACAAGGCCCATGGTCCCAAATGATAGTGACGCAGCACCCTTTTGACTCAGACTCAGAAATCAATGTGGACTATTTTGATGATTGTGGCTGGCTCAGATGGAATTTGAAGATAAGGTTGGATCCATTGGAAAGTAGACTTGATAAGCTTTCCATGAAGTGCAAGAACATCTCAAACGGATTCCGTATGAGGAAGTTATGCCTGTTTGAACTTATTACCGTTGTAGCAGTCCGAATCTGATTTCAAACCGAGTCCAACTCGAATTCTTGCTTGAGTTGGTCCCAAAGTGGCGTGGTATCCTTCACTATTCCTTCCATGCATGTCCATGATTCCATGTCCCTTTCCTTCGTCCTTTCCTAGGTTCCTAAACACAATTAAATCACTTGCATTAGATAGCGGTAGCGGTCTATTCTCAGTAATATATAACAACCAGGAATGAATTCACCTGGTAATTAAGTTGACAAGCTTGAGCTCGAGTAAGTGGTCCTTGCTATGGATGAGTAAGTGGTCCTTGTTGTGGATGAGTTATATCCACGGAAGGGATGTTCTCATCATCCTCCCCTTCTTGCATTTTAGGAGTCGTCCGTGGACTCAAACTCGTCCTCTTCTCCCAAGTAGGGCTTCAAATCTGCAATGTTAAATATAGGACTAACCCAAAAATCTACAGGCAGTTCAATCTTGTATGCATTATCATTAATCTTTTCTAACATCTTGAAAGGACCATCAGTTTGTGGCATCAATTTGGATTTTGTCAAGTCAGGGAACCTATGTTTTCGTAAGTGTAACCAAACAAGATCCCCAGGTTCAAAAGTTAAATGTTTCCTTCCCTGACTACCAGCAAGCTTATATTTAGCATTCATGCGCTCTATATTCTTCTTAGTTGTCTCGTGAATTTTTAAAATTAATTCAGCACGTTGTTTAGCATCAGGGTTCAATTTCTCCGAAGATGGGAGAAGCATTAAATCAATAGGAGCACGAGGCACAAAACCATAAACAACTTCAACAGGGCACATCTTTGTAGTAGAATGAAAAGAACGATTGTAAGCAAACTCAATATGAGGCAAGCATTCTTCCCATATTTTTAAATTTCATTTCAACACAACCCTAAGCATTGTAGACAAAGTTCTATTCACAACCTCAGTTTGTCCATCAGTTTGGGGATGACAAGTAGTAGAGAATAACAGCTTAGTCCCCAATTTACCCCATAAAGTTCTCCAAAAATGGCTAAGGAATTTAGCATCACGATATGAAACTATAGTATTAGGCACACCATGCAAGCAAATAACTTCACAAAAGAATAAATCAGCAATATGGGTAGCATCATCACTCTTATGGCATGGTATAAAATGGGCCATCTTAGAGAATCTATCAACAACCACGAAGATACTATCCCTCCCATTCTTTGTTCTAGGCAATCCTAAGACAAAGTCCATCGAAATATCTTCCCACGGAACGCTAGGAACGGGTAAGGGTATGTATAAACCATGAGGATTAAATCGTGACTTAGCTCTTTGACATGTAGTGCAGCAAGCAACGTAGCGCTCGACGTCCTGCCTCATCTTTGGCCAAAAGAAATGAGCAGCAAGGATATCTTCCGTTTTCTTCACACCAAAATGTCCCATCAATCCACCTCTATGTGCTTCCTGTAACAACAACAAACGAACATAACTAGCAGGAATGCACAACCTGTTGGCTCTAAACACGAATCCATCATTAATGAAAAATTTATTTCACATTTCCCTTCTTTACAATGCAACAGTATTTCCGCAAAATTAGCATCATGCACATATTGCTCTTTAATAGTCTCTAATCCAAAAGTTTTGAAGTCAAGTTGTGATAACATGGCATATCTCCTAGACAAAGCATCAGCAATCACATTCTCCTTTCCCTTCTTGTGCTTTATAACATAGGGAAAAGACTCAATAAATTCAACCCACTTTGCATGTCTATGGTTCAATTTACCTTGACTTCGAATATGCTTTAAAGATTCATGATCAGAATGTATAACAAATTCTTTGGGCCATAAATAATGTTGCCATGTTTCTAAAGTTCGAACAAGTGCATATAACTCCTTATCGTAAGTAGAATAGTTCAAACTAGGCCCACTCAATTTCTCACTGAAGTATGCTATAGGTTTGCCTTCTTGTAACAACACACCACCTAAACCAATTCCGCTTGCTTCACATTCTAGTTCAAAAGTCTTATTGAAATCAGGAAGTTGGAGGAGAGGTGCATGTGTTAACTTATATTTCAACGTGGTGAAGGCGTTCTCCTGTGCGGTTCTCCAAACAAATGGCACACTGTGGAGGCCATGGGCCCCGGGTACCTCATTACAAGTATATGGGCCACTCGGATAGAGTATGGGCCAGGTCATGTAATTAGAGATAAGATAGCACCTGGCAGGCCATGCCTTGTATAATAAGGAAACATAGTCTTAGTCGGATAGGTTTCTATCTCTAAGAAGGAAATCCCTTGGCCGTATCCGGCTGGGATCCTTATCATGTACCCCTGTCCCCTAGTATATAAAGGGAGGCGGGGCACCCCATGAGGAGCACGGAAGATCCTTGATCACAAACCACCTCAGAGGAATAATAAAAAACACCTCAACTGGGACGTAGGGTATTAACCTCACATCGAGGGCCTGAACCAGTATAATCTCTCTATGTTCCTCTGCAACCACCGAATCACCTTCGCCGAGTAGGCCTACAGTTTATTGCCGGTGGCAAAGATCGACAAGTTGGTGCGGGACAGGTAGGGGCTCCGGCGAAGTCTTTTCATCAGCATGAATTCGATGGATCCAACAAACGAGTCGACGCAACAAGTTCTCCCCCGGAGACAAGATTTCCTTCGGAAGCCTCAGAGATAATCGTTGCGACAGATCAGCAACCTTACCTTGGCCGGAACAGATCTAATCCAGCCGGGGGCAAGGGAGCCAGCCGATGTAGCGCCAGTCGGCCCACGCAGGACTCGCGATCTCCTTCCATGACTTATTGCGGCAGGTCCTTCACATCGCCAAGCATAGGACAACTCTCTCCTTTGGGTCCAACTTGCGCTAGGCCTTGAAGCCAGCTCGGGTTGGCCGAGAAGGGGAGAGATCGTCAATCCCCACACAGACTCGGCGATGTTAGCGAATTTACATCCGCACAACAGACCCGATCTCCTGTGATTCAGTTTGGACACAGCCAAGCGTCGTTTCAGATTGGATCTAGAGAGGTTGGGGTCGTTCTCACTCTGATAAACTACTCGGAGTCTGACTCCATGTCAGATAATAGTTTGAACGCCAGTTCGGACTCTAGTTTGGTGAGTTTTCTCCTCCCCCGCGAGATCTTCATGGCTTCAACACCACCCTCCGAGGTGCGCTGACTACAAGAGGAGCAGCAGGAGGAGGCGCGCTGACTACAACAACAGGAGGAAGCTGATCACGAGGCTTGCAACGACGAGCTGCACATAGAATGGCGCAGCAGTCCCAGCAGCAAATTCTCCAAACTATAGTCGGCGATCATGACGCCTTCATCATGCCACAACAGAATGTTGTGGCCTCCGCAACTTTGCTGGACACGCTCCAGCTCGGGCCTAATCACCAGGCCACCCCAACTATCGCCGAGATCATGGCAATGATCACGGTTGCTGCCTGCCAACAACAACAGCAGCAGTCGGGCGACACCCTAGTACCGACTAACCGGTCGGGATCTCTAGCAGCGGGCTCTTCCACATCAACTCAGCATCGGGCGGCCAGCTCGAGACGGCCACGTGAGGAGTCTAGGCAAACCACACTCGGCAACACTAATAACAACAACCGGTGCCGTCACCAGTATGATCGCCGGCCTAATCAAGACCTCCAAGAGCGCCTACGACATGACCTTCGCCATACTATCAGTGCCCGGCGCCGCGAACGACAAGAAGATGAGCGCCGCTGACTGGAAGATGAAAACGAGCGTTTGGCCTCCAATCATGAGTGGTTTAACCACCGTGGTCGAAAGCTCGAGCCCCCACGAGACGAAGGCATCCCAGCTTTCACTCGGGAGCTACAGGACTCCACTGGCCGACTGGCTTTAAGCTCACTAGGATTGAAAAGTATGACGGCAAGACAAATTCCGAGTCCTGGATCACCGTATATACCCTAGCAGTTCGAGCTGCTGGGGGCGATAACAAAGCCATGGCTAACTACCTCCCAGTCGCGCTAGCCGACTCGGCGAGGACATGGCTGACAGGCCTCCCAAGGCGGTCGATCGGTTCTTGGGGAGAACTCAGGGATCGGTTCATCGCTAACTTTCAGGGGACCTACGAGAGGCCGTCTTCAGAGCATGATCTTTATCAGCTGCACCAGAAGAAGAACGAGTCTCTGTGAGACTTCATCAAGAGGTTTTCTGAGAAGCGTAACAAGATCCCAACGATCCGCGACAAGGCTGTCATCGCCGCCTTCTGCAAGGGAGTAAAAGACGCCCCATTCATCGCGAAGTTCACTCGGAAACCACCGCCGTTTGTCTGGGCTCTGTTCGACATGGCCAATAAATACGCCGACTCGGCTGAAGCGGTCGCAGAGGCCCTCGACGAGAAGAAGGAGTCCCGACAGAAGGACCAAAAGGCGAATGCCAACAACGAGCCATCTCAAAACAAGTCTGGCAGCCGCAAGCGAAAGTCGGACAACGAGGTGGCCAACATGGAGCACACTCAGTCGCGGCCCCAGCGAAATAATGACTACTAGAAAGTCATGAGCGGGCCATGCCCCTTCCACCCCAAGGGCAAGCATGCGGCCAAAGATTGCTACATGCTGAAGAAGTTCGTCTCCGAGCAAGCTTCATCATCTGGCACCGACAAGGACAAAGACAAGCCAGATCAGGGTCCGACCGACGATTTCCAAGATCCTTAGGCCGAGCTCAACCACATCTTCGGAGGGCCATCCGCGTACAAGTCCAAGCGCAAACAAAAGCTAACAACATGCGACATCAACATGGTCTCTACGTCGGACACCCCTCAGTACCTGCGCTGGTCAGAGATGGCAATTACTTTCAATCGCGCGGATCACCCAGATCGGGTTTCTCACCCGGGACGTTATCCACTCGTCCTAGACCCGGTCGTCAGACACATCAGGCTAAAGAAAACCCTCATCGAGGGAGGCAGCGCGCTCAACATCCTATTCGCCAAGACTTTGGGCGAGATGAAGATTCCTCGTTCAGAACTACGGCCGAGTACTGTGCCCTTCCACGGGATAATTCCCGGCCTATCATCAACTCCACTCAGGCAGATAACCTTGCCAGTAACCTTTGGCACGCGGGATAACTTCCGCACGGAAAACGTCTGTTTCGAGGTTGCTGACTTCGAGACCGTGTACCACGCGATACTCGGATGACCGGCACTTGCCAAATTCATGGCAATACCGCACTATACATACATGGTGCTCAAGATGCCTGGGCCAGTAGGAGTCCTCTCCCTCCGCAGTGACATCAAGCAAGCATTCACCTGAGATAAGGAGAGCTGCGAACTGGCTCAATCACAAGAGGCGGCAGTCGGGCGCGATAGCATTCGGCAAGCTGCCACAACTGAAGTCGAGCAGGATCAAGTTCCGGCAAAAAAAGCAGCGAAGTCGGGAATTTCAGCGGACTCTGACACAAAGAAGATCCCCTTGGACCCTTCCGACCCCTCCAAGACTGCTCTAGTCGGGACCGGACTCGACCCCAAATAGGAAGACGCGCTCGTCACCTTCCTACAAGCCAATAAAGATATCTTCGCATGGAAACCGTCCGACATGCCGGGCGTACCAAGGGAGGTGATTGAGCACGCCCTCAATGTGAAGACAGACACCAAGCCAGTCAAGCAACGGCTGCGGCGCTTCGCTCAAGACCGCAAGGATGCTATTCGGGAGGAGATTACCAAGCTCCTCGCAGCCGGGTTCATCAAGGAGGTCTATGACCCGGACTGGCTGGCAAACCCAGTTCTGGTCCTAAAGAAAAAAGGTAAATGGCGCATGTGCGTCGACTACACCGATCTCAACAAGGCGTGCCCCAAGGACCCATTTGGTCTTCCCAGGATAGATCAGGTGGTTGATTCCACAGCAGGGTGCAACCTACTCAGCTTTCTCGACTGCTACTAGGGATACCATCAAATCAGCCTGAGGGAGGAAGACTGCTTAAAGACATCTTTCATCACGCCGTTTGGAGCGTACTGCTATATCACAATGCCGTTCGATTTGAAGAATGCTGGAGCAACCTATCAACGGGCTATTCAGCGGTGTCTGCACACCCAGATCGGGCACAACGTGGAAGCATACGTCAACGACGTGGTGATCAAGACCAAGTCCAAAGAAGACCTCATCACTGACCTGGAAGAAACCTTCCAAAATCTTCAACGATTCAAGATGAAGTTGAACCCGGAAAAATGCACCTTCGGTGTGCCATCCGGAAAGTTACTCGGCTTCATTGTCTCGCATTGCGGCATCGAGGCCAACAGGAGAAAGTCAACACCATCAGGAACATGGCTCCCCTGACTAACCTCAAAGACGTCCAGAAGCTGACAGGTTGCATGGCGGCACTCAGCCGGTTTATTTCCCAACTGGGCGAACGGGGTATGCCCTTCTTCAAGCTCCTCAAAAAGGTGGACAACTTCCAATGGACTCCGGAAGCCTAGCAAGCCTTCGAAGACTTTAAACAATTTCTCACATCACCTCCCGTGTTGGCGTCACCTCTGCCCCAAGAACCGCTAATGCTATATCTGGCGGCAACTACTCAGGTAGTCAGCACGGTGCTGGTGGTTGAGCGATCCGAACAGGGTCACATTCAGAAAATACAACGGCCAGTCTACTTTGTCAGCGAGGTCCTTGCCGACTCGAAGACGAGATATCCGTAGGTCTAGAAGCTGCTATATGGCCTACTCATTACAGTCCGGAAGCTGGTGCATTATTTTCAAGCACATCAAGTCACGGTGGTCACAGCGTTTCCACTCGGGGATGTCCTTCATAATCGCGAGGCCACCGGCCGAATCCCTAAATGGGCACTCGAGTTGATGGCGTTTGATATCACCTTCCAGCCACGGACAACAATTAAATCACAAGCTCTAGCCGACTTCGTGGCCGAGTGGACGGAAGTTCAACTGCCTACATCAACAGCGAAGCTAGAGTACTGGACAATGTACTTCGACGGTTCCCTATGAATCGGCGGCGTCGGGGCTAGAGTCATATTGACGTCCCCCACTGGCGAAAAACTGAAGTACGTTCTACAAATCCACTTCCTGGCTTCCCACAACGTCACCGAGTACGAGGCACTTGTTCACGGGCTCCGCATCGCTATATCACTCGGCATACATCGACTGGTTGTGCGCGGGGATTCTCAACTCGTGGTAAACCAAGTCACGAAAGACTAGACTTGTCTCGACAACACCATGGCGGCATACTGCCAGGAGGTCCACAAGCTGGAAAACAAGTTCGACGGGCTGGAAATAACACTTGTCCTGCGTCAATACAACGACGCGGCAGACGAGCTATCAAACATGGGATCCAAGCGAGAAGCAGTTCCGACTGGAATCTTTGTCGAGCAACTCATGGAGCCATCAGTCAAGAAGAAACCGGTGCCGGAGCAGTCGGGAGGCAAACCTACCCCGGCCACAAATGAGGTGCTGCACATATGTCAAGATTGGAGGACTCCTATTGTCAAATTTCTCCTAGACGACGAACTCCTAGAAGACTGCAGTCAAGCCGAGCAGATCAAGCGTCGAAGCAAAAGGTTCCTACTAGTCGGAGAAGACCTATACCAAAGGAGCGCATCTGGTGTCCTCATGCCTTGCGTCACCACCAAGCAAGGCAAGCAGATTTTGCAATCGATTCACTCGGGCATATGTGGCAACCATGCCGCATCCAGGACGTTAGTCGGAAAGGCTTATCGGCAAGGATTTTTCTGGCCCACAGCAGTAACAGACGCCAAGGACATTGTTCGCAAGTGCGAGGGCTGCCAGTTCTACGCAAGACAAACAAATCTCCCAGCCCAGGAACTCCAAACCATCCCTATTTCTTGGCCATTCGCAGTATGGGGGCTCGACATGGTTGGGCCCTTCAAGAAAGCGCCAGGAGGGTTTACACATCTATTCGTCGTGGTGGATAAATTCACCAAGTGGATTGAGGCTAAACCCTTTGCAACAATCACAGCGGCACAAGCAAAGGACTTCATCATGAGTATACTATAGCGGTTCGGGGTCCCTAACCGCATCATCACCAACAACGGTACTCAGTTCACGGGCGGCGTATTCCAAGACTTCTGCGAAGAGTCCAGCATCAAGATCTGCTACACATCTGTGGCACACCCGCGGAGCAACGGGCAGGTCGAACGAGCCAACGGTATGGTCTTACAAGGCATCAAGGCCAGAATATTTGACCGACTACAACCATATGTGGGCCGGTGGGTACAAGAACTCCCATCGGTTCTCTGGTCTCTCAGAACCATGGTTAGTCGGGCAACAGGGCACTCCCCTTTCTTCCTGGTCTACAGTGCCGAGGTTATGCTACCAATAGAGTTACAGTTCGGCTCTCCACGAGTCCGGGCTTACTCAGAAGATGTTTCAAACAATACCCGACTAGTCGAGTTAGATCAGTTGGAAGAAGCAAGAGACACCGCAACAGTCCAGTCGGCAAGGTATCTTCAAGGCCTACGTCGCTACCACAATCGCAATGTCCGTGGCCGCGCCTTTTTGGTTGGGGATCTCGTTCTGAGGAAAATACAAACCACCAAAGACAAGCACAAATTATCCTCAATCTGGGAAGGGCCGTTCATTATAGCCGAGGTCACACGGCCAAGTGCCTACCGACTGAAGACCGAAGATGGTGTCCTCATCAACAACTCATGGAACATAGAACAACTACGTCCTTTCTATACCTGAGTTTTATACTTTTTCATGTGTACAGTTTCTCTGACTCACTACGCCGCTTGCATCAACTGAGTAGTGAGTCGGGGGCTGCATGTATATATGTGCTGTCAATAATATACGAGCTCGTCCTACTCAGTCACGAAGCTTTACTACGACTGTCACGTTTGCCTGAGTACAATTTCTTACTTTGAACGTTTTTATTAAGTTCTAACAGAATAACTCGGCACAGACCGCACGGTCAAGTAAAGCTAATGACAACTGAGTACATAAGCTTGGTGGCATCGCACATATATTTACACATGTTTCTTCACAAAAGTGTATACATACCAACTACATAATATGTTGCCCTTACAGACCCAGGTCCCGGGTAATTACCTCAGCAGTCGGCTTCGCCCGGGCAATCAGTTCCAGCGCCTCCTCGGGCGTCGTCTCCTCGGCAAACCCCTCCCCAATGGCTTCAATGTCTGCCCTCGGGTAGATGGATTTGGTCATCACCAGGGTTTGGGCCACACCGGCAACAAGATGCTCATCCGAGTACTTCTTCAAGGCACTCGGTGCATTCTCAAGACGCGCCTCTATTTGGGGGATCCTGCTGCAACTGGTTCCCACAGGGCTGGGATCTATGAGGTCAAGGAGCCCTTTCATGGACCCGACGAGGGCTTCCTGTGACTCCCTGATCACTCTTATCTCCTCTGTGTAAAACTGATACTGGGCCTGGACGTTGGCTCTCATGTCTGCCCAGGTCCGCCGACAAGTAAACTTGTCAGGCTTGGTCGCAGATAGAATGACTAATGTATTGGCTAAGATCACGGTCAGGTTGAGGACTTACTCTCATAGTCGGCCTCCCACCTGGCCACGGTCTTCTCCAGTTCAGCTTTTTCCTTACCGAGCTTGATGACGGCCTCTTTCAACTCGGCCTTCTCCCGATCAAGCTCGGCGTTGGCCTTTGTCAGGTCGGCCTTGACCCTCTCAAGCTCGGCCCTGGCTTCTTTGGCCTCCTTTAGCTGGGATTCCCTCTCTGTTCGGGTCTTCAACTCTGCTTCGAGGGCTGCACGACAGATTAGCCAAGAGCTCAACCGTGCAGTCATGACATAACTGGGTAGTCGGGAACAATGCGGCTGAATGAATATGTTGATGGTTCAGTCAGGAAGGCGCATTCGAGGAATTTACCTTTGATCTTTCCGGCTAGGGCCCAAGTCTCCTCCCTAAGCTGGTTGGTGCCACTCTTTAGCCAGGATTCCCTCCCCACGTGACGCTCCTCCATCTCGACCTTCAATGCCCGGAGCTGTTCTAATTCCGCGAGGTGGGGAGCCATTTCGACCAGGATTTCCGTCATTGCCTCATTGCAGTCGACAAGCTTCTACTCAGGGTAAAAAACAAATCAAGGATGGAGTCAAATGTCAAAACCAGAAGATCACCATGACTCTGCCACAAGAATCATACCCCGACTCCCTAGGACCCGCTGATGGCGGCGCGAAGCAAGCTTTCGTGTTCCCTTCTCGCGACAACTTCATGAAGCCTAAAGCTCTTCACGGTCCCGTCAGGCGCCATCCAGGTGAATGTCCGAGGCATCCTACGCGGAGGAGCTTCAATCCGAAGCAGGTTCGGGATGTCTGGCGGTGACGACGACGACAACAACGGCCACGACAGCGATAGGGTCCCGGCCCCCATGCCGTCATCCCCCGCGGCCTCGGGGACCGGCTCGAGGGCTCCGACAACAGCCTCCACGACGGGCGACGCTTCAGGGGCTGGGGCCTCAACCTCAGCAGCTGCCTCTTGGTCGGGTGGCAGCGGCGACCCTGCAGTCAGGACCACCTCAGTCTCCGTGACTGGGCTGGCCACCGGCTCAGCGGGTGTATTCGTGGCCGCCAGCTCGGCTGGAGCAGGCTCTTCAAGGGGAGCGGTCAGATCGGTCTCCTTGAGATTGATATCGGCCCGCTTCCTGCATGACGAAACAAGACATCAAAACACTACAACAACATGCAAGGATTCCAGGAGATCCAGAGCAGCATACCTCTTGGAGAACTTCGGTTTCCTGCCGGGCGACCCGGGTCCTGGCGGAGCGCTATCTCCGGTCATTAGCCCGGCCAGCGAATTGGTCGGCGCCACAGTCGGTGGCCGCATATCAGCTCGAGTCGGCCCCGGTTCTGCCGTGGTTGGTTCGGGCGCCCCCGTCCTCGGCGATGTCTGCTCTGGCCGGCCCCTCGACGGTGCTATTGCTGGACTCGGCAATGTTGGGCTCAAACCCACAGGTCTCAACCTTGGGCTTGATCGCCTGGGCGCCGCGGCGGCGGTGTCCTTTATCTTTAGGCTTCTTGCCATGGCGCGCGGCGTCATGGCTCCCTCGCCCCGATACAGAATGGGCTTCTTCCCCGCTCTCTTGGAGTCGGGCTGGGTAGCAGAGGGGCTCCTCGGCCTTTTCTTCGATGCAGCGGCCGACAATGGGCGGGAGTCTTCATCGAACTCTTCGTGACACTACAAATGAGTCAACAAAATACATCACGCAGTGCTGAACAATCACAGTTCCACAGGCATTCATCACAGAAGAAGATTAAAGGTTACCTTGGTCAGGGGCCGAATGAAGCTATAGGCCGCGACCCGGCGGTTATCGTCTTCGGTCACGACCACCCCTTCAGAGAAGTAACCGAATAGGGTCTCGGTCACTACGTCCTTGCTGGCCAACTTGTTGCTTACTCGGTCAGGATCATTTTTGCCTTGAAAGGCCCAGCCAAATGCACTCCTCAGCTTCAACGGTTGGATGCGCTGAGTCAGGAAGCGACGAGCCACCCAAGGTCCTATCAGGCCAGCCTTTTTGAGGTCATCTAACTTCACCAACAATTGATGTGCCTGGCCCATCTCCTCAAAGGATGGCTCTGCTGAACAATTTGGTGAAACCACAGGCAACAAGCCGGTAAATGGGCGCAAGGAGGGAGCCAGATCTACGCAATAGAACCATTCCTTGTGCCAGCCTTTCAGAGAAGATTTCAAGGGGAGATCAAGATATGTCTTCTTCTCATCGCTCCTTAGCTAGAGACCAGCCCCCCCAATCACACTAATATTATTCTTGGAGGGTTGGGGTTTGATGTGGAACAGATGTCGGAAGAGGATAAAATGGGGTTCAACACCCAAGAAGCACTCACAGAGAGTAACAAATATTGAGATCTGAAAAATCGAGTTGGGATTCAAATGCACCAACTCCAACCTGTAGAAGTCAAGGATGTGGTGGAAGAAATCAGAAGATGGAAGGCACAAGCCCCGATCGAAAAAAGAGGCGAAAACTACTGTTTCACCAGGTTGGGGATTTGGGACCGACTCACCTTTAGCCGGCCGCCAGCGAATCACCTCTTGGCTGGGCAACTTCAGTTGACTCTCCAGCAACTTCAGCTTCACCGAGCCGCAATCTGAAATCGGCCAAGCACTCTCCGGCGCACCCGCAAGATCCGAAGCTTTCAGCATGACTGGAAGCGGCAAGACTTGGGGAAAAATGAATCAGGCCTTGGAACAAACGAAGAGGATTGGAATCGCCCGAGTTCGGGTGGAGAATAGCAGCAGCTAACCCTTGTCGGGCGGGAAGCGAAAAGTTGGGCGCGAAGGTGGAAGACGAAGCGATTGGATGATTTGGGGAAGATGAAGGAATCTTTTTCTCTCTCCCCACTTTTAAAGAGCCGATGATGACTAGATGGGCTTGGGCCTACATAGTCAGCACTGGGCCATCAAGATATGAGTTCCTACAGTAGCATGCTCTATGTGGGCCGCCCGTAGGCTGAGTTGAAATTATAGCGCTGGTGCTACTAACAGGAGCCGATGAGGTAAACAGATATGCTTCAGGAGAGCCTTATTGCTAAACATATATGTTTGGGTATCTGTTTTATCCACCAGGTCTCAAGGATATATCCTTATAAGGATCACAAGCTGGTCTTCATTAAAATTGGGGATGCAGGTATCTCTCTCGGGTACACCTGACCACGCAGTGGATTTATTTTCATGCAGTGGTACTCGGCCTACATGCGTGGCCACCAGTTGCCATGAGCAACATTATTCCAGCCGATATGACGCTGAAGAGTCTAACTTTCGAGTAGTGCACTACTCGGGAGAGACTATAAATCCCTTATTCCCGCTGACATGATGTGGAGGAGTCTAACTTCTAAGTGGGATGCCACTCGGAAAAGACTATAAACTCCTTATTTCAACTGACATGACGCTGAAGAGTCCCATATACGAGTAGCATCCTACTCGGCAAGACTATAAACACATATTCCAGTTGACATGACGCTGAAGAGTCCCATATACGAGTAGCATCCTACTCGGCAAGACTATAAACACATATTCCGACTGACATGAAGTTGAAGAGTCCTACATACGAGTAGTTCCCTACTTGGCAAGACTATAAAGTTTATTCCGGTTGACATGATACTGAAGAATCTCATATACCAGTAGTAATCTACTCGGGAAAGATTATCAGGTTAAAGATCTTTGACTTTATGTTTAATTGTCTTCACAATTAAGCACAAAGTCGGGGGCTACACCTAATAGGTGCGCCTATTCGGTGTACACTATTCATACATCTACATGAAGCCCTTCATAGCCTCACTACCAGCTGACATGAAGCAGGACTCGGGAAGAAGACTTACTCAGACAAAGAGTACTCGGGAGTATCGCATTCGGGTAATCTTCACCGTGGAGAATGAGCACTCGGCATCAGTTGTTACTTAACTATGAAGGTCTCAGGGGCTATGTGGAGGCCATGGGCCCTGGGTACCTCATTACAAGTATATGGGCCACTCGGATAGAGTATGGCAGGCCATGCCTTGTATAATAAGGAAACAAAGTCTTAGTCGGATAGGTTTCTATCTCTAAGAAGGAAATCCCTTGGCCGTATCCGGCTTGGATCCTTATCATGTACCCCTGTCCCCTAGTATATAAAGGGAGGCAGGGCACTCCATGAGGGCACGAAAGATCATTAATCACAAACCACCTCAGAGGAATAACACCTCAACTGGACGTAGGGTATTACCTCACATCGAGGGCCTGAACCAGTATAAATCTTCTCTGTGTTCCTCTGTAATTCACCGAATTCACCTTCGCCGAGTAGCCCAATAGTTTTATTGCCGGTGCAAAGCATCAACACACGCCTTTCTTCGTAAGCTCATTCAATGGTGCGGCGATGGTGCTAAAATCTTTTATGAAACGGCGGTAGAACCTAGCAAGTCCTAAGAAGCTCTACACCTGTGTGACCGTATTAGGAGTCGGCCATCTTTGGATTGCTTCAAGTTTGGCTGGATCAACTTCAATTCCCTGTGGAGTAACAACATAGCCAAGAAACAAGACTCGATCAATGCAAAAGGTGCACTTCTCAAGGTTACCAAATAAACGTGCATCATGTAAAACATTAAAAACAGCACGTAAATGTTCAAGATGTTCCTCTAATGATCTGCTATATATCAGTATATCATCAAAATAAACTACCACATGTCTACCAATGAAAGCATGCAAAACCTCGTTCATTTGTCGCATGAAGGTACTAGGTGCATTCGTTAAACCAAAAGGCATTACTAGCCACTCATATAACCCAAACTTAGTTTTAAAAGCCATTTTCCATTCATCGCCTAATTACATGCGTATTTGATGATAACCACTACGCAAATCAACCTTGAAAAAGACAACAGAACCACTAAATTCATCAAGCATATCTTCTAGCCTAGAAATAGGATGACGATATCTAATGGTGATATTATTGATTGCTCTACAATCTACACACATGCGCCATGACCCATCTTTCTTTGGTACTAAAATGACCGGAACAGCACAAGGACTAAGAGATTCGCGCACATACCCTTTATCAAGCAACTCTTGAACTTGGCGCTGAATTTCTTTAGTTTCTTCTGGATTGGTCCTGTATGGGGCGCGGTTGGGCAAGGATGCACCGGGAATTAAATCAATTTGATGTTCAATCCCACGAAGCGGTGGTAGTCCCGGTGGTATGTCCTTTGGAAAGACATCTTGGTAATCCTGCAAAATGTTAGTGATAGCAGGTGGCAAAGAAGGAGGTATATCCTCAAAGGAAAACAAAGCTTCTTTGCAAACTAATGCATAGCAAACAGAATTACTAGCATTCAGGTCAGTCATATCAGATTTGGTAGCAAGGAAACAAGCACTTTTTAATTTAATTTCCTTATTCTTCAAAGGAACAGATTTAGGTTCTTTCTTTTTTTGTTGCTCAAGCTCTTTAGCTACAGTCTGATTCTCACTTTCAGTATTCTCCTGACTCTTCACACTACTATTTTTTTGTTGCTCAAGCTCTTTAGCTACAGTCTGATTCTCACTTTCAGTATTCTCCTGACTCTTCACACTACTAGCTCTAGCAAGGTCATCTTTAACAATTTGTTCAGGAGTCATAGGATGCAGCACAATTTTCTTTTCCTTGAACATAGAGAGTATTGATTATGCCTACCATGATGTACATATTCAGTATCATATTGCCAAGGTCTTCCTAATAACAAAGAACAAGCTTGCATAGGAACAACATCGCAATCAACATAATCATGGTATGAACCCATAGAAAAATGTATTCTCACCATCCGTGTTACCCTCAACTTACCACTGTCGTTGAACCATTGGATATATGGTATGGGTGGGGATGAGGTTTGGTCGGCAAGGCAAGCTTCTCCATCATATCCATACTCGCCAAATTGTTGCAACTCCCACCATCAACAATTATGCAAATCAAACGTTCTTTGACAACGCCCTTGATTTGGAACAAATTATGGCGCTGGTTTTGCTCGACATGAGACACTTGAGCACTTAGCAAACATTTCACTATAATGCTCAAATACTTATCGGCATCTTCAGTGCCAACATGCTCCTCCTCATGATCAGATTCTTCAACATGTCCTGCAGTGATGGGGACAAGGTGCCCGATCTTTCGATGAGACTGATAACTATCAATTCCAGTGGAGATGACCCTGGCAATCCGACTACAAACGCACAACGTTGCTTGTGCCTTAGCAATCGCTGAACCAAATCTCCGAGATGTTATTGATCTCGCTGGAGGCGCGATCAACCTGTACACGAAGTTCAATCCCTACGAGCAATTGAAGAACTAGCAAGAATAAGATATAGCCAATCTGATATTGTGAATATGAATGAAGCATAAATTGTATTGTGAATCACAAAGTTGGGATTCCAAAGCTGTCTTGGTAGGTGGTCGTTCGACACAACTAAAGAGCAAAAGTTTCCACAATGGCTAAACTTAAACAACGAAATCCAAATCTAGCAAGGGAAGCGGCGGCTCCTAAATAGGGAGACGACTAGGGGGGCATCCCACATGCACGCCCTAGGGTTACAAGGCCCATGGGCCCAAGTGGAGATGGCGCAGCACCCTTTTGACTCGGACTCAGGAACCAACATGGATTATTTTGAAACATGGATTATTTTGATGATTGCGGCTGGATCTGATGGAATTTGAAGATGAGGCTAGATCCATTGGAAAGTAGACTTCATAAGCTTTCCATGAAGTACAAGAACGTCCCAAACGGAGTTCGTATGAGTATGTTATGCCCGTTTGAACTTTGTAGCATCACAGCAGTTCGAATCTGATTCCAGAACAAGTCCAACTTGAATTCTTGCTTGACTTGGTCCCTTTCCTTTGTCCTTTCCCAGATTCCTAATCACAATTAAATCATTTGTATTAGGTAGTGGACTATTCTCAGTAATATATGAACCTAGGAATGAATTCACTTGGTAATTAAGTTGACAAGCACGAGCTCGAGTAAGTGGTCCTTGTTGTGGATGAGTTGTATCCATGGAAGGGATGCCCTTTTCATGCAGGATCATTTGCAAGCATAGCATATGTTTTGTGGGCACCCCAGAAGTGCATTATGAAGAGTAACTATTATGGCAACACGAACTATCTAGATGGATGGGGTCTCGAATAAAACCCGAATAAATGCGGTAACCATCCATCCTCATCGCAGACTTGCCATAATCTTTACCCACTCACAATACAAATCCAAAATGCCGAGAAGTATACAAAAGAGATAATCATAAGGATAGCTTGCTAGTCCTCCCCGTCATATGCCCGTCAAACCACTCGATGGTGGCGACCAAACACGATACGTACCCCAGAGGACTTGAACCACAATAGCTATCCCCCAACCATCTCAATTATACACAACTCATACTCATGTTCAGCTAGTCCTCAGGAAAGCGACTAGCCTCACACTTTCATCGCAAGCAATTGATAAACATCACAAGTACTCTAAAAATGGATAGACGAGCAGCAGAGTTATAACTATTACATAGAGGGTTCACACCCTAATTCATCACAAAGTGACACAAAAGATTTGCAGCGGAATATAAACACAAAAGACAAGAACCAGTGGTGCCAAACCCATGCACAGGGCAACCGACTGGGGATAGAGCTCAACTTCAACTACACATTATCCTCGCCACCCTCGGCGGGATAATAGTAGATCACACCATCTTCGTCATTATCCTCACCTGAAAAGATGCAACGTGAGTACGAATGGTACTCCGCAAGACTTACACAATAATAATAGTACAAAGGAAGCATGCTGGTTTCTACATCAAGGAAGAAGGCTATATTGATTTGATTTTGCACAAAGCTGATTTTATTGAGCAAGTAAGACTTGAAACTATAAGCATTTTGTGAAATAACTCAATCTGAAATTTTAAGACAGCAAGTATATGGTTCTGAAAATGGAACATAAATGAGCATAAACCATGCTTTAAGCATCATCCATGGGCCACCCTTGCCCAAACAATTGTGCTACACTAGCACACCATTTTTCATGACTAAAGCCAAGTCATATTTAACATTAAAAATCCCTTATATAAACCCATCCATCCATGACTATCCGAAGTCATGGTATAATCACATAACCCAAGTTGGATGCTAACATGAATAACTAACACATCAAGCGTTCGTCCTGTGACCGTGGACACGGCTATTCGAATAGTTCTTACTCTGATCAGAGGTGTACATCTTTACCCACACGATGTGATAGAAGCCCAACGGCTACACTCTAGTTTGATACGTACATATCTGTACCCACACTCTACACATTGAGTGCGGACTAGAGGTCACAACAAAACCTTTCGCACGCTTAGCCCCAACCACCTAAACCACGTCTGGGCCCCCGACAACTTTAGTCGTGCGTGTGTGATGACTAAGGTAGGCTCACCGTCGTGGGAGGCACCTCCGGCCACAGCCAAGCGCGCTCGAGGTCCTCCAACGGAAATCCATCCTCACAACTGACGGACGGGCGTAGATGGCTACAGCCTCCTGTGCTACTGAGTTAAGCCGTCCCACTCCCGGCGTGTGGAAGTACGTAGGGTGCTTGAATAGACGTCAACATGTTCGGTCCTTAACGACCCAGACGGAGCTACGTGCATCGGGGTAAACACCATCCCTTCATCGCCTTATCATCCGTCCAAGTCAAACATATTCTCAAATATTAATTAGAAGTTATTCTTGTCAGATTTTAACCCATCTATTCGCATTCAACTAGTTTTGAACCGATAGCTCCATCTATCGGATTTTGCTAAGTCTAGAATAAGCATGGCTAAGCATTCGGTAAAATAAAAGTATCCCAAAGTCCTTAACCAGTGGTGACAAGGTATAAACATGAGATCAATAACCAAGGAATGGAAATGCATACAATTGGGTAATATTGACTCTACCCGTTTTCCCATTTTAAATAGACTCAAGCATGCATATAGATATTGTTTTCACAACATATCAATTTATTGAAAACATAGGTTCAATATGCTTAGACGCTTGCCTTGCTGCAGCGAGGGGTCACACTCAGGCTCTGGATGAACTTCCACGTACTCCGTATCCTTAGAATCTATCGATAAGAAGCAATATGCAAATAAGAAGCAATTAAACATGTCTATGCAACATGATCAAATAATTATGAGATAAATACAGAAGATAGGGCATGTCCTAATAAGATTTTAGGAGAAAGAACCAAGTCATTTGCATCTCTGGTTTGTGAGATACAAAAATAACAAGCCATATACGCTGAAAATGGCAGATTTGGAATTATTTGTGTATCACCCTAGTGTATTAGGGGTAACTTGCATTTCCCATTAAGGTTCTATTTGTGTGATCATTTTTAGATGAAAGTGTATAACCTACTGGTTCTAACAAAATTGAGTTCACTGAAATTGGATTTAAAATGATTTAGATATAGATTTTACAAGTTTAAGAAAAGGAAAGGTAAGCAAATTAATTAGGCCTATTTTGGGAGGTATTTTTATCAAATACAAATTTTGCACAGTAAGGGTACAATTTTTTGAGTTTAACAGAAGTGGTTTCACATTTTTAGCAAATAGGATGAATTTTCTAGAAATTCATAAACTTTTAGGTCACAAAGAGGTATATAAAAGATATTTCCATTTTTAAAGAAAAACCCTACACAGAAGGTCTCACTTTTTATTTTACCAAATTAAAGAGCATAATTTTATGAATCCACAGAAATTTGGTTTACCTCAAAAGGACTTAAATGAATTTTATGGGAATATTTCAAGTTATTAAGCCCAAAATAAGTCAATTTTGCTTCATATTATTTTATGGATATTTTCTGTACAGAAGTTGTCATATTTTATCTTACAGTAATAAAGTTCACAAATTTACAGAGCTAACAAAATTGGTTTCACTCAATTTGGAGTCAAAATGGAGAAATTATGGATTTGCAAAGTTTAGCCATTTTTCTGTTGTAAGATAAATCTTTTAATTACTTTTCCTATTTCTTTCTTCTTTCTTCTTTTCTGATTTCCCTTACAGCCCGGGCCCGCAGGCCAGCGAGGCAAAGCAGAGCAGGGCACGAGAGCAGGGTGCAGGGCGCGGGAGCAGGGCGCGAGAGGGCGCGGGCGCGAGGGCGAGGGAGCATGGATCGAACCGTCCGTTCCTGGAGTGTATGGTCCGGCCTGGCGAACAGAGAAGGGCACAGGCAGACAGAGCCGGTGGGCTTCTCAGTGCCGGCGACTGCGATGGCGCTCGCTGTAGTCGGGCCCCAAGAGAAAAGATAGAGGAGTTTCACGGTGGAGCTAAGGGTGTCTTCTTGACACCTCGGGTCACCGAATCTCGCCGGCGGCAGCGAGCTCCAGCGGCGGAGTGGTTCGGTTGGCTAGGCTGACTTGGGCGGTTTCAGGCCAAAACAAAGCATGCCTTAGCGTCTAAAGGGTACCAAGATGCTCACTGAAAGTTGTGCTGGTCTCGGTGAAACGGAAACAGCAACGGCGACGGCGAACTTGGCCCGGCGGCGGCGGAAGCTTCGGGTTCCACGGCGGCGTCTCTCTTCGCTCGATCTGCGGCCGAGGTCAGGTGTCCACCAGGTTAGGGATCTCTTAAAGATAGTCTCAGTGCAAGGAATCAACGGATGGCTCACCCGATCAACGGGAATGGCAGCAGCGGAGCGATGACTGGAGTTGGGGAAGAATGTGTCGACCTCGAGCTTCGGGATACCACAGCTCGATTCTTTCGGTTGGCGGTCTTCTGGAGACAAGGCGATGCTGGAGGTGCGGTGGCTCGGGCTGGGATCACCTGAGCTCGCCAGAATAGCGACGATGTCACGGTGGCGCTCACTGGACCGAAGGTGAGGACGACAGCGGCTTCGGCCGGCAATTCCTAGGGCGACCAAAGACAAAATGGAACGATCAGAAGATGGAGATCATGTTCCCGAGGCTTAGAAGAGATGGAGCTCACCAGAGCTAGCTGGGTTTCTATCGAACACTGACGGCGCCGGGGAAGATGAAGTTGCCGACGGTGATTCTTGGGAGTTCAGTGGGTTTTCTCGGTGGGAACGTGGAGAGGATGAGGAGGAGGTTCTGATGGCGAGATTAGAGATGAAGTGGTCGATGCTCTCCAAGCTAAGCTGTCCAGGGCTCTGTAAACTGAGAGGAGGGAAGGAAGAAGGAGGCAGTGACACGTTGGCTCATGTAATGCTGAGTTGCTCCATCTCCACAGTGCCTCTGGTGGGTCCCACGTGTCAGGCAACAATGTTATACTCATATTTAGCTAGATTTACTCTATGGCTTGTGGGTCCAAGTAGTGATGGTCTAGGAGGAGTGGAGGAGTATGGGTGAATTTCCTGCTATGAGGCTGACAAGTGGGCCAGGTCTTGTGGGGTCCACTGGTCAGTGTCTTGAGAGAGAAGAAACCTCTAGAGACTATTTTGTGAGCTGTCCAACATGCAGTTCTCTAAATTACTGTTTCACTAAGTAAATGAGGAGCATAAATTATGGGAAAATAATGGGAGGTAGAGGAAGATGTATTTAACATGCTGACCAAATTTCGTGGTTAGAAGTGTTCTGGTTTGCCTTTGGTGAAATTGCAAATTAGGCACACAGACCCAGTTTTTCTGCAGCTTGATTTATTCCTCCAGTGCCTTGATCTCATTATTTTATGTGATTTCCTTGGGAATTAAATTGAGCCAAAAATACTGGTGGTAGGGTTCATGTTGGCACACACTTTGGAGAAAGGGCTCTGTCTAAATTAGTCCTCATTTTCATCTGGTGAATTTCAGAAGTGAACCAATTTATTTCAGCTAGCTTCCTAGTCTTGCTGACTTGAGGGACTTGGTTGAAGTATTTATTGAAGGGATAAAATTATGAAATTTTTACAGGGGCTTACTCACATCGCCTGACATGTTTAGGAATTTTTCTAGGATTTTTAGATATATAGAACTTGGGAAGTAACAACTAGCACAAGGCAAAGAATTAGCTAGGGCTTAACACTAATTACCTTAATTTAGATTTAGGGTTGTGACATGTTTCATCATCAAAATCACTAGCAGAGGAATATCCACCATCATCGTGTATAATCAATACACGCTTGCTTAGATAGTCCCGCATCATGTGTCCATAGCCTTTGCATCGATGGCATTGAATGTCCCTCGTTTGTCCTGTCGAAGCAACTGAAGTGGAAGTTTTTGCAGAAAGTTGTGGTGCTGATTTGGGTGCTTCGAAAACTCGTGACGCCGAATTTGACGTAGTAGGGCGCTGCTTGTTGTTGGAGGGTAGTGGTGGGTGCGCCACAGTGGATTGGGCAGCAGGTGTGCGCGGCATCCATGAATTTGTGCAACCTGCAGAGGAGTTAGATCACATTCTTGTCTGGCGTCCCTGCAATTCACATTCAGATTTGCAAGCAAGATGAAACAATCTAGTAATGGAGTTGTAATCTTTGTAATCAATGATGTCCTGAATTTCATGATTCAACCCTCCCAAAAACCTAGCCATTGATGCTTCCTCATTCTCAACTAACCCACAACGCAACATACCAATTTATAATTCCTGATAGTATTCTTCCATAGACTTTGCACCTTGTTATATACGTTGCAGTTTATTTAACAAATCACGAGCATAATATGAGGGAACAAATCAATGGCGCATAAGCAATTTTAAAGCCTCCCAAGTGTGAGCTATGTTGTTGGGTTGTTGACGGCAATGTTCTTTCCACCAAATCGAAGCAAAATTAGTAAACTCACTAGTAGCAGCCCTAACTTGTCTATCCTCGGGATAGTCATGGCAAGAAAATTTTTGATCAATAGCTAGTTCCTAATCAAGATAACTATCAGGATCATACTTACCATTAAAAGAGGGCATAGTGAATTTAACCTTAGCAAAAACATCATCGTGGTCACATACCTCACGTCGTGGGGGTTCTCTTCGCATACCCCGTCGGTTAAAGCGCAATTGTTGATGAGCTCAATTGTTGTTGCGGTTAGCCCTGCCTTCAGCCTCGTCGGTATCACCCACATAGTCAAATTCGTCTTGTCCCTCTGCCATCGCAGCAAGGGGGATAGTAGACGAAGCTTGGGCAATCTCCTCAAGGTGTGCCATAATGTCTGCCAAAGAGATGTTAGTGACACCTTGTGCTCTCTCCATCGCAGCAAGCGTTGCATTTGTCTCAATCTGGGCACCCTCGAGTTGAGCAAGTCGCTCATTTGTGACCCTGACATCCTCCTCAAGGCCCTCCGTACGGGGATTCATTTCGCGCCTGACATGTTGGATGATTCCTTTCGTACGAGGAGTATCTTGATTTGAACACCCTCCAGAACCTGCCATTGTTAGCAAAAACACAAAAATATTTCCCTAACAAGTACTTAGGTATGGGGGTTCAAAAGTCGCTTGCACTCAAACCTTTGTCGAATTCTTACCAATTCTTACCAAGCACACAGGGATGATCGGCAGCTAGCGATGACAACAAATCTGCGAAGATTGGTTGGAGCGATTGCCAGGTGAAGCTCAGCCTGGACGGTGTAGTAAATGGTGTAGCTGGGAAGGCTCAAGTTTAGTAGCAAGGAGCAACAATAATCAATTCAGACAATGCAAGCTGAAAGATCGTTCAACGCCAGTTGGTGCTGGTCCTAGGCTAGACCATACTAGAGACGCGAGCCTATAACACAAATGAATACACCGCGCACAAGGACACTAGATGACATTACACATGGAGTTTGGGAGCTCGAAGAGGGATGTTGTCTGCACAGGGAACTTTAGAATCACTTGTAGAAGGTCTCTGTCAAATTTGAGCAAATTCTAAGGAACTCAAAATTTTCTCAGTTTGCAGGCCTGTTTTGGGGCCCTAAACGATGGTTTTTTGTGTCGAAACTTTTGCGCGTGCGCCTGAGTGCTCACGTGGATCTGAAAACCCCAGATTTCCCAGAATTCTTCACTCTATCTTCTCGTTTTCTTTCCAACGGATCAAGAATTGCCTCAATCGGAGGTCGTATGCAAAAGTTAGAATTTTTTTCAACTCTTTTTTTTACACACACACCGCAAGTCCTCCTTAGAACATAACTCCTCTTCCTTTTGCAACACTGAAGCCAACACATGAACATAACTTGAAATTCTAGAGGACTAGACACTAAGACTAGGAAAGGACATGGCGATGCAACCGAAATTTTAACAATGCAAAGTACTGAAAAGAAAAATTGTAAGGCTAAGATTGGTTTGGACAGGATGATCTACTGCCATTATATATTTTTTTTGTGGACTCTCGGTAAAGGAAAAAAATCACTCTAATCTATGGTAACAGGAAATTCTCACCGAGCAACCTTGGGCTCTGATACCACTTGATAAGGACAAGGTGTCCGATCTTTCGATGAGATTGATAACTAGAGATTTGTTGGTGGAGATGACCTTAGCAATCCGACTACAAACACACGATGTTGCTTGCGCCTCAGCAATCGCTCAACCAACTCCGAGATGTTATTGACCTCGCTGGAGACGCGATCAACCTGAACACGAAGTTCAATCCCTACAAGCAATTGAAGAACTAGCAAGAATATGACGCAGGTAATCTGATATTGCGAATATGAATGAAGCATAGGTTGTATGGTGAAAACAAGGTTAGGATTCCGATGCCCCCTTGACAGGTGGCCATTCAACACAACTGAAGAACAAAAGTTTGCACAATAGCTAAATCTAAACTCAATGAAATCCACCTTCTAGGAAAGGAGGCGGCGGCTCCTTTATAGGGAACTACCAGGGGTGGCATCTACAGCGCACACCCTAGGGTTACAAGGCCCATGGGCCCAACTGATAGTGATGCAGCACCCTTTTGACTCGGACTCAAAAACCAACGTAGACTGTTTTGATGATTGCAGCCGGCTCGGATGAAATTTGAAGATAAAGTTGGATCTGTTGGAAAGTAGACTTGATAAGCTTTCCATGAAGTACAAGAATATCCCCAAAGGAGTCTGTATGAGGAAGTTATGCCCGTTTGAACTTATTATCATCACAGCAGTCTGAATCTGATTCCAAACCGAGTCTAACTCGAATTCTTGCTTGACTTGGTCCCAAAGTGGTGTGGTATCCTTCACTATTCCTTTCATGCATGTCCATGACTCCATGTCCCTTTCCTTCATCCTTTCCTAGCTTCCTAAACACAATTAAATCACTTGCATTAGGTAACGGTAGCGGTCTATTATCAGTAATATAAGAACCTAGGAATGAATTTACCTAGTAATTAAGTTGACGAGCATGAGCTTGAGTAAGTGGTCCTTGCTGTGGATGAGTAAGTGATCCTTGCTATGGATGAGTTGTATCCACGGAAGCGATGTCCTCATCATCAAATCACTCCCATATGCACAAAACTACCTTTTGAGCACTTTAGAGCATTGCCTTAACATCCCACATAACTCGCGAAAAATACAAGTTTGAAACAAATGGTGTCAAACCACTTCCATATGCACCAATCTAACTTGAGAGCACTTTGGAGCGTTGTCTTAACATTCCACACAACTCGTGAAAAATATAAGTTCGCAACAAATGGTGTCAAATCACTCCCATATGCACAAAAGTACATATGGAGGAGTTTAATGAATTTTCCTAACATACCAGACAACTCGCGAAAATTACAAGTTCGCAATCAATGTGTAAAATGACTCCCACATGCACAAAACTACTTTTAAAGCACTTTGGAGCCATTTTTTAACATGCGACACAACTCGCGAAAAATACAAGTTCACAACAAACGGTGTCAAATCACTCCTATATGCACAAAACTGATACCTTTGGAGCGTTTTTTTAACATGCCACAAAACTCGCGAAAAGTAGAAGTTCACAACAAATGGTGTCGAATCACTTCCATATCCACAAAACTACCTTTTGAGCACTTTCGAGCATAGTCTTAATATCCTACACAGCTCACAAAAAATACAAGTTCGCAACAAATGGTGTCAAATGACTCCCATATGCACAAAACTACCTTGAGAGCAGTTTGGAACGTTGTCTTAACAAGCCACACAACTCGCAAAAAATACAAGTTCGTAACAAATGGTGTAAACCACTCCCATATTCACCAATATAACTTGAGAGCACATTAGAGTATTGTCTTAACATCCCACGCAACTCGCGAAAAATATAAGTTCGAAGCAAATGGCATAAAATCACTCCCATATGCACCGAACTACCTTGAGAGCACTTTGGAGCATTGTCTTAACATACTACACAACTCGCGAAAAATACAAGTTCGCAACAAATGGTGTCAAATCACTCCCATATTCACAAAACTACCTTTTGAGCACTTTGGAGCGTTGTCTTAACATCCCACACAACTCGCGAAAAATACAAGTTCGCAACAAATGGTGCCAAATCACTCCCATGTGGAAAAAAAGTACATATAGAGGAGTTTGGAGAGTATTCTTCACATGCCACAGGATTCGCAAAAAATATAAGTTCGCAAAATTGGTGTCAAATCACTCCCATATGCACAAAACTATCTTTTGAGCACTTTCGAGCATTGTCTTAATATCCCACACAACTCACGAAAAATACAAGTTCGCAATAAATGGTGTCATATGACTCCCATATGCACAAAACTACCTTGAGAGCACTTTTGGAGCGTTCTCTAAAATGCCACATAACTCGTGAAAAATACAAGTTCGTAACAAATGGTGTCAAATCACTCCGATATGCACAATAAAACATTTTGAGAAGTTTAAAGAATTTTCTTAACATACCAGACAACTTGTGAACAATAAAAGTTCGCAACCAATGGTATAAAATGACTCCCATATGCACAAACTACCATTAGACCACTTTGGAGCGTTTTTTTACATGCCACACAACTCGTGAAAAATACAAGTTCAGCACATTGGAGCGTTTTCTTCACATGCCACACAACTCACAAAAAATACAAGTTGACAACAAATGGTGTCAAATCAATCCCATATGCCCAAAAAAACCATTTGAGCACTTTGTAGCATTGTCTTAACATCCCACACAACTCGCGAAAAATACAAGTTCACCACAAAAGGTGTCAAATCACTCCATATGCACAAAACTACGTTGAGAGCACTTTGGAGTGTTGTCTTAACATACCACACAACTCACAAAAAATACAAGTTCGCAACAAATAGTATCAAATTACTCCCATATGAACAAAAATACATATAGAGGAGTTTAAAGAATTTTCTTAACATACCAGCCAACTTAGGAAAAGTAAAAGTTCGCAACCAATGGTATAAAATGACTCCCATATGCACAAAACTAACTTTAGAGCACTTTGGAGCGTTTTTTAATATACCAAACAACTTACGAAAAATAAAAGTTCTCCACAAATGGTGCCAAATCACTCTCATATGCACAAAACTACTATTAGAGCACATTAGAGCGTTTTCTTAACATGCCACACAACTCGCAAAAAATACAAGCTCACAACAAATGGTGTCAAAGCACTCCTATATGAACAAAACAAGGTTTTGAGCCCTTTGGAGTGTTGTCTTCGCATCCCACACAACTCGCGAAAAATCAACTTCGCAACAAAAGGCATCAAATCACTCCCTTATGCACAAAACTACCTTTTTAGAATTTTGGAGCATTGTCTTGACATGAAATACATGTCACGAAAAATACAAGTTTGCACCAATTGGTGTCAAATCACTCCCATATGGACAAAACTATACCTTTAGAGCACTTCAGAGTATTGTCTTAACATCCCATACAACTCGTGAAAAATACAAGTTCGAAACAAATGGTGTAAAATCATTCCCATATGTACCAAACTACCTTGACAACACTTTGGAGCGTTGTCTTAACATACTACACAACTTGCGAAAAATACAAGTTTGCAACAAATGGTGTCAAATCACTCTCATATGCACAAAACTACCTTTTGAGCACTTTGGAGAGTTGTCTTAACATCCCACACAACTCGCAAAAAATACAAGTTCGCAACAAATGGTGCCAAATCACTCCCATGTGCACAAAAGTACATATAGAGGAGTTTGGAGCATTTTCTTGACATGCCACAGAACTCGGAAAAAATATAAGTTCGCAACAAATAGTGTTACATCACTCTCATCTGCACAAAAGTACATATAGAGGAGTTTTGAGCATTTTCATGACATGCCACACTACTCACAAAAAATACAAGTTCGCAACAATGGTGCTAAATCATTCCCATTTGCACAAAAGTACATATAGAGGAATTTGGAGCATTTTCATGACATGCCACACAACTCGCAAAAAATACAAGTTCACAATAAATGGTGATAAATCACTCCCATGTGCACAAAAGTATATAGAGAGGAGTTTGGAGCGTTTTTTTGACATGCCACACTACTCATGAACAATACAAGTTCGTAACAAATGGTGTCAAATCACTCTCATATGCACAAAACTACCTTTTGACCACTTTGCAGCGTTGTCTTAACATGCCACACAACTCGCGAAAATACAAGTTCACAACAAATGATGTCAAATCACTCCCATATGTACAAACCTACCTTTTGAGCACTTTAGAGCGTTGTTTTAACATCCCACACAACACGGGAAATGTACAAGTTCGCAACAAATGGTGCCAAATCAATACCATGTGCACAAAAGTACATATAGAGGAGTTTGGAGCGTTTTCTAGCAATGCCAGACAACTCGCGAAAAATACAAATTCACAGCAAATGGTGTCAACTCACTCCTACCTACACAAAAGTACAAATAGAGGAGTTTTGAGCGTTTTCATGACATGCTAACAACTCGCAAAAAATACAAGTTTGCAACAAATGGTGCCAAATCACTCCCATGTGCACAAAACTACATATAGAGGAGTTTGGAACGTTTTCTTGACATGCCACAGAACTCACGAAAAATACAAGTTCGCAACAAATGGTGCCAAATAACTCCCATGTGCACAAAAGTACATATAGAGGAGTTTGGAGCATTTTCTTGACTTGCAACATAACACGTGAAAAATACAAGTTCACAACGAATGGTGTCAAATCATTCCCATATACACAAAATTACCTTTTGAGCACTTTAGAGCGTTCTCTTAACATCCCACACAACTCGCGAAAAATACAAGTTCGCAACAAATGGTACCAAATCATTCCCATGTGCACAAAAGTACATATAGAGGAGTTGGAGTGTTTTCATAGCATGCCACACAACTCGCGAAAAATACAAGTTCGCAACAAATGGTGTCAAATCGCTCCCATATGCACAAAAGTACCTTTAGAGCACTTTGGAACGTTTTCTTAACATGCCACACAACTCGCGAAAAATACAAATTTACAACAAATGGTGTCAAATCACTCCCATATGCACAAATGTACATATAGAGGAATTTGGAGCGTTTTCTTGACATGCCATTCAACTTGCAAAAAATACTAGTTCGCAACAACTGGTGTCAAATCACCTCCATATGCACAAATCTACCTTTGGAGTACTTTGGATCATTTTCTTAACATCCTACACAACTCACAAAAAATACAAGTTCGCAAAAAATGGTGCCAAATCACTCCCATGTGCACGAAAGTACATATAGAGGAGTTTGGAGTGTTTTCTTGACATGCCACAGAACTCGCGAATAATATACGTTCGCAACAAATAGTGTCAAATCACTCTCATCTGCACAAAAGTACATATAGAGGAGTTTTGAGTGTTTTCATGATATGCCACACTACTCATGAAAAATATAAGTTCACAACAAATGGTGCCAAATCATTCCCATTTGCACAAAAGTACATATAGAGGAGTTTGGAGCATTTTCTTGACATGCCACACAACTCGCGAAAATTACAGGTTCGCAACAACGGTGCCAAATTATTCCCATTTGCACAAAAGTACATATAGAGGTGTTTGGAGCGTCTTCTTGACATGCCACACAACTCACGAAAAATACAAGTTCGCAACAAATGGTGCCAAATCACTCCCATATGCACAAAACTACCTTTTGAGCACTTTGCAGCGTTGTCTTAACATGCCACACAACTCGCGAAAAATACAAGTTCACAAGAAATGGTGTCAAATCACTCCCATATGCACAAACCTACCTTTTGAGCACTTTGGAGCGTTGTCTAAACATCCCACACAACACGGGAGAAGTACAAGTTCACAACAAATGGTGTCAAATCACTCTTATCTGCACAAAAGTACATATAGAGGAGTTTTGAGCGTTTTCATGACATGCCACACAACTCGCGAAAAATACAAGTTCGCAACAAATGGTGCCAAATCACTCCCATGTGCACAAAAGTACATATATAGGAGTTTCGAGCTTTTTTTGACATGCCACAGAACTCGCGAAAAATACAAGTTTGCAACAAATGGTGCCAAATAACTCCCATGAGCACAAAAGTAGCTATAGAGGAGTTTGAAGCGTTTTCTTGACATGCCATACATCTCGTGAAAAATACAAGTGTCGATGTTTTACACCGGCAATATGATTATGGGGCCACTCGGCGGATGGAAACTCGATGGATTGCAAAGGAACACAGGGAGGTTTATACTAGTTTAGGCCCTTGATGTGAGGTAATACCCTACGTCTAGTTGTGGTGGTAGTCCTTTGAAGATTTTTGTCGATCAATGATCTTCTGCCCTCAGGGGGCGCCCTGCCTCCCCTTATATACCGGGGGACAGGTGTATAAGGTAGGAGTCCCAGCCGGATACGGCCAAGGGATTTCCTTCTTAGTGATACATCTTACCCGACTAGGACTATATATTCCTTTTTGTATAAGGCAAAGTCTACCAGGTGCTACTATATCTTTAATTACAAGTCTCGGCCCATCCTCTATCCGAGTGGCCCATATGCTTGTGATGAGGTACCCGGGGCCCATGGCCTCCACAGTAGCCCTTGAGACCTTCATAGTTGAGTCACAGCTGATGCCAAGTGCTCATCCTCCACGGTGAAGATTGCCCGAGTGCATTGCTCCCGAGTACTCTTTGTCCGAGTGCTTCTTCTTCCCGAGTCCTGCTTTATGTCAGCTGGCAGTGAGGCTATGAAGGGCTTCATGTTTATGTATGAATAGTGTGCACCAAATAGGCATACCTATTAGGTGTAGCCCCCGACTTTGTGCTTAATTGTGAAAACAATTAAACATAAAGTCAAAGATCTTTACCTGTAGTCCTTCCCGAGTAATATACTACTAGTATATGAGAGTCTTCGGTATCATGTCAACCGAAATATGATTTATAGTCTTGCCGAGTAGAATGCCACTCATATATAGGACTCTTCAGCTTCATGTCAGCTGGAAAGGGGTGTTTATAGTCTTTCCCGAGTGGCATCCCACTCGGAAGTTAGACTCCTCAGCGTCATGTCAGCTGGAAAGAATATTTATAGTCTCTCCTGAGTAGTGCACTACTCGGAAGTTAAACTCTTCAGCATCATGTCGGCTGGAATAATGTTGCTCATGGCAACTGTTAGCCAAGCATGTAGGCCGAGTACCACTTTATGAAAATAAATCCATTGCGTTCAGGATGTACTTGAGAATACCTACATCCCCAATGTTGATGAAGACCTGCTTGTGATCCTTGTAAGGATATATCCTCAATACCTAGTGGATAAGACAGATACCCAAACATATATGTTTAGCAATTAGGCCTTCATGAAGCATATCTGTTTACCTCATCGGTTTCTGTTGGTAGCAACTGTACTGTGATTTTAACGCAGCCAGTACACGGCCCATATTGAGCGTGCTATTGTAGAAACTCATATCTTGGTGGCCCAGTACCGACTGTGTAAGCCCAAGCCCATGAATTGGCACAGGCTCTATAAAGGCTGGGGGAGAGAGAAAAGATTCCTCATCTTCCTCAAGCGACTAATCGTTTCGTCTTCCCAGCTCCGCGTCAAAATTTTGCCTCCTGCTCCGCTAGGGTTCGTCATTGCTTGCTCCTCCCCATTGAAGCTCGAGCGATTCCACTTCCCTTTGTCCATTCCAAGCCCCTCGACACATTCCCCAAATCTTCTTGTCCCCCAACCATGCCGAGGGCTCTAGATTTCGTTGGGGCGTCAGATGAGGGGTGGCCAACTTCGGATTGCGGCTGGTCGAAGCTGGAAAATCTAGAGAAGTTGCTGCGGCTGCAAAGCCATAACATCATCCGCTGGAGCCCGGCCGAAGGTGAATTGGTTCCAAATCCCCAAGCTGGCGAGACTGTCATTTTTGTCTCATTTTTCAGCTGGGGTTTATTTCTTCCCTCTTCTGAATTCCTTTGCCATCTTCTTAGCTTATACGGATTAGAGTTAGTGAATCTGAATCCCAACTCAATCTTGCAAATCTCTATATTCGTGACTCTTTGCAAGTGCTTCTTGGGTGTGGAACCCCACTTTAATTTCTTTAGACATTTATTCCACATCATGCCCCAACCCTCCAAGAATAGGGTCCAGGTGATTGGGGCGGCTGGCCTTCAGTTGAGGAGTGAAATGAAGAAAATAGATATCAATCTTCCTTTGAAATCCTCCTTGAAAGGTTGGCATAAGGAGTGGTTCTACTGTTCTGATCTGGAACCCTCCCTGCCTCCATTCACCAGCTTGCCTCTAGTAGTCTTGCCCAATTGGTCATCCGATCCCACTTTCGAAGAGATGGGCCAAGTGCATCAATTGCTGGGAAGATAGGAGAAACTAAAGAGAGCCGGTCTGACCGGCCCCTGGGTGGCCAAGCGTTTCCTGACCCGGCGCGTCCAACCATTGAAGCTGAGGAGCGAATTCTGCTGGGATTACCAAGGGAAAAATTACCCCGACCAAGAAAGCCGAGAACTGGCTGACCAGCAAAAAGTGACTGAAATATTGTTCAGTTATTTCTCTAGTGGGGTGGTTGAAACGAGAGACACAGAGCACTCCATCGGGCTTATAGCCGAAAACCGACCCGTCCTGAGGTAACCTTGCTTTTTCTTCTGTGATGAATGCATGTAGACATGTATCCATAATTGCCCAGCATCGTGCGATGTATATTGTTGACTCGTTTGCAGTGGTGCAAGGAGTTTGATGATGACTCCCGTCGACTGTCGGCCTGAAGTCGAAGAAGAGGCCAAGAAATCCTTCTGCCGCCAGCCCAACTCCAAGGAGAGCGGTTGAAGAAACCCCATTGTAGATCAGGGCAAGAAGGAGGTCATGAGGGTCGAGTGCCGTAGCGGGAGTCTGAAAATAAAAAGACCCCGCCAGCACTGCACCCAGGCCATCGGAGTCCCAGACCGGCATGGCACGGTCAAGTCTAGCATCATCAAGCCCAACACGAGCGCCGCCGAGTACGAGGCCAACTCCAACACTGCCAAGTACCCAAGCACCCCAGCCGGCCACACCGCGAACGGGGCCAACCAGGACAGGAATGCCGCCGCCGACTGCCGCACCTTTCGGCCCAACAGCCAGCAGCCCTCCAGTGCCGCCCTCTGGATCTTTCGGACAAAAAGGTCAATTCTCCAAGGTAGGACATTCTGGGTCTTCTGAAAATCATGTTCAGCATTGTAGCATCTTGATGTTTGACTCGTTACGCAAGAAGTGGGCCAACATTGATCTTAGGGAGACCACACTGACTACCCCTGCTGTCGAGCCTGCCCCAACCGATCCAGCACCAGTGAGCACACCTGCTAAGCAGGCGGCGGCCCTAGTTGTAGAAACTGAGACCGCCCTGACTGCAGGGCCGCCAACCTCGGCCGACCAAGGGGTGGTTGTTGAAGCTGCTGTTCCAGCCCCTGAGCTGGTGCCCGTTGTTGAAGCCGTCGCTACAGCTCCTAAGCCAGCCCCCGAAGCCCTAGAGGCAGCTGAGTTGGGGGCTAGGACCTCGTCGCCATCCAGGTCACCGTCGTCGTCGTCGTCGTCATTGTCGTCGCCACCTTCAAAAAGGCCGGATCTCCCCAGACTCGAGGCCCCTCCCCGCAAGTTCCCGAGGACGGTCCGCTGGACGGCCACCGATGAAACTGCGAAGAGTTATAAGCATGACGAAGCCGCGGCGGAGAAAGAACGTGAAGACCTGCTTCACGCCACAATTGCTGCATCCCAGGGGATTCAGGTATGATTTTCGCCGTATTAGGATCTTGGTAACCTTCCTTGCACGATTGTTCTGACGATTGACTTTTTTCTTCCCGAGTAGAAACTTGTGGATTGCTCATAGAAGATGAACGAGGTCCTGACCTGGGTTGCCCCCCAGCTCCAAGAATTGGAACAGCTCCGGGCCTTGAAGGCCGTATTGGAGGAGCGCCACCAGGGGAGGGAGACTTGGCTGAAGGATGCCATCACCCAGCTCAGGGACGAGAATTGGGACCAAGCCAAGAAGATGAGAGGTAAACCTCCCGAATACGTCTTCCTGACTAAGCCCTTAATATATTTCTCCAGCTATGTTGTTTCTTGACTGCCTAGTTTTGTCTTGACTGCAATGTTGAGTTCTTGATTATTCTGTTGTGCAGCCCTCGAAACTGAGTTGAAGACCCAAACAGAGGGAGAAAACTAGCTGAAGGAGGCCGAGAGAGCCAAAGCCGACTTGAAAAGGACAAGGCCGACCTGACGAGGGCTAGTACCGAGCTTGAGCAAGAGAAGGCCAGGTTGAAAAAGGCCAACACCAAGCTCAAGAAAGAAAAAGTTGAACTGGAGAAGGCCATAACCAAGTGGGAGGCCGACTACAAAAGTAAGTCTCCTCTCTGATAATAACCTTAGCCAATCCATTAATTACTCTATCTACAGCTTTGCTTAACAAGTTTACTTGTCGGTGAACCCGGGTAGCTACTAGAGCCAATTCCTAGATCTAGTTTCAGGTTTTCGCAGAGGAGATCAGGGTAGTCAAGGGGTCACGGGAAACCCTTGCCGAGTCTGTGAAAGGGCTCCTTGACCTGATGGACCCTTGCCCTGTGGGAACTAGCTTCAGCACAATCTTCCAAGTGGAGGAGCGCCTTAAAGATGTACCGAGTGCCCTGAAGAGGTACTCGGATGAGCACGTTATTGCCGGTGTGGCTCAGACCCTGGCAATGACCAAGTCCATCGACCCAAGGGCAGATGTTGAAGCCATCGGGGAGGGGTTTGCCGAGGAGATGACTCCTGAGGAGGCACTGGAGTTGATAGCCAAGGTGAGGCCGACTGCAGAGATTATCACCCGAGACCTGGGTCAGTAAAAACAGTACTTCATGCAGTCGGTGTATTGTGGATTTTTGTAAAGACATGTGTAAGTATATGTGCAATGCTGCCAAGCTTTAGACTATTACTCAGTTGGCATTAGCTTTACTCGACCATATAGCCTACACTGAGTTAATCTATAGGAACTTAATAAAAACGTTCACCGCAGAAAGCTGTACTCGGGCAGACATGGGAAAGTCATAGTAAAACTTCATAACTTAAGTAACATAGGCTTGTATATTATTGACAGAGCACATATAATACATGCAGCCCCCGACTCACTACTCGGTTGAAACAAGCGGCGTAGTGAGTCAGAGAAAAACTGTACACATGGGAAAGTATAAAACTCAGGTATAGAAAGGACGTAGCTGTTCTATATTCCATGAGTTGCTGATGAGGGCACCGTCTTCGGTCTTTAATCGGTAGGTGCCTGGCCGAGTAACCTCCGCGAGAATGAACGGCCCTTCCCATATTGCGGATAGTTTATGCCTGTCTTTGGTGGTTTGTATCTTTCTCAAGACGAGATCTCCGACCAAAAAGGCGAGGCCACGGACATTGTGATTGTGGTAGCGACGCAGGCCTTGAAGATACCTTGCCGACTGGATTATTGTGATGTCCCTTGCTTCTTTCAACTGATCTAGTTCGACCAATCGGGTGTTGTTTGATGATTCTCCTGAGTAAGCCCGAACTCGCGGAGGGCCGAACTCTAACTCAGTTGGTAGCATAGCCTCAGCACCGTAGACCAGAAAGAAAGGGGATTGCCCTGTTGCCCGACTAACCGTGGTTCTGAGAGACCAGAGAACAGATGGGAGCTCTTGAGCCAACCGGCCCGTGTATGGTTGTAGTCGATCGAATATCCTGGCTTTGATACCTTGTAAGACCATACCGTTGGCGCGTTCAACCTACCCCTTGCTCCGCGGGTGTGCCACAGATGCATAGCAGATCTTGATGCCGAAGTCGTCACAGAAATCTTGAAAAACGCTGCCCGTGAACTGAGTACTGTTGTCGGTGATGATGCGGTTAGGGACACCGAATCGATATAATATACTCATGATGAAGTCCTTTGCATGTGCCGCTATTATCGTAGCAACAGGTTTAGCCTCAATCCACTTGGTGAATTTATCCACTGTGACGAACAAGTGTGTAAACCCTCCTGGCACTTTCTTGAAAGGCCCGACCATGTCAAGCCCCCATACTGCAAAGGGCAAAGAGATTGGGATTGTTTAGAGTTCCTGGGTTGGGAGATTGGTTTGTCTTGCATAGAACTGACAACCCTCGCATGTGAGAACAATGTCTTTGGCATCTATTACTGCTGTTGGCCAGAAAAATCCCTGCCGGTAAGCCTTTCCGACTAACGTCCTGGATGCGGCATGGCTGCCACATATGCCCGAGTGGATCGACTACAGAATCTGCTTGCCCTCCTCGGTGGTGACGTAGCGCATGAGGACACCGGTGCACTTCTTCGGTACAGGTCTTCTTCGACGACTAGGAAACTCTTGCTTCAACGTTTGATTTGTTCGGCTTGGCCGTGGTCTTCTGGGAGTTCATCATCCAGGAGGTATTTGAGAACAGGAGTCTGCCAATCTTGACATATGTGCAGCACCTCATCTGTTGCTGGGGTAGGTTCGCCTCCCAACTGCTCTGGCACTGGTTTCTTCTTGACTGATGGCTCCATAAGTTGCTCGATAAAGATCCCTATTGGGATTGCCTCTCGTTTGGATCCCATGTTTGCCAATTCATCTACAGTGTCATTGTATTGTCGTAGGACATGTGTTATCTCCAGCCCGTCCAACTTGCATTCTAGCTTGCAGACCTCTTGACAGTATGCCGCCATGGTGTCGTCGAGACCTGTCCAGTCTTTCATAACTTGGTTTACCACAAGTTGAGAGCTCCACGCACAACCAATCGACGAATGCCGAGTGATATAGCGATGAGGAGCCCGGGGATGAGTGCCTCATACTCGGTGACGTTGTGGGAAGCCAGGAAGTGGATTTGTAGAATGTACTTCAGTTTTTCACCGGTGGGGACGTCAGTACGACGCTAGCCCCAGCGCCGCCGATCCGTAGAGAACCGTCGAAGTACATTGTCCAATACTCTAGCTTCGCTGTTGATGTAGGCATTTGAACTTCTATCCACTTGGCCCCGAAGTCGGCTAGAGCTTGTGATTTGATTGCTGTCCGCGGCTGAAAGGTGATGTCGAACGCCATCAACTTGAGTGCCAATTTAACGATTCGGCCGGTGGCCTCGCTGTTATGCAGGACATCCCCGAGTGGAAATGATGTGACCACCATGACTTGATGTGCTTGGAAATAGTGCACCAGCTTCCGGACAGTGATGAGTAGGCCATAGAGCAGCTTTTGGACCTACGGATATCTTGTTTTTGAGTCAGCAAGGACCTCGCTGACAAAGTAGACTGGCCGTTGAACTTTTTGGATGTGACCCTGTTCGAATCGCTCAACCACCAACACCATGCTGACTACCTGAGTAGTTGCCGCCAGGTATAGCATTAGTAGTTCTTGGGGCATGGGGGATGCCAACACGGGGGGTGATGTGAGAAATTTCTTGAAGTCTTCGAAAGCTTGCTGGGCTTCAGGAGTCCATTGAAAATTGTCTATTTTCTTTAGTAGCTTAAAAAAGGGCATGCCCCGTTCGCCCAATCGGGAAATGAACCGGCTGAGTGCCACCATGCAGCCTGTCAGCTTCTGGACGTCCTTTTGGCTAGTCGGGGGAGCCATGTTCATAATTGCATTGACTTTCTCCGGGCTGGCCTCGATGCCGCAATGCAAGACGATGAAGCCGAGTAGCTTGCCGGATGGCACACCGAAGGCGCACTTTTCCGGGTTCAACTTCATCTTGAATCTTTGAAGATTTTGGAAGATTTCTTCCAGGTCAGCGATGAGGTCTTATTTGGACTTGGTCTTGATCACCACATCGTCGACGTAGGCCTCCACGTTGTGCTCGATCTGAGTGTGTAGACACCGCTGATTTGCCTGTTGATACGTTGCTCCAGTGTTTTTCAAACTGAACAGCATAGTTATGTAGCAGTACGCTCCAAACGGCATGATAAAAGACGTCTTTAGGTAGTCTTCCTCCTTCAGGCTGATTTGGTGGTATCCTGAGTAGCAGTTGAGAAAACTGAGAAGATCGCACCCTATATGCACAAAGATACATATTGAGGAGTTTGGAGCGTATTCTTAACATGCCATCCAACTCGCGAAAAATACAAGTTCGCAACCAATGATGTCAAATGAGTCCCATATGCACAAACCTACCGTTAGTGCACTTTGGAGCGTTTTCTTAACATGCCACACAACTCACGAAAAACACAAGTTCGCAACCAAGGGTGTCAAATGACTTCATATGCATAGAAGGACCATTAGAGCACGTTGGAGCATTTTATTAAATTCCACACAACTCGAGAAAAATACAAGTTCGCAACAAATGCTATCAAATCACTCCCATATGCATAAAACTACCATTAGAACACTTTGGAGCGTTTTCTTAACATGCCACACAACTCGTGAAAAATACAAGATCGCAACCAATGGTATCAAATCACTCCCATATGCACAAAACTATATATAGAGGAGTTTGGAGCGTTTTCTTGACATGCCATATAACTCGTGAAAAATACAAGTTCGCAACCAATGGTGTCAAATCACTTTCATATGCACAAAAGTACAGAGAGAGGAGTTTGGAGCAGTGTCTTAACATACCAGACAACTAGCGAAAAATACAAGTTCGCAATAAATATTGTCAAATCACTCCCATCTGCAAAAAAGTACTGTTAGATCACTTTGGAGCGTTGTCTTAACATGCCACACAACTCGTGAAAAATACCAGTTCGCAATCAACGGTGTCAAATCACTCACATATGCACAAAACTACCTTTTGAGCACTTTCAAGCATTGTCTTAACATGCCACACAACTCGCCAAAAATACAAGTTCGTAATAAATGGTGTCAAATCACTCCCATATGTACAAAACAATATATAAATGAGTTTGGAGTGTTTTCTTGACATGCCACACAACTCGCGAAAAATACAAGTTCGTAACAAATGGTGTCAAATCACTCCCATATGCACAAAACTACCTTTAGAGCACTTTGGAGCGTTGTATTAACATGCCACACAACTCGCGAAAAATACAAGTTCACAACAAATGGTGTCAAATCATGCCGATATGCATAAAACTATACATTTAGAGCACTTTGTAGTGTTTTCTTGACATGCCATATAACTGATGAAAAATACAAGTTCATAAAAAATGGTGTCAAATCACTCCTATATGCACAAAACTACCGTTAGAGCACTTTGGAGCGTTTTCTTGACATGCCACACAACTAGCAAAAAATACAAGTTCACAACAAATGGTGTCAAATCACTCCTATATGCACAAAAGTACCGTTAGAGCACTTTGGAGCATTGTCTTAATATACCACATAACTTGTGAAAAATACAAGTTCGCAACCAATGTTGTCAAATCACTCCCATATGCACAAAAGTACCGTTAGAGCACTTTGGAGCGTTTTCTTAACGTGCCACACAACTCGCGAAAATTACAAGTTCACAACAAATGGTGTCAAATCACTACCATCTGTACAAAACTATATGTTTAGAGCACTTTGGAGCGTTTTCTTAGCATGCCACACAACTCGCAAAAAATACAAATTCGCTAAAACTGGTGTGAAATCACACCCGTATGCACAAAACAACATATAGAGGAGTTTGGAGCGTTTTCTTAACATACCATACAACTCGCGAAAAATACATGTTCGCAACCAACGGTGTCAAATGACCCATATGCACAAAAGTACCGTTAGGGCACTTCGGAGCGTTTTCTTAACAAGCCACACAACACATGAAAAATACAATTTCGCAACAAATGGTATCAAATCACTCCCATATGCACAGAAGTACATAGAGGAGTTTGGAGCGTTTCCTTGACATGCCATACAACTCGTGAAAAATACAAGTTCGCAACAAATGGTGTCAACTCACTCCCATATGCACAAAACTACCATGCGAGCACATTGGGCCATTTTCTTAACGTGCCACATAACTCGCAAAAAATACAAGTTCGCAACAAATGGTATCAAATCACTTCCATTTGCACAAAAGTACATATAGAGGTGTTTCAAGCATTTTCTTAACATACTAGACAACTCGCGAAAATACAAGTTCACAATCAATGGTGTCAAATGACTGCCATATGCACAAAACTAACTTTAGAGCACTTTGGAGCGTTATCTTAACATGCCACATAACTCACGAAAAATACAAGTTTGTAATAAATTGTGTCAAATCACTCCCATATGCACAACAGTACATATAGAGGAGTTTAGAGCGTTTTCTTAACATACCATATAACTCACGAAAAATAAAGTTCGCAACAAATGGTGTCAAATCACTCTCATGTGGACAAAACAACCGTTAGAGCACTTTGGAGCATTTTCTTAACGTGCCACACAACACGCGAAAAATATAAGTTCGCAACAAATGGTGTCCAATCACTCCATACGCACAAATCTACTGTTATAGCACTTTGGAGCGTTGTCTTAACATGCCACACAACTGATGAAAAATACAAGTTCACAACAAATGGTGTCAAATCACTCCCATATGCACAAAAGTACATATAAAGGAGTTTGGAGCATTTTCTTAACATACTAGACAATTCACAAAAAATACAAGTTCGTAACCAATGGTGTCAAATGACTCCTATATGCTCAAAACTACCTTTAGAGTGCTTTGGAGCGTTTTCTTAACATACCAGACAACTCGCAAAAAATACAAGTCGCAACCAATGGTGTCAAATGACTCCCATATGCACAAAACTACATTTAGAGCACTTTCGAGCATTTTCTTGACATGCCATACAACTCGCGAAAAATACAAGTTCGCAACCAATGGTTTTAAATCGCTCCCATATGCACAAAAGTATCGTTAGAGCACTTTGGAGCATTTTATTAATATGCGACACAACTCGCGAAAAATACAAGTTCGTAACAAATGGTGTCAAATCACTCCCATATACACAAAACATAATATAGAGGAGTTTGGAGCATTTTCTTAACATACCATACAACTAGTGTAAAACACATGTTCGCAACCAATGGTGACAAATGACTCCCACATGTAGAAAAGTACCGTTAGAGCACTTTGGAGCATTTTCTTAACGTGCCACACAACTCGCGAAAAATACAAGTTCGCAACAAATGGTTGTGGAGTCCGTTGGCCCCGGGTACCTCACCACCAGCATGTGGGCCACTCGGATAGAGGATGGGCCGAATCATGTAGTTAGAGATAAGACAGCACCCGGCAGGCTTTGCCTTGTACAATAAGGAAAACATAGTCTTAGTCGGATAAGTTTCTATCTCTCAGAAGGAAATCCCTTAGCCGTATCCGGCTGGGATCCTTATCTTGTACCCCTGCCCCCTAGTATATAAGGGGAGGCAGGGCGCCCCTCAAGGGGCACGAGATCATGAGATCATTGATCGACACAACTCCTTAGAGGAATAACACCACAACTGGACAGAGGGTATTACCTCACATCGAGGGCCCGAACCAGTATAAAATCTCTTTGTGTTCCTCTGCAATCCATCGAGTTTCCCCTTGCCGAGTAGCCCTATAGTTGTATTGCCGGTGTAAAACATCGATAGTTGGCATGCCAGGTAGGGGCTTCGGCCAGTTTCACATCTACAAGATCGATGGATCCAGCAACCAGAATCGGCGGCGACAAGTTCTCCCCTAGAGACATAATCTCTTTTGGAAGCCTCGATTTCATCGACGACCAGATCGGCAACCTCACCTTGGCCGAAGCAGATCCAATCTAGCCGGCCGAGCAACAAGCCGACGTTGCGCCAGTCAGCCCACAGGACGCCACAATCTCTTTCCACGATCTACTGTGGCAGTTCTTCACTTCGCCGAGCATTGGGACAACTCTCTCCTTCGGCGTCTGACTTGAGCCAGCTTGGGTTGGGCCAAGAAGGGGAGAGATCATCAATCTCCCGGACGGATTCAGCGACGCTGCAGGTCTACATCCCGCGCAGCAGACCCGATCTCCTGTGATTCAGTTTGGACACAGCCAAGCGCCATTTCAGATTGGATCTAGAGAGGTCGAGGTCGTTCTTACTCCGATAAACTACTTGGAGTCCGACTCCAAGTCGGATAATGGTTCGAACGCTAGCTCGGACTCCAGTCTGGTGAGTTTCCTCCTCCCCCGCGAGATCTTTATGGCTTCAACACCACCACCCGAGGTACGCTGACTACAAGAGGAGCAATAGGAGGAGGCGTGCCGACTGCGACAATAGGAGGAGGCTGACCGCGAGGCTCGCAATGACGGGCTACGCAAGGCTGGGCGAGCAGCTCAGCAGCAAATTCTCCTAACTAAAGTCGGCGATCACGACGTCTTCGTCACGCTGCAATAGAATGTTGTGGCCGCCACAACCTTGCTGGACACGCTCCAGCTCGGGCCTGATCACCAGGCCACCCCAACTATCACCAAGATCAAGGCGATGATCACGGCTGCTGCCTGCCAGCAACAACAACAGCAGTCGAGCGACACCGTGGTACCGACTAATTGGTCGGGATCTCCAGCAGCGGGCTCATCCACGTCAGCACGGTGTCGGGCGGCCGGCTCAAGTCGGCCACGCGAGAAGTCCAGGCAAACATCACTCGGCAATGACAGTCGGCAGCATCACCAGTATGACCGCCGACCCAACCAAGACCTCTGAGAGCGCCTACAACATGACCTCTGCCACACCATCAAAGCCCGGCACCACAAACGACACGAAAACGAGCGCCGCCGACCGGAGGATGAAAATGAGCGCTTCGGTCTCCATCACGAGTGGTTTAACCGTCGTGGTCGAAGCCCGAGCCCTCACGAAGATGAAGGCATTCCAGCTTTCACTCGGGAGCTACAGGACGTCGACTGGCCTACTGGCTTTAAGCCCACAGGAATTGAAAAGTATGACGGCAAAACAAATCTCGAGTCCTGGCTCACCGTATATACCCTAGCAGTTCGAGCTGCTGGGGGCGACAACAAAGCCACGGCTAACTACCTCCCAGTCGCGCTAGCCGACTCGGCGAGGACATGGCTGACAGGGCTCCCGAGGCGATCGATCAGTTCCTGGGGAGAACTCAAGGAGCGGTTCATCGCCAATTTTCAGGGAACCTACGAGAGGCCATCTTCTGAGCACAATTTGTATCAACTACACCAGAAGAAGAACGAGTCTCTACAAGATTTTATCAAGAGATTCTCCGAGAAACGCAACAAGATCCCAATGATCCGAGACGAGGCCGTCATCGCCGCCTTCCTCAAGGGAGTAAAGGACGACCCGTTCATCGCGAAATTCACTCGGAAGCCACCACCCTCTGTTCGGGCTCTTTTCAACATGGCCAACAAATACGCTGACTCGGCTGAAGCAGTCGCAGAGGCCCTCGATGAGAAGAAGGAGTCCCGACAAAAAGACCAGAAGGCGAAAGCCGACAACGAGCCATCTCAAAACAAGTCTGGCAGCCGCAAGCGAAAGTCGGACAATGAGGTGGCCAACATGGAGCGCACTTGGTCGTGGCCCCAGCAGAATAACGACTACCAGAAGGTCATGAGTGGGCCATGCCCCTTCCACCCCAAGGGCAAGCACGCGGCCAAAGATTGCTACATGCTTAAGAAGTTTGCCTCTGAGCAGGCTTCATCATCTGGCGCCGACAAGGACAAGGACAAGCCAGACTCGGGCCCAGCCGACGACTTTCAAGACCCCTAGGCCGAGCTCAATCATATTTTTGGAGGGTCGGTTAAGGAAAGAAGGGATATCAGCCATTGGAAACTAATCCAGAAGAGTCCGAGCTTGGGAAGGAGTCGTGAAGGCCACGTTATGGCAGTTATTTATCTTATCTATTAGATAGTTTTATCTTTTAGGAAACCTGATCTCTTGTCCGATCAGGTCTGTTAGTTTTCCTTTTCTAGTTAGGAAAGTCCTGTTCCGTGTCCTATAAGGACTCTTGTAACTCGGGGTATATATACGTATGCCCGGGGACCTTGTAAACTATCCACACTCGATCAATTAAAACTTCAGCGCATCGCCACCCTTTCGACGGGTTCTTGCTTCTCGAGCGGGGCTGCATCGGTTAGGTCCGAACTCCTGCGAGAGGGTAAGACTCGTCACCCCTTACCCAGGTGTACCTGCCCTGTCTACGGCTGCATCGGTTCGGTCCGACCTCTTAGGCCGATCAGGTATACCACATCACGCGTGCGTAGATCTTATCAGCTTACTGGGAGTAGCTTATCGTCAGTTTGTGCTGCATCGGTTGGGTCCGACCTACTAAACTGTCGCGATAAGCTGTTCCTGCTAGGTTGATGTTTTTTGTGCAAGCGTCTTATCGGAATGTATAGCCGGTAAGTTATCTTCATCACGATCGCATTATATCTATCGGCCCATTGAGGTATCGTTATCATCATCGGTCTGTGCTGCAACGGTTGGGTCCGATCTACTAGACTGACGATAATAGCTTTACTCTTGTTGAGCCGATCGGTGTATATGCGACATTCTATCGGAGTGCTTAGCCGATAGGTTATCTTTTTATAAAGCCGACTGTATTATCCTTACTGTTTTGGTCATTTATATTATCATCGGTTTTCTAGCCGATGCATATGTGTTTCCTAGGCAGTCGGCTAGCTCACTATTCTGCCTATCTATTTTACCATCGGCTTCTAGCTAATGCACATGTTATACTGACAGCTTATCTATTTGCTTATAGCGTTATCGGTTTCCTAGCCGATACACAGGTGCCATCGGCCATCGGCTACAAGGGGCCCACATCAGACCGTATCGGCCGATAGCCGATGTGCAATTGCTGCTAACCCGGGCACGAGCGAGGACCAGGACACGAGGACCCGGGCACGGGCACGAGACCCGAACGCGAGTATAGGCGGGGACCCGGGCACGAGCATAGCGGCGATCGGCTGGAAGGGATCTGTATCGGCTTGCTGGCCGATTGGATCAGTAATCTAATTTCTTCATCTCCTTGTCAATTGCGAGGTCAAATTGACTGGCACGCCTGCGAACCTCAAGATTTTAGGACCTGCACTGGAGCTAAGCAGATCTCCTAGGCCTTCGTATGTTCAATTGCATCAAACCAGATCATCAACAAGCTTCTTGGCACACCCGGTGGTTTTTGGTGCGAACACATGTGCATCGACTGCACCGATCTCAACAAGGCGTGCCCCAAGGACCCACTTGGTCTTCCCAGGATAGATCAGGTGGTAGATTCCATGGCCGGGTGTGACCTACTCAGCTTTCTGGACTGCTACTCGGGATACCATCAAATCAGCCTGAGGGAGGAAGACTGCTTAAAGACATCTTTCATCACGCCTTTTGGAGCGTACTGCTACATCACAATGCCATTCGGTTTGAAAAATGCTGGAGCAACCTATCAATGGGCAATTCAGCGGTGTTTGCACACTCAGATCGGGCGCAACATGGAAGCCTACATCGACGACATGGTGATCAAGACCAAGTCCAAAGAATAGCTCATCGCTGACCTGGAAGAAACCTTCCAAAATCTTCGACGATTCAAGATGAAGTTGAACCCGGAAAAATGCACCTTCGGAATGCCATCCGACAAGTTACTCAGCTTCATCGTCTCGCATCACGACATCGAGGCAAACCTGGAGAAAGTCAACGCCATAATGAACATGGCTCCCCCGACTAACTAGAAGGACGTCCAGAAGTTGACAGGCTGCATGGCGGCACTCAGCCGATTTATTTCCCGACTGGGCGAATGGGGTATGCCCTTCTTCAAGCTACTAAAAAAGGCGGACAATTTCCAATGGACTCCAGAAGCCCAGCAAGCCTTCGAAGACTTTAAACAATTTCTCACATCACCTCCCGTGTTGGCGTCACCTATGCCCCAAGAACCGCTAATGCTATATCAGGCGGCAACCACTCAGGTAGTCAGCACAGTGCTGGTGGTCGAACGATCCGAACAGGGTCACATCCAGAAAACACAACGGCCAGTTTACTTTATCAGCGAGGTGCTTGCCGACTCGAAGACGAGATATCCCCAGGTCCAGAAGCTGTTATATGGCCTGCTCATCACAGTCCAGAAGCTGGTGCACTATTTCCAAGCACATCAAGTCATGGTGGTTACATCGTTTCCACTCGAGGATGTCCTTCATAATCGCGAGGCCACCGGCCGAATCGCTAAATGGGCACTCGAGTTGATGGCGTTTGATATCACCTTTCGGCCACGGACAGTAATTAAATCACAAGCTCTAGCCAACTTCGTGGCTGAGTGGACAGAAGTTCAACTGCCTACATCAACAGCGAAGCTAGAGTACTAGACAATGTACTTCGATGGTTCTCTACGGATCAACGGCGCCGGGGCTGGAGTCATATTGACGTCCCCCACCGGCGAAAAACTCAAGTACGTTCTACAAATCCACTTCCCGGCTTCCCACAATGTCGCCGAGTACGAGGCACTTATCCACGGGCTCCGGATTGCTATATCAATCGGCATACGTCGACTGGTTGTGCGCGGGGATTCTCAACTCGTGGTGAACCAAGTCATAAAAGACTAGACTTGCCTTGATGATACCATGGCGGCATACTGTCAGGAGGTCCGCAAGCTGGAAAACAAGTTCGACGGGCTGGAGATAACACATGTCCTACGACAATACAATGATTCTGCAGACGAGCTGGCAAAGATGGGATCCAAGCGAGTAGCGGTTCTGACTGGAATCTTTGTTGAGCAACTTATGGAGCCATCAGTCAAGAAGAAACCGGCGCCGAAACAGTCTGGAGGCGAACCTACCCCAGCTACAGATGAGGTGCTGCACATATGTCAAGATTGGCAGACTCCTGTTATCAAATTTCTCCTAGACGACGAACTCCCAGAAGATCGCAGTCAAGCCGAGTAGATCAAGCGTCAAAGCAAAAGGTTCCTACTAGTCGGAGAAGACCTGTACCGAAGGAGCGCATCCGGTGTCCTCATGCGTTCCGTCACCACCGAGGAGGGCAAGCAGATCCTGTAGTCGATCCACTCAGGCATATGTGGCAACCATGCCGCATCCAGGACGTTAGTCGGAAAGGCCTATCAGCAGGGATTTTTCTGGCCCACAGCAGTAACAGACGCAAAAGAAATTGTTCGCAAATGTGAGGGTTGCCAGTTCTACGCAAGACAAACAAATCTCCCAGCCCAAGAACTCCAAACTATCCCTATTTCTTGGCCATTCGCAGTATGGGGGCTCAACATGGTCGGGCCTTTCAAGAAAGCGCCAGGAGGGTTCACACATCTATTCGTCGTAGTTGACAAGTTCGCCAAGTGGATTGAAGCCAAACCCGTTGCAACTATAACAGTGGCATGAGCAAAGGACTTCATCACGAGTATACTATACCGATTCAGGGTCCCTAACCGCATCATTACCGACAACGGCACTCAGTTCACGGGCGGCGTATTCTAAGACTTCTGCAAAGATTTCGGCATCAAGATCTGCTATGCATCTGTGGCACACCCATAGATGCCCATTCACGGGTATGGTCTTACAAGGCATCAAGGCCAGGATACAACCATACGTGGGCTGGTGGGTACAAGAACTCCCATATGTTCTCTGGTCTCTCCGAACCATGATTAGTCGGGCAACAAGGCAATCCCCTTTCTTTCTAGTCTACGATGCTGAGGTTATGCTACTGATAGAGTTATAGTTCGGCTCTCCGTGAGTCCAGGCCTACTCAGAAGACGTCTCAAACAATACCCAATTGGTCGAGCTAGATCAGTTGGAAGAAGCAAGGGACATCACAACAATCCAGTCGGTAAGGTATCTTCAAGGCCTACGTCGCTACCACAATCGCAATGTCCGTGGCCGCGCCTTTTTGGTTGGGGATCTCGTCTTGAGGAAAATACAAACCACCAAAGATAGGCACAAATTATCCCCAATCTGGGAAGGGCCATTCATTATAGCCGAGGTCACGCGGCCAGGCGCCTACCGACTGAAGACCGAAGACGGTGCCCTTATCAGCAACTCATGGAACATAGAACAGCTACGTCCTTTCTATACCGGAGCTTTATAATTTCTCATGTGTACAGTTTCTCTGACTCACTACGCCACTTGTATCAACCGAGTAGTGAGTCAGGGGCTGCAGGTATATATGTGCTTTGTCAATAATATACGAGCTTGTCCAACTCCAGTTATGAAGCCTTACTACGACTCACGTTTGGCCGAGTACAGTTTCTTACATTGAGCGATTTTATTAAGTTCTGACAGACTAACTCGGCGTAGACTATAGTCAAGTAAAGCTAATGACAACTGAGTAATAATTCAAACCTTGGCGGAATTGCACATATATTTACACATGTTTTCCACAAAAGTTTATACATACCGACTACGTGATATGTTGCTCTTACAAACCTAGGTCTCGAGTGATTATCTCAGCAGTCGGCCTCGCCCGGGCTATCAGCTCCAGCGCCTCCTTGGGCGTCGTCTCCTCGGCAAACCCCTCCCCGATGGCTTCAATGTCTGCCCTCGGGTAGATTGATTTGGTCATCGCCAGTGTCTGGGCCACGCCGGCAATGACATGCTCATCCGAGTACCTCTTCAGGGCACTCGGTGCATCCTCAAGACGTGCCTCCACTTGGGGGATTCGGCTGCAGCTGGTTCCCACAGGGTGGGGATCCATCGGATCAAGGAACCCTTTCATGGACCCGACGAGGGCCTCCCGTGATTCCCTGATAACCCTTATCTCCTCTGCATAAAACCGATATTGGGCCTGGGCATTGGCTCTGAGGTCTGCCCGAGTCCACCGACAAGTAAACTTGTTAGGCACAGCTATAGATTAAAGGATTGGTTAAGATCATTGTCGAGACGGAGACTTACTCGCGTAATCGGCCTCCCACTCGGCCACGGTCTTCTCCAGTCTAGCTCTTTCTTCGCCGAGCTTGATGGTGGCCTCCTTTAACTCGGCCTTTTCCCATTTGAGCTCGGCGTTGGCCTTTGTTAGGCCTTGTCCTTCTCAAGCTCGGCCTTGGCTTTCTTGGCCTCCTTCAGCTGGGCTTCCCCCTCTGTTCGGGTCTTTAACTCGGCTTAGAGGGCTGCACGACAGATTAGTCAAGAACTCAACCTTGCAGCCATGACACAACTGGGCAGTCGGGAACAACACAGCTGGAGAAATTTATCAATGGTTCAATCAGGAAGAAGCATTCGGGGGATTTACCTCTAATCTTCCTGGCTTGGGCCCAAGTTTCATCCCTGAGCTGGGTGGCAGCATCCTTCAGCTAGGCTTCCCTCCCCGCGTGGCGCTCCTCCATCTCGGCCTTCAACGCCCGGAGCTACTCTAATTCCGCGAGATGGGGGGCCATTTCGACCAGGATCCCGGTCATCTCCTCGTTACGATCAACAAGCTTCTGCTCAGGGAGAAAACAAGTCAAGAACGGAGTCAGACGTCAGAACAGGAAGACCACCAAGACTCCATCGCAAGAATCATACCTGAACCCCCTCGGACCCGGCAATGGCGGCGTGGAGCAAGCTTTCGCGTTCCCTTCTCGCCACAGCCTCGTTGAGCTTGAACCTCCTTGCGGTCCCATCAGGCGCCGTCCAAGTGAATGTCCGGGGGAACTTATGTGGAGGAGCTTCAATCTGAAGAAGGTTCAGGATCTCCGGCACCGACGACGACGATGATGACGATGACCATGATAGCGATGGGGTCCTGGCCCCCACGCCGGCATCCCCTACAGCCTCGGGGGTCGACTCGGGGGCTCCAGCGACGGCCTCGGCAGCGGGCGTCGACTCAGAGGCTGGGGCAGCAACCTTAGTAACCACCCCTTGGTCAGGCGGCAGCAGCGGCCCCGCAGTCGGGACCACCTCAGTCTCCACAACTAGGTTGGCCACTGGCTCAGCGGGTGTGCTCGCGGGCGCTGGCTCGGCTGGGGTGGGCTCTTCAAGGGGAGCAGTCGGAGCGGTCTCCTTGTGATCGATATCAGCACATTTCCTGCATGGCAAAACAGACATCAAAATACTACTGCAACAGACAATAATCTCAGAAGATCCGGAGCAGCTTACCTCTTGGAGAACTTGAGTTTCCCGCCGGGCGATCCGGGTCCCGGTGGAGCGCTACGCCCGGTTGTCGGCCTGGTCGGCGAAGTAGTCGACAGTGGCGCGGCAACTGGAGGTGGCCCTGTTGGTGGCGTGGCCGACTCGGGCACCTCTGTGCTTGGCGGCACCCGCTCAGATCATCTACTCGGCGGTGCTTTTGCCAAGCTCGGCAATGTCGAGCTCGGCCATACTGGTCCCAACTTGGGACTTGATCGCCTGGGCACCGCAGCGGTGGTGTCCTTTATCTTCAGGCCTCCTACCACTACACGCGGCGTCATGGCCCCCTCGCCCTGATATAGAATAGGCTTTTCCCCACTCTCTTGAGTCGGGTTGGGCAGCAGCTTCAGTTTCACCGTGCCACAATCCGAAGTCGGCCAGACATTCCCCGGTGCACCCGCAGGATCCAAAGCTTTCGACATGGTTGGGGACGGAGAGATTTGGGGGAAAAAGCGATTGAGGGCTTGGAACAGACGAAGAGGATTGGAATCGCCCGAGTTTGAGTAGGGAACAGCAACAGCAGCTAACCCTAGCCGAGCAGAAGGCGAAAAGTTGGGCACGAAGGCGGAAGACAAAGCGATTGGTTGATTTGGGGAAGATGAAGGAATCTTTTTCTCTCTCCCTAATTTTTATAGAGCCGATACCGACTAATGGGCTTGGGCCTACATAGTTGGTACTGGGCCACCAAGACATGAGTTCCTACAGTAGCATGCTCCATGTGGGCTGCCCATAGGCTGAGTTGAAATTATAGCGCTGGTGCTACCAACAGGAGCTGATAAGGTAAACAGATATGCTTCATGAGAGCCTTATTGCTAAACATATATGTTTGGGTATCTGTTTTATCCACCAGGTCTCGAGGATATATCCTTACATGGATCACAAGCTGGTCTTCATTAAAATTAGGGATGCAGGTATCTTTCTCGAGTACACCTGACCACGTTGTGGATTTATTTTCATAAAGTGGTACTCGGCCTACATGCGTGGCCATCAGTTGCCATGAGCAACATTATTCCAGCTGATACGACGCTGAAGAGTCTAACTTTCGAGTAGTGCACTACTCGGGAGAGACTATAAATTTCTCATTCCTGCTTCTGGGTGGGATGCCACTCGGGAAAGACTATAAACCCCCTTTCTAGCTAACATGAAGCTGAAGAGTCCTATATACGATTAGTTCCTTACTCGGCAAGACTATAAATTAAATTCCGGTTGACATGATACCGAAGAGTCTCATATACCAGTAGTATACTACTCAGGAAAGACTATCAGGTTAAAGATCTTTGACTTTATGTTTTATTGTCTTTACAATTAAGCACAAAGTCGGGGGCTACACCTAATAGGTGCGCCTATTCGGCGCACACTATTTATACATCTACATCAAGCCCTTCATAGCCTCGCTGCCAGCTGACATGAAGCAGGACTCAGGAAGAAGACTCACTCGGACAAAGAGTACTCGGGAGCATCGCACTCGGGCAATCTTCACCGTGGAGGATGAGCACTTGGCATCAGCTGTGACTCAACTATGAAGGTCTCAGGGGCTACTGTGGAGGCCATGGGCCCCGGGTACCTCACCACAAGCATATGGGCCACTCGGATAGAGGATGAACCGAGTCTTGTAATTAGAGATAAGATAGCACCCGGCAGATTTGGCTTTGTACAATAAGGAAAACATAGTCTTAGTCAGATAAGTTTCTATCTCTAAGAAGGAAATCCCTTGGCCGTATCCGGCTAGGATCCTTATCCTGTACCCCTGCCCCCTAGTATATAAGGGGAGGCAGGGCGCCCCTCAAGGGGCACGAGATCACGAGATCATTGATCGACACAACTCCTCAGAGGAATAACACGACAACTGGACATAGGGTATTATCTCACATCGAGGGCCTGAACCAGTATAAAATCTCTTTGTGTTCCTCTGCAATCCATCGAGTTTCCCCTTGCTGAGTAGCCCTATAGTTGTATTGTCACAGTCCCAAATCTAATTCCAGGTAATTAGTGCCATGACCTACTGTCATTAGAGTGCACAAATTAAATTCTTGCATTATCACTTCTTACAAAATAAAGTTTGCAATATTTAAAACCATCAATACAATAAAACCCTAATCGGCAAAATTAGACCAACTCCAAATAGTGCAGCAAGTTGAACAGAAACATATGTGGGAAATATTTTATTCAAATACTAGCTAATTCATCATGAAACAATATAATTTTTCCAGAATTTATTTCATTGGTTTAGACCTCTTGAAAATTCAAACAAGTTTCAGCCTGGATTCCTTTCCTTGACCTATGCATTTGTATAGTCTAAGGATTTTTCTAAAGATGTTTGGCTGCACATAAAATCATGGAAAAATTCCTGTAATCACTTTCACAGATAATTAATCCACTGTAAATTTTACATGATTTTATCACTTCAATAAGTACTTCAACCAAGTCCCTCAAATCAGCAAAGCTAGGAAACTAGCTGAAATAAATTGGTTCACTTCTGAAATTCACCAAATGAAAATGAAGACTAATTATACAGAGCCCTTTTGCCAAAGTGTGTGCCAACATGAACCCTACCACCAGTATTTTTGGCTCATTTTAATTCCCAAAGAAGTCACATGAAATAATAGGAGCAAAGCCCTAGGGACATACATCACACAGCAGAAAAACTGGGTCTGTGTGCCTAATTTGCAATTTCACCAAAGATGAACCAGACCACCTCTAACCACGAAAATTTGTCAGCAGATTAAACACATCTTTCTCTACCTCCAGTATTTTTCCCATAATTTATATCCCTTATTAACCTGCTGAAATCACAGATGCAAGACAGCTGTCCATACAGCTCACAACACTTAGTCTCTAGAGTATTCTACTCCCATTTCTCACTTGCAAGTGGGACCCACAAGACCTGGCCCACCTGTAAGCCTCATACTTTCTTGGGACAGTGAGTTTCACCCCATTTCTACCCATGCCTCTCTCCTCTCCATAGGAATTAACTCCAAGGACCCACATGTCATAGGCTAAGCCTAACCACAAATGTGTGAAACAATATTCTCTTACATGTGCGACCCACCAAGGATACTGTAGAGATGGAGCAACTCAGCAGTGCATGAGCCAACGTGTCAGCAGCTTGTTTCTTCTCCCTCACAGCTCACAGGAACACAGAGATGAGCATAGTAATTGGAAACCTTGACCATTTCGACTCAAACTTCACCATCAGCACCTCTCACCCTTCCTCTCCACGTTCCCATCGAGAAAGCCGATGGAATCGCCAAAGATCACCGGAGACAGAGCCATTTTCCCCGCCGCCGAAGGTGTTCGACCGAGCTTGAGCTAGCTCTGGTGAGCCCCATCCTCTTCCCTCTGCTGGAACGTGATTAGCACCTCCCAATAATTCCATTTTTGTATTACCTACCCTAGGAACCGCCGACCGAAGTCGTTGTGGCGCCGCCATCCTTGTCCTCTGATCCGTAGCGCCGCCGCCGGCGTCGCCTCGCTGTTCTGGCCGACACAGTAGGTTGTCGACCGAGCCAGTTCGCCAGCAACGTCGCCTCGCCACCAGGAGACCGCCAGCAGAAGGAATCGGGATATAGCGCAGTGAAGCTCAAGATCGGCCTCTGTCTTCCCCGGCGCCAATCTGTGTTGCCGCCGTCAAGTTCCCTCTCTCTGGTAGGCCTCAGTCCGATTCATGGCTCACGAACCATCCCTGTGTAGTCTCTAACCTGTTAGACACCATACCCCGACTGTAGGCCAACGGGAGCGAGTTGCCGCAGTGGACCCGTGGATTTTCCATCGCCACCACCCCGCCGGAGCTCCCAGCCTCAGCGTGTTGCTTGGTGAGCCTCCTGGAGCCTTGAGGATGCTCGCGCATGTTCTAAACCTCAATAAAGTAGGCCGTATCTTCTTTTTGCCGAACTACCCGGAAACCGCCACCGCTTATCCTCGTCGCCGGCAAGCTACAACTCACCGCCGACCACCGCGCTTGCACCGATGTGTTCACCTCGTCTTCCTCTATTTTTCTTCTGTTGGCCGTCACTCGAGCTGAGCCGCCGTTCGCCGCCGGCGCCGGCGAACAGAACCGGCGCCCAGCCAGCCTGCACCTCCCCTCTGTTTTCTACCGCCGACAGACGGGCCCGAGCTGGAAGAGAAAAGAGAAAAGAAGATAGAAATAAGGAAAATAGTTAAAGGATTTAATTTGCAACAGAAAAATAGTCCAACTTTGTAAATCCATAACTTTTTCATTTTAACTCCTTTTTGAGTGAAACCAATTTTGTTAGCTCTGTAAATTTGTGAACTTTAATGCTGTCAAATAAAATATGACCACTTCTGTACAGAAAATATCCATAAAATAATATGAAGCAAAAATAACTTATTTTGTGCTTAAGAAATTGAGATATTTCTATAAAATCTATTATAACTCCTTTTGGGGTGAACCAAATTTCTATGGATTCATAAAAATATTCTCTTTAATTTTATAAAATAAAAAATAACAACTTCTGTGTAGGATTTTTCTCTAAAAATGGAGACATCTTTTATATACCTCTTTATAACCTAGAAATTTATAAATTCTAGAAAATTCATCCAAATTGCTAAAAATGTGAAACCACTTTTGGTTAACTCATAAAATTGTAACCTTTCTGTGGATAATTTGTATTGGACAAAACTACCTCCCAAAATAGGCCTAAGTATTTTTCTAACCTTTCTCTTGATTAACTTGTAAAATTCACAACTAAATTATTTTAAATCAAAATCCAGTGAACCAAATGTTGTTAGAACCAGTAGGTTATGCTCTTTTATATAATAATACTTGCTTTCTTGAAATCTTAATAGAAAATGTCAGTCAAATATAATAACTTAAGGTTACAATATTAATAATTACAAAACTGCCATTTTCAGCCCTTTCATCTTTTTATTTTTGTAACTCATAAACCGTAAAAAATTTTGAGATGATTCTTTCACTAAAATTCACTTTAGAATGTGGCCTACCTACTGTTTTTATCCCAGCATTTATTGATCATTTTGCATAGACATGTTTATTTGGTTCTTATTGCATATTCACTTTTTATCGGTAGATTCAGACAATTCGGAGTACATGGAGCAAGAACCTGAGGTTGAGAGTGACCACTCGCTGCAGCAAGGCAAGCATCTAAACAAGCTACTAAGCAAGCATCTAAGCATATTGAACCCATATTTTCAATAAATTGATTTGTTTGCGAAGGAAATATCTATATGCATGTTTCGGTCTTGTTAAAATGGGAAAAAGGGTAGAGTTTATATTACCCAATTGTATGCATTTCTATTCCTTGGTTATTGACTCCATGTTGTTACCTTGTCACCACTGGCTAAGGACTTTGGGATACTTTTATTTTACCGAACGCTTAGCCATGCTGATTTCTAGACTTAGAGAAATCCGATAGATGGAGCTATCGGTTTAAAACTAGTTTAAAGCGAATGGATGGGTTAAAATCTAACAAGAATAACTTCTGATGAATAATTGAGAAAATGTTTGACTTGGACGGATGATAGGGCGATGACGGGGTGGTGTTTCCCTGATGCAAGTAGCTCCGTCTAGGTCGTTAAGGACCGAACATGTTGACGTCTATTCAAGCACCCTACATACTTCCACACGCCGGTATGGGATGGCTTAACTCAGTAGCATGGGAGGCTGTGGCCATCTACGCCCGTCCGTGAATCGTGAGGGGAGACCTTTGGAGGACCTCATTGCGAGCCTGCACTTGGCCGGAGGTGTCTCCTGCGACGGTGAGCCCGCCTTAGTTGCCATGCACGCACGCGACTAAGTCGTCGGGGGCCCAGACGTGGTTTAGGTGGTTGGGGCTACGCGTGCAAAAGGTTCTGTTGTGACCTCTAGTCCGCACTCAATGTGTAGAGTGTGGGTACCGACGGGTACAGATCAAACTAGAGTGTAGCTGTTTGGCTTCTATCACATCGTGTGGGTAAAGATATACACCTCTGATCAGAGTAAGAACTATTCGAATAGCCGTGTCCACGGTTACGGACGACCGCTTGATGTGTTCCTCAATGATGTTAGCATCCAACTTGGGATATATGGTTATGGGATTATGTGGTTATATCATGACTTAGGATAGTCATGGATGGATGGGTTTATATGAAAGGTTTTGATGTTAAATATGTTTTTGTTTAGTCATAAAAGATGATATGCTTGTGTAGCATAATGGTTTGGGCAATGGTGGCCCATGGATGATGATTAGAGCATGGTTTGTGCTCATTTTTACTTACATTTCAGAACTATAAGCTTGCTGTCCTAGAATTTTCAGATTGCTATATTTTGCAAATGCTTATGTTTTAAATGTAGTACTTGCTCAATAAAATCAGCTTTATGCAAAATCAGATTGACATAGCCATACTCCTTGATATAGAGACTAGCATTACTCCTTTGAACTATTATTATGGTATAAGTCTAGCTGAGTACTTGTGTACTCATGCTGCATCTTTCAGGTGAGCACAACGACGACATTGATGTGGTCTACTGTTATCCTGCCGAGGGTGGCGAGGATAATGTGTAGTTGAAGTTAAGCTCTATCCCCAGTCGGTTGCCCTATGGTTTGGGTATGGCACCACTGGTCTTATCATTTATGTTGATATTCCGCTGCTATCTTTTGCGCTACTCTGTGATGTATCAGGGTGTGTAAACCCTCTATGTAATATTTATAACCCTGCTGCTCGTTTATCCATATTTAGAGTACTTGTGATGTTTATCAATTGCTTGCGATGAAAGTGTGAGGCTAGTTGCTTTCCTGGGGACTAGCTGAACATGAGTATGAATTGTATAGAATTGAGATGGTTGGGGGATAGCTATTGTGGTTCGAGTCCTCTGGGGTACGTATCGTGTTTGGTCGCCACCATCGAGTGGTTTGACGGGCGTATGACGGGGAGGACTGGCAAGCTATCCTTATGATTATCTCTTTTCTACACTTCTCGGCATTTTGGATTTGTATTATGAACGGGTAAATATTATGGCAAGGCTGCGATGAGGATGGATGGTTACCGTATTTAATTGGGTTTTATTTGAGATCCCATCCATCTAGATATTTTGCATTGTCATAATAATTACTCTCCATAATGCACTTCCGAGGTGCCCACATGTATTGCCAGTGTAAAACATTGACAATGGTGTCAAATGAATCCCATATGCATAAAACTATACCTTTAGGGCACTTTGGAGCGTTTTCTTAACATGCCACACAACTCGCGAACAATACAAGTTCGCAACAAATAGTGTCAAATTACTCCCATATGCAGAAAACTTAATATAGAGGAGTTTGGAGCGTTTTTATTAAGATACCATACAACATGCGAAAAATACAAGTTTGCAACGAATGGTGTTAAATCATTCCCATATGCACAAAAGTAAAATATAGAGAAGTTTGGAGTGTTTTCTTGACATGCCACATAACTCATGAAAAATACAAGTTCGCAACAAATGATGTCAAATCACTCCCATATGCACAAAACTACCTTTTGAGCACTTTGGAGCGTTTTCTTAACATGCCACACAACTCGCGAAAAATACAAATTCGCAACAAATGGTGTCAAATCACTCCCATATGCACAAAATTATACCTTTAGTTCAATTTGGAGCATTTTCTTAACATGCCACATAACTCACGAAAAATACAAGTTCACAACAAATGGTACGCCAATATCACTCATCCATAAACCGGTGACCGGTATAAATAGCATAAAGAGATGTAACCAACGTTTATTGGAAAAAGCAACACCAAAGATTTGGGACCAAAAGCGATTAGCTATGACCGTTGAATAAGTTTCTTCAGCTTGAGTTGGGTTAAAAGCGCGGAAGGTATTTGCACCATCACCGTCCTCAAATAGAGTGTTTTTCACGGTTGCCCCATGAATAGCGCATAGCAGAGCTGCGCCCAATACTCCGGCAACTCCCATCATATGAAATGGGTTCAATGTCCAATTATGAAATCCTTGGAAGAAGAGGATGAATCGAAATATCGCTGCTACGCCAAAACTCAGCGCAAAGAACAAACCGGATTGCCGCAGTGGATAAATCAGGAATACAGAAACAAAAACAGCGATTGGGCCAGAGAATGAAATTGCATTATAAGGCCGCAATTGAACAGACCGAGCAAGTTCAAATTGACGTAATGTGAAACCTAGTGCAAAATCCCCCTACACCAAAGAAGTTTGTTGAAAACCGGGCTGGCATAAATGGCATCCCTTCGCACATGGGGATATAGGACGAGTGTCGCCATTCTCATTGGAAAGAAAGAAGCTGAATATTCCTTCTGTTTCCCGCCTGACACAGTTTGACACGCGGTGACACCTGATTGGTTCCAAATCGATAGTTGTTAGGATGAATCGGACGTGGGAGAGATATTCAATCTCTGAGCAGACAAAAATCCCTTACTTTGCCATTCTTTCCTGAATAGGATTTTCCAATTAGGAAGGCCGTTTCCGGTATTTGGATAGAAAGGAAAGGAATCAATTCCGATCGTCATTATACGATCCAACTCGTGGAAAAAGCCGACTAGGAAAGCCAAAACCGAGGGTTCTATGGACCGACCCTTAGCCATTGAAAACCGGATAGGAACTACTGCCGTATCTCCACTTCAGCCACAAGCGAATGATGTCCTTTCGAGGAACTAAAACTATTGCGAATCCGCGGATAGGACCCATGCCTTGTCTGCTTTGCCCTTAGCTGTGCTCTTCTCAGAACATGCCAATCACAAGCATGCCTTGCCAATACAACCATTGAATTGATTTCACCCGTACCCTTGACATCCACGATGAGCCGTTGGAAGGAATCTGTTCTGCTAAATCCTAATTCGTATGCTTAGTTGGATAGGTGCAATCGATGCTAAATACTATCACTTGCTTTTCACTGTCAAGACAACGGTCGGTCTCTCTATGCTATAAAGCGGAGCAAAGTGCATGGCGCTGAAAGTTAAGAAAGCTCAAAAAAACACACGAACACGATGCAGGGCATAGCATAAATGAGACCGCTGATCATTTTGCTTGACCTTTTTCTATGCTTTTTTGGGTGACTCACCAACCAACCCAGCAGTGATCGATGACAGAATGGTACGAACAAATCAAAGTCGTTGACCATTATACTATGCCATGGCACACTACTAGATAGATTGTATGGCTCCGTTGGTGACTTTCTAATCACGGGTTTCATTTGAAAGAACCCAACGCCATTCATCTTGCGTCTAGTCTTTCATGCAAGAGTTTCATTTTTGGCCGCTACTACGTTCGTTGAAAACTTCTTGATGGCACCATCATCTCATTACCTTATTTTTTTCCCTTCAACTTCGGCTATGACCAATGCCCCACCTAGCTGAATAGGTGTAACAAAGCTACCTGAAAAAGGCAAGGTGCACCTTAGATTGAAATCAACAAATTGCGTTTTGCCAGATGGATTCTTTAGAAAGAGTCCCGGATAAAGTTCAGTATAATATTTAGTTAGAATATAAATAAAGGCGCATACGTGGGTGGGCAGGGGGCCCCACTACTTCTTCATTCAGGGGGGCTAGCCTCATGACTTCCCACTGGGCGAGGGGTGCGCCTAACCCACCTACTCACTCATCAATTACGGTGTTCAGCTGACTTGCATAGAAAGACCCCTATTGTTTAGTAATTTGGCGCCCCATCTTTTTTTGATTGACTGTTGTCAAGTAATCTTTTCAATGTTCGATTCTACTCTATGTTAGAACATTTCTATGAATGATATTTCGATCTAAGTGGTCCTATTCTCTGTCCCGTGCTAGGAAGCATTACTCCTCTTTTCATTCCAAATTCTTCAATAAGACTGATACGATTGATTGGTCTATGCATTTCTCTTATTACTTTTTTGTATCCCCCTGTTCCTCGGATACAATTCGATCCTTCTACGGCCAAATCTCAATTTGTGGAAAGCCTTTGATGGCTTCCTTATGAAAACATCCATTTGTATATGGGTATAGACAGTCTTTCATTATTCTTCGTGATATTGACTACATTTCTGATCCCTATTTGTATTTCAGTGGGTTGGTCTGTTATGAGAAGTTTTGGGAAAGAGTATATTACAGCATTTCTAATTTGTGAATTTCTAATGATCGCCGTGTCCTGCATGCTGGATCCTCTACTATTCATGTTCTTTCCAAAAGCCTGCCAATCCCTATGTTGTGCGGAGCTGAGCATCTTTTATTCGCTGGGATCAAGCTTTTCCTCTGCAGGGGCCTTGTGCAGTAAACCCCCTACGGGCGGTCCCCCATCATCGTAAAGTAGTAAAGGTTGCCGTGAAGCCTTCGGGAAGAGGGGTAGGCTTGTGCGTAAGCATAGCATTTCTGGTCGAACCACCGAACCACACATCTTTTTTTGGTGGGAGGGTACTCCAAGTAGTGGGTACCTCGTAGGACCTCGACCCGCCTACTCAGGTCTTGTATGGATATGCAGGAAGGGGTGCTCCTAGGTATGTGTAGGGGGTGTGTTTGTTCACGAGAATGGATTCCTCGTCAAGTCGGGGGGGCTGTGGACACACTTGCACGAATTTGGGTAATTGCTACAAGGGATAAAAATAAAGGAAACTGTACCCGACCAGGGATGGACGTAAACTCGTAAGCTACCGAGGGTAGGGATAATCGTCCAGGTCTTATTGTTTAAATAAAAGCTGCCCCGCCACAGCAGGCAGGTTAGTTCCTCTGTCGTTGCTAGAGAGTTCTTGGCGAAGAAACCTTAGGATAAGTTGCTAAAACAAACGGGGGGAGGATCGACCCGTTCAGTAGAATTCCGAAGAAAGACTGTTGGCAGCAGGTGGAGACATTTCTTTGGCCCCCTTCCAAATAAATGCGGGCAGGGTAGAGCTTGGCAGAGGGTTCGAGAATAGGGTAGGGTCCTGTCCTAATAAAGAAAATCAAGATAAATAAAGGGGCGGGTCCCTTTATGCATGCATTTTCGTACAAGTGGAGGCCGGAAAGATCAAACCAATAGAACTGCTCACATCACAGTAGTCGTAGTTGCATAAAGGCCGTCAGTCAGGGGGCGACCATAACATAAGGCAATGACTTTCACGGATCTCTCTCTATCTATAGATATAACGAACGGGCGGGTTCGAAAGGTAGGGTTTTTGATGGTCGAGTCCCCTAACACTAGTCCGGCTAGCCTTCTTTGGCAGGAAGCAGCCGGGCCTGACAGGTGGGCATCTCCCGCTACGCAAGCAACATTGTTCGCCACTACTCGAGAAGCAAAAGATTCAAGAGTCAAGGCGAAAAAGACAAGCATAGTGGTCTAATGACAAGGGCCGACGACGGAAGCTCGGGACGGAGTCGTATGATGCGGAAGTCTCACGTACGGTGCCCTGAGAAGGGAGTGGCTACCCACTGGAGCTTCGACCAACCACCACCGGTCAATTCCGCTTTGGGGCCACCCTGACTCTACCATCATTATAGGGGTATGGGGTTTGAGACAAAGAAAGATCAAGGCAGCATATCAGTTTTTCCTATATACTTTACTTGGATCCGTTTTTATGCTATTAGCTATTCTGTTGATTCTTCTCCAAATAAGAACCACCGATTTACAAATTTTATTAACCATAGAATTTAGTGAGTGGCGCCAAATCCTTCTATGGATTGCTTTTTTTGCCTCTTTTGCTGTCAAAGTGCCTATGGTACCAATTCATATCTGGTTACCCGAAGCCCATGTAGAGGCACCTACGGCTGGATCCGTCATCTTGGCAGGAATTCTTTTAAAATTGGGAACCTACGGGTTTTTAAGATTTTCAATACCCATGTTTCCCAAAGCGACACTTTGTTTCACTCCTTTCATTTATACTCTAAGCGCGATTGCTATAATATATACTTCCTTGACCACTTTAAGACAGATCGATCTTAAGAAGATCATTGCCTACTCCTCAGTAGCCCATATGAATTTGGTGACTATTGGTATGTTAGTCGGCGGCGGCCGTTAGGTCACCTATTTTGAGTTATGGACACACAAGCAAGGCCAAAACATGTGTGTCGGGCGTGTGACCCATCAACGTACTAGCAATAGGGGGAAAACTTGCATGTCACAACAAAGCGTCATTCGAGGCATCAGCAAAACACCGCCATCTGTTCCTAAAACAAAACCCCTTAGCGCCCTGGGGCGGGAGTGGGGGACATCCCAACGCAGACAGCAACAGCACCAGCTCTACAAAGTCCGAATTGAATCTTTCGGTTGGCTTTCCTATGAATAAGAATTGTTTGGCATGGCGAAGTGAGCGCTTCTAGCTGTTTTGCTTGCTTCTTTCTTATTGTGGCGGCTATTATAGCGTGGCTGAAATGAACAAAAAGCGAGATGAACGTTTCAAATCGATTGATAGATGGCCTAATCTGTTCTGATAGATCGAAAGGGAATCTATCAATAATAAGGGTTGACATTGTGGAGGCCATGGGCCCCAGGTACCTCATCACAAGCATATGGGCCACTCGGACAGAGGATGGGCCTAGCCTTGTAATTAGAGAGATGATAGAGCCTAGTAGACTTTGCCTTGTACGATAAGGAATATACAGTCTAGTCGGGTAATTATATCTCTAAGGGAGATCCTTGGCTGTAATCCAGCTGGGACTCCTACCTTGTACCCCTGTCCCGCAGTATATAAGGGGAGGCAGGGTGTCCTATGAGGGCATAAGCTCATAGAAGCGAACATATATCCTCAAAGGAATACACCACAACTGGACGTAGGGTATTACCTCACATTGATGGCCTGAACCAGTATAAACCTCCATGTGTTCCTTTGCATTCCACCAAGTTTCGATTCCATGAGTAGCCCTATAATCATATTGCCGGTATAAAACATTGACAGTTGGCGCGCCAGGTAGGGGCTTCGGCGAGATCTACATCTATAAGCTCGATGGATCCAACAACCGGAGTCGACGGTGGCAAATTCTCCCCTGGAGACATAATAACTTTCGGAAGCCTTGACTTCATCGCCGACCAGATCGGCAATCTCACCTTGGCCGACGCAGACCTGATCCAATCGGCCGAGGAACTAGCTGACTCCAAGCCAGTCGGCCCACAAGACACTGCAGCCACCCTCGTCGATTTGCTGCGGCGATCTACCACCTGCCCAGGTCTTGGGACAACTCTCTCCTTCAGCGTCTGACTCACGCTAGGCCTCGAGCCAGCCCGGGTCGGGCTAAGAAGGGGAGAGATCGTCAACCTCCCATGCAAACTCGGCAGCATTGTGGATCTACATCCCACGCGGCCGACCTGATCCCCTAGGTTCGGTTTGGACATGGCTCAGAGCCGCTCCAGATTGGATCTAGGGAGGTCAGAGTCATCCTTACTCCGATCAATACTCGATTCCGACTCCATGTCAGACAATGGTTCGAACGCTAGTTCGAACACCAGTCTGGGGATTTTCCTTCTACCCCAAGAAATCTTCATGGCATCAACCCCTTCGCCGGAGGTGTGCCAAGTACAATAGGAGCAAGAAGAGGAGGCCCACCGACTACGGCAACAGGAGGAGGCCGAACGCGAGACTCACAACGACGAGCTACGTAGGGCTGGGCGAACCGCTCAGCAACAGACCCTCTAGACTAGAGTCAGCGACCACGATGTCTTTGTCATGCCTCAGTAGAACGTCGTGGCCGCTGCAACCCTACTAGACACGCTCCAACTCGGGCCTAATCATTAGGCCACCCCGACTATAGCCAGAATCAAGGTGATGATAACAGCTGCCGCCTGTCAACAGTACTAGCAGTCGGGCGATACACTTGTACCTACCAACCGGTCGGGTTCTCCAGCGGCAGTCTCGTCCACATCAGCACGACGCCGGGTGGCCAGCTCAAGTCAGTCGCATGCGGAGTCATGCCAAACATCTCTCGACAACACAAACAACAACAATCGGTGGCGTTCCCAGAACGATCACCGGTTCAACCAAGATCTCCGAGTCCGTCTGCAATGCGACCTCCGCCAAGACATCAATGCTCGGCGCCACCAATGCAAAGACGACGAGCGCCGCCGACTGGAGATGAGTATGAGTGTTTCGGTCTCCACCACGAGCGGTTTAACCGTTATAGTTGAAGCCGGAGCCCTCACGAAGATGGTGTACCAACATTCACCCAGGAGCTACAAGACGTCGACTGGCCGTCGGGTTTCAAGCCTACAGGAATCAAAAAATATGACGGCAAGACTAACCCCGAATCCTGGCTCACCGTATATACTCTGGCGATCCGAGCTACCGGAGGTGACCACAAAGCCATGGCTAACTACCTCCCAATCGCCCTGGCCGACTTAGTGAGGACATGGCTAACAGGGCTCCCGAGGCGATCAATCGGCTCCTGGGGGAACTCCGAGAATGCTTTATAGCCAACTTCCAGGGGACTTACGAGCAGTCGTCTTCCGAGCACGATCTCTATCAGCTGCACCAGAGGAAGAACGAGTCCCTCCGTGAGTTCATCAAAAGGTTCTCCGAGAAGCACAACTCAATCCCAATGATCAAGGACAAGGTCGTCATCACCACCTTTCGCAAGGGTGTCAAGGGAAGTTCACTCGGAAGCCACCAGCCTCTGTCAGGGCCCTCTTCGACATGGTGAATAAATACGCTGACTCGGTCGAGGACAGTTCTGATAGATTTCAGTCAGCAGTTGCAAACAGATAATAGTAAAAAAAATGGAAGCTCTTGCTTAGTGTACCATCCATGTTACCCAATAATTTTTTCGTAGAAGCCCTCGACTAGAAGGAAGAGTATCGGCAGAAAGACCAAAAGGCTAAAGCCGACAATGAGCCATCACAGAACAAATTCAGCAGCCATAAGCGGAAGTCGGACAACGAGGTGGCCAACGTGGAGCGGACCTGGTCACGACCCCCAAGGAACAACGAGTACCAGAAGGTTATGAATGGGCCTTGCCCCTTCCACCCCAAGGGTAAACACGCGGCCAAGGACTGCTTCATGCTCAAAAAGTTTGCCTCCGAGCAGACTTCATCATCTGGCGCCGACAAGGACAAGGACAAGCCAGACTCAGGCCCGACCGACAATTATCAAGATCCCCAAGCCGAGCTCAACCTTATCTTCGGAGGGCCATTTGCGTACGAATCCAAGTGAAAGCAGAAGCTAACAGCACATGACGTCAATGCGGTCTCTACAGCAGACGCCCCCTAATATTTGCGCTGGCCGGAGATGCCCATCACATTCAACCGCGCAGATCACCCAGATCGGGTTTCACACTCGGGACGCTACCCACTCGTCCTGGACCCGGTCGTCAAAAATATCAAGCTAAAGAAGGTCCTCATAGATGGAGGCAGTGCCCTCAACATTTTGTTCGCCAAGACTCTAGATGAGATGAAGATTCCTCATTCAGAACTACGGCCGAGTACGGCGCCCTTCCACGGGATAATTCCTGGCCTATCTTCAACTAGACAGATAACTTTGCCGGTTACCTTCGGCACGCGGGTTAACTTCCGCACAGAAAACATCTGCTGCGAGGTTGCCGACTTCGAGACCACGTACCACGCGATACTTGGACAACCGGCGCTTGCCAAATTCATGGCAATACCGCACTATACCTACATGGTGCTCAAGATGCCCGGGCCAGCTGGAGTTATCTCCCTCCGCAGCGATGTCAAGCAATCCTTCACTTGCGACAAGGAGAGCTGTGAGTTGGCTCAATCGCAAGAGGCGGCAGTCGGACACAATGGCATTCGACAAGGCATCACAACTGAAGTCAAGGATGACCAAGTTCTGGCAAAAAAGCAGCGAAGTCGGGAATTTCAGCGGACTATGACCCAAAGATGATCCCCCTGGACCCTTCCGACCCCTCCAAGACTGCTCTAGTCGGGACCAGACTCGACCCCAAATAGGAAGATGCGCTCGTCACCTTCCTCCAGGCCAACAGAGATATCTTTGCATCGAAACCGTCCAACATGCCAGGTGTACCAAGGGAGGTGATCGAGCACGCCCTCAATGTCAAGACAAACGCCAAGCCAGTCAAACAACGGCTACGCCGCTTCGCACAGGACTGGAAAGATGATATTCGAGAGGAGATAACCAAGCTCCTCGCAGCCGGGTTCATCAAAGAGGTCTACCACCCGGACTGGCTGGCAAACCCAGTTCTGGTCCGGAAGAAAAAAGGTAAATGGCGCATGTGCATCGACTACACCGATCTAAACAAGGCATGCCCCAAGGATCCATTTGGTCTACCAAGAATAGATCAGGGGTGCGAGCTTCTCAGCTTTCTCGACTGTTACTCGGGATACCACCAAATCAGCCTGAAGGAGGAGGACAGCCTAAAAACGTCTTTCATTACGCCGTTTGGAGCATACTGCTACATCACCATGCCGCTCGGTTTGAAAAAATCTGGAGCAACATATCAACAAGCAATTCAATGGTGTCTACACACTCAGATCGGGCGCAATGTGGAGGCATATGTCGATGACGCGGTGATCAAGACAAAATCTAAAGAAGACCTCATCGCTGACCTAGAAGAAACCTTCCAAAATCTTCGAAGATTCAAGATGAAGAAGAACCCGGAAAAGTGCACCTTTTGTGTGCCATCCGGCAAGCTACTTGGCTTCATTGTATCGCATCGAGGCCAACCCGGAGAAAATCAATGCAATCATGAACATGGCACCCCCGACTAGTCAGAAGGACGTCCAGAAGCTGACAGGCTACATGGTGGCACTCAGCCGGTTTATCTCCCGACTAGGAAAACGGGGCATGCCCTTTTTCAAGCTATTGAAGAAAGCAGATAATTTCCAATGGACACCCGAAGCCCAGCAATCCTTCGAAGACTTCAAGAAATTCCTCACTTCACTACCAGTGTTGGCATCGCCTACGCCCCAAGAACCATTAATGTTGTATCTGGCGGCAACCACCCAGGTAGTCAGCACGGTACTGGTGGTCGAGCGATCCGAACTGGGTCATATACAAAAAATCCAATGGCCAGTCTATTTTGTCAGTGAGGTCCTTGCCGACTCCAAAATAAGATATCTGCAGGTACAAAAGCTGCTCTATGGCCTACTCATCACTATCCGGAAGCTGGTGCACTATTTCCAGTCGCATCAAGTCACGGTGGTCACATCGTATCCACTCGAGGACGTCCTGCACAACCGTGAGGTCACTGGCCGAATCGCTAAATGGGCACTCGAGCTGTTGGAGTTCAACATCACCTTTCAGCCACGGACATCAATCAAATCACAAGCTCTAGCCGACTTTGTGGCCGAATGGATAGAAGTTCAGATGCCTACAACAATAGTAAAGCTAGAGTACTGGACAATGTACTTCGACGGTTCTCTATGGATTGGCTGCGCCGGGGCTGGCGTTGTACTGACGTCACCCGCCGGTGAAAAACTCAAATACGTTCTCCAAATTCACTTCTCGGCTTCCCACAATGTCGCCGAGTATGAGGCACTCATCCACGGGCTCCGCATTGCTAGATCACTTGGCATCTGTCGACTGGTTGTGCGTGGAGATTTCCAACTCATAGTCAACCAAGTCACGAAAGACTGGACATGTCTCGAAAATACCATGGTGGCATACTATCAGGAGGTCAGAAAGCTAGAAAACAAGTTCGATGAGCTGGAGATAACACATGTCCTATGACAATACAATGATGCTGCAGACGAATTGGCAAACATGGGATCCAAGCGAGAAGTTGTCCCGACTGGGATCTTTGTCGAGCAACTAATGGAGCCATCAATCAAAAAGAAACCAGTGCTAGAGCAGTCGGGAGGCGAACCTTGTCGATGCTTTGCACCGGCAATAATACTATGGGGGTACTCGGCGAACTGGAATTCGGTGGATTGCAGAGGAACACGAGGGAATTATACTGGTTCAGGCCCTCAAGGTGAGGTAATACCCTACGTCCAGTTGAGGTGTTATTCCTCTGAGGTGGATTTGTGATCGATGATCTCGGGTTGCCCTCATAGGGCGCCCTGCCTCCCTTTATATACTAGGGGACAGGGGTACATGGTAAGGATCCCAGTCGGATACGACCAAGGGATTTCCTTATTAGAGATAGAATCCTATCCGACTAAGGCTATGTTTCCTTATTGTACAAGGTACAGCCTGCCGGGTGCTATCTTATCTCTAATTACATGATCTGGCCCATCCTCTATCCGAGTGGCCCATGTGCTTGTAGTGAGGTACCCGGGGCCCATGGCTCCCGCAGTAGCCCCTGAGACCTTCATAGTTGAGTCACAGCTGACGCCGAGTGCTCTTCCTCCACGGTGAAGGTTACCCGAGTGCGATGCTCCCGAGTACTCTTTGTCCGAGTAAGTCTTCCCGAGTCCTGCTTCATGTCAGCTGGCAGCGAGGCTATGAAGGGCTTCATGTAAATATATGAATAGTGTGCGCCGAATAGGCGCACCTATTAGGTGTAGCCCCGACTTTGTGCTTAATTGTGAAGACAATTAAACATAAAGTCAAAGATCTTTAACCTGGAAGTCTTTCCCGAGTAGATTACTACTGGTATATGAGACTCTTCGGTATCATGTCAACCGGAATATAATTCATAGTCTTGCCGAGTAGGAGGCTACTCGTATATAGGACTCTTCGACTTCATGTCAGTCGGAATGTGTGTTTATAGTCTTGCCGAGTAGGATACTACTCGTATATGGGACTCTTCAGCGTCATGTCAGCTGGAAAGGGAGTGTTTATAGTCTTTCCCGAGTGGCGTCCCACCCAGAAGTTAGACTCATCCGCATCATGTCAGCGGGAATGATAAATTTATAGTCTCTCCCGAGCAGTGCACTACTCGAGAGTTAGACTCTTCAGCGTCATGTCGGCTGGAATAATGTCGCTCATGGCAACTGATAGCCACGCATGTCGGCCGAGTACCACTTTATGAAAAATAAATCCATCGCGTGGTTAGGTGTACTCGAGAGAGATACCTGCATCCCCAATTTTAATGAAGACCAGCTTGTGATCCTTGTAAGGATATATCCTCGAGACCTGGTGGATAAGACAGATACCCAAACATATTTGTTTAGCAGTAAGGCTCTCATGAAGCATATCTGTTTACCTCATCGATTCTGTGAGTAGCACCAGCGCTATTATTTCAACTCAGCCTGCGGGCGGCCCACATGGAGCATGCTACTGTAGGAACTCATATCTTGTCGGCCCAATACCAACTGTGTGGGCCTGGGTCCATCTAGTCAGTTCAGGCTATAAAAGGATGGGGAGAGAGAAAAAGATTCCATCGTCTTCCCCAAAGCAACCAATCTCTTCATCTTCCACCTTCGCGCCTAGCTTTTCGCCTCCCGCCCGGCTAGGGTTAGCAGCAGCCGTTCCCCACCCGGACTCGGGCGATTTCAATCCTCTTCGTCTATTCCAAGCCCCCGATTTGCTTTCCCCCAAATCTCAACGCCTCCAGTCATGCCGAAGGTGACGAATCCTGCGGGTGCGCCAGGGAGTTCTTGGCCGATCTCGGATTGCGGCTCGGTGAAGCTGAGACGGCTGGAGAGCGAGCTGAAGTTGCCCAGCCAAGAAGTGATCCGTTGGCGGTCGGCGAGGGATGAGTCGAGCCCCAACCCCCGGCCTGGTGAAACGGTAGTTTTCGCCTCTTTCTTTGATCGGGGCTTGTGTCTTCCGTCGTCTGATTTCTTCCGCCGCATCCTTGATTTCTACGGGCTGGAGTTGGTGCATTTAAATCCCAACTCGATCCTTCAGATCTCCATATTCGTTACCCTTTGCGAGTGCTTTCTGGGTGTTGAGCCCCATTTCATCCTCTTCCGACACTTGTTCCATGTCAAGCCCCAGCCTTCCAAGAGTAATATCAGTGTGATTGGGGGGGCTGGTCTTCAACTAAGGAGTGATGGGAAGAAAACATATATCGATTTGCCCTTGAAATCTTCTCTGAAGGGCTGGCACAAGGAGTGGTTTTACTGCGCCAATCTAGCTCCTTCCTTGCCCCCGTTTACTGGTATGCCGCCGGTGGTGTTGCCAAGCTGGTCTTCGGAGCCAACCTTTGAAGAACTGGGCCAGGCACACATATTGCTAACGAAGATAGATGACCTCAAGAGGGCCGGCTTGACAGGGCCCTGGGTGGCTCGTCGTTTCCTGACGAGGCGCGTCCAGCCGCTGAAGCTGAGGCCTTCAGAGGTAAGCACGATCCCGACCGGGTGAGCAGCGAGACAGCGGACAAGGGGGCAGTAACCGATACCTTGTTTGGCTACTTCTCTGAAGGGGTCGTTGCCACCGAAGATGATAACCGCCGAGTCGCTGCCTATAGCTTCATCCGGCCGCAGACCAAGGTAACCTTGTACTTTCTTCTGTGGTGAACGCCCGTGGAACGATGATTGTTCAACCTTGCGTGATGGTATCTTGTCGACTTGCTTGTAGTGGCATGAGGAATTTGATGAAGATTCTCGCCCATTGTCTGCGGTCGCGTCGAAGAAGAGGCCAAGGAGTCCCTCTGATGCCCAACCCGACTCCAAGAGAGCGGGGAAAAAGCCAATTTTATATCGGGGCGAGGGGGCCATGACAGCGCGTGCCGTGAGCGGTAGCTTGAAGATAAAGGACACCGCTGCCACAACGCCTACGCGGTCGAGTCCCAGGCTGAGAGCAGCTGGCTTGGGCTCGACGTTGTCATGCCCAGCAACAGCGCCGCCAAGGGGCCAACCAGAGCGGAGGCCGATTGGGGCGAAGGAACCCGAACCAACCGTACCAGAGTCGAGGCCGACTCAGGCCGATATGCCTCTGCCGTCGGCGACACCGTCCGGGGCGAGCGCCGATGCCAGCGCTTCGCCGGGGAGCGGGTACGCTAGCAGGAAGCTGAAGTTTTCCAAGAGGTGCGCTACTCCGAGCATTCTATAGTCATCGTATGTTGAAATACAGTCTTGATGTCTTGCTTCGTTGTGCAGGAAGCGGGCCGATATCGACCTCAAAAAGGTCGGCCCATCTGCCCCGCTTGATGAATCCACCCCAGCCGAGTTAGCAGCAGCGAGCACACCTGCTGTGCCGGTGGCCAGCCCGGTTGCTGAAACCGAGGTGGCTCCGACTACAGGGCCGCTACCGCCAGTCGACCGGGAGGTGGCTGTTGAAGCTGAGGCCCCGGCCCCCGAGGCACCATACGTCGCGGAAGCAGGGGACGGATCCCCCGATCCGGTCCCCAATGTTGTAGGGGAAGGCGATGCCGAGGCCGGGACCCCGTCGCCTTCATGGTTGTCGTCACCGCCATCGTCACCGTTGCCGCCGCCACCGGAGATCCCACATTTGCCTCGGATCGAAGCTCCCCCACGCGTGACGCCCCGGACCTTCTCGTGGACCACTCGCGACGGCACTATGAAGAGCTTCAGACTTGATGAAATCGTCGCAAGGAGAGAGCGCGAGAGCCTGCTTCGTGCCGCCATTAATGGGTCCCAAGGGGTCGCGGTATGATTCTTGTAGTGAAGCTCCAGCAATCTTCTTGTCTTGATGTTTGACTCTGTCGTCGGTTTGTTCCTTGTCCTGAGCAGAAGCTCGTCGACCGCAATGAGGCGATGACAGAGATCCTAGTCGAGATGGCTCCCCATCTCGCGGAATTACAACAGCTCCGGGCATTGAAGGCCGAGATGGAGGCACGTCACACGAGTAGGGAGGCCTGGCTGAGGAGCGGCGCTGATCAGCTCAGGGCTGAGACATGGGCCTTAGCCGAGAAGGTCAGAGGTAAAATCCTCGAGCATATCTCCCCGACTGGACCGTTGGTGTAATCATCCAGTTACGTCGATCCGACTGCTTGGTGGTGTCATGACTGCGCGATTGAGCTCTTGGCTAATCTGTGGTGCAGACCTCGAAGCGGAGAGGGAGTCGCAGCTGAAGGAGGCCGAAGAAGCCAAGGCCGAGCTTGAAAGAGTCAAGGCCGACCTGACAAAAGCCAATACCGAGCTTGGCCGGGAGAAGTCCGAGTTGGAGAAGGCCGTCGTCGAGCTCGGTAAGGAGAAGGCCGAACTGGAGAAGACCGTGGCCGGGTGGGAGGCCGACTACGAAAGTAAGTCCTCAACCCGACTGTGATCTCAGCCAATACATTATTCACCCTGCGTGTAGCCGATCCTGACAAGCATACTTGCCGGCCGATCTGGGCAGGCATGAGAGCCAACGTCCAGGCCTAGTACCGGTTCTACACGGAGGAGATAAGGTCAATCCGGGAGTCACGGGAGGCCCTCGTCGGGTCCGTGAAGGGGCTCCTTGACCTTGTGGATCCCCGCTCAGTGGGGACCAGCTGTAGCAGAATTCCTCAAATAATGGGGCGTCTCGAGGATGCGCCGAGTGCCCTGAAAAGGTACTCAGACGAGCGGGTTGCCGCCGGCGTGGCCCAGACCCTAGCAATGACCAAGTCCATCTACCGAGGGCGGACATTGAGGCCATCGGGGAGGGATTTTCCGAGGAGACGACGCCCGAGGAAGCGCTGGAGCTGATCTCACAGGCGAAGCCGACTGCTGAAGCGATTACCCGAGACCTGGGTCTGTAAAGGCAATATATTTTGTAGTCGGTGTATACATATGCTTTCATATACGATCATGTGTGAATATATGTGTCGTGCCGCCAAACTTATTATTCGGTTGTCATTAGCTTTACCCGACCATGTAGCATGCACCGAGTTAGTTCGATAGAACTTGATAAAAATCGTTCAGAGGAAGATGCTATACTCGGGCGAACGCATCAGTCGTGGCAAGGCTTCATAACCGAGGTGAGATAAGCTTGTATGTTATTGACAGAACACATATATACATGCAGCCCCCGACTCACTACTCGATTGGAACAAGCGGCGTAGTGAGTCAGGAAAAACTGTACACATGGAAAAAGTAAAACTCAGGTATAGAAAGGACGTAGCTGTTCTATATTCCATGAGTTGGTGATGAGGACGCCGTCTTTGGTCTTCAGTCGGTAGGCGCCTGGCCGCGTGACCTCGGCTATAATGAACGGCCCTTCCCAGATGGGGGATAGTTTATGCCTGTCCTTGGTGGTTTGTATCTTCCTTAGAACGAGATCCCCGACCAAGAAGGCGCGGCCACGGACATTGCGATTGTGGTAGCGACGCAGGCCTTGAAGATATCTTGCCGTCTGGATTGTTGCGGCGTCTCTTGCTTCTTCCAGCTGATCTAATTCGATCAGTCGGGTGCTGTTGGAATCGTCTTCGGAGTAAGCCCGGACTCGCGGAGAGCCGAACTGTATCTCAGTCGGTTTAGCATGGCCTCAGTACCGTAGACCAGGAAGAAAGGGGATTGCCCTGTTGCCCGACTAACCGTGGTTCTGAGAGACCAGAGAACGGATGGTAGTTCTTGTACCCACCGACCCGCATATGGTTGTAGTCGGTCGTATATCCTGGCCTTGATGCCTTGTAAGATCATGCCGTTGGCTCGCTCAACCTGCCCGTTGCTCCGTGGGTGTGCCACAGACGCGTAGCAGATCTTGATGCCGAGGTCGTCGCAAAAATCTTGGAATAGGCCTGCCGCGAACTGAGTGCCGTTGTCGGTTATGATGCGGTTAGGGACCCCAAACCGGTAATATAGTATACTCAAGATGAGTCCTTTGCTCGTGCCGCTGTGATTGTTGCGACAGGTTTAGCCTCAATCCACTTGGTGAATTTATCCACTGCGACGAATAAATGTGTGAACCCTCCTGGCGCTTTCTTGAATGGCCCGACCATGTCGAGCCCCCATACTGCGAATGGCCAAGAGATAGGGATAGTTTGAAGTTCCTGGGCGGGAAGATTTGTCTTGTCTTGCGAAGAACTGGCAACCCTCGCACTTGCGAACGATATCTTTGGCGTCTGTGACTGCGGTGGGCCAGAAGAATCCCTGCCGGTAAGCTTTTCCGACTAACGTCCTGGATGCAGCGTGGTTGCCACATATGCCCGAGTGGATTGAATCCAGGATCTGCTTGCCTTCCTCGGTGGTGACACATCGCATGAGGACACCGGATGCGCTCCTTCGGTACAGGTCTTCTCCGACTAGCAGGAAGCTTTTGCTTCGACGCTTGATTTGCTCGGCTTGATTTGCGATCTTCTGGGAGTTCATCGTCCAGGAGGAATTTGAGAACAGGACCCCTCCAGTCTTGACATATGTGCAGCACTTCGTCGGTGGTCGGGTAGGTTCGCCTCCCGACTGCTCTTGTGCCGGTTTCTTCTTGACTGATGGCTCCATAAGTTGCTCGACAAAGATTCCAGTCGGGACCGCTTCTCGCTTGGATCCCATGTTTGCCAGCTCATCGGCCGCGTCGTTGTATTGACGCAAGACGTGTGTGATTTCCAGCCCGTCGAACTTGTTTTCCAACTTGCGGACCTCCTGACAGTATGCCGCCATTGTGTCGTCGAGACAGGTCCAGTCTTTCATGACTTGGTTGACCACGAGTTGGGAGTCTCCGCGCACAACCAGTCGACGTATGCCGAGTGAATATGGCGATGCGGAGCCCGTGAACGAGAGCCTCATACTCGGCGACGTTGTGGGAAGCCGGGAAGTGGATTTGTAGTACGTATTTCAACTTTTCGCCAGTGGGGGACGTCAGTATGACTCCAGCCCCGGCACCGCCGATCCGTAGGGAACCGTCGAAGTACATTGTCCCAGTACTCTAGCTTTATTGTTGGTGTTGGGAGTTGAACTTCTGTCCACTCGGCCACGAAGTCGCTAGAGCTTGAGATTTGATAGCTGTCCGTGGCTGAAAGGTGATGTCAAACACCATCAACTCGAGTGCCCATTAGCGATCCGGCCGGTGGCCTCGCGATTATGAAGGACATCCCCGAGTGGAAACGCTGTGACCACCGTGACTTGATGTGCTTGAAAGTAGTGCACCAGCTTTCGGACTGTGATGAGTAGGCCGTATAGCAGCTTCTGGACCTGCGGGTATCTTGTTTTGGAGTCGGCAAGGACCTCGCTGACAAAGTAGATTGGCCGTTGTATTTTTTGAAGATGACCCCTGTTCGGATCGCTCCACTACCAGCACCGTGCTGACTATCTGTGTTGTTTGCCGCCAGATAAAGCATTAGTGGTTCCTGGGGCAGGGGTGAAGCTAGCACGGGGGGTGATGTGAGGAATTTTTTGAAGTCTTCGAAGGCTTGCTGGGCTTCCGGGGTCCACTGAAAGGTGTCCGCCTTTTTGAGGAGCTTGAAGAAGGGCATGCCCCGTTCGCCCAGTCGGAGATAAACCGACTGAGTGCCGCCATGCAGCCTGTCAGCTTCTGGATGTCTTTGAGGTTGGTCGGGGGCGCCATGTTCATGATGCGTTGACTTTCTCCGGGTTAGCCTCGATGCCGCGGTGCGAGACGATGAGCCGAGTAACTTCCAGACGGCACCCCGAAGGTGCACTTGTCGGGTTCAACTTCATCTTGAATCTTCGAAGGTTTTGGAAGGTTTCTTCCAAGTCGGCAAATGAGGTCTTGTCGGGATTTAGACTTGATCACCACATCGTCGACGTAGGCTTCCACGTTGCGCCCGATCTGAGTGTGCAGACACCGCTGAATAGCCCTTTGGTAGGTTGCGCCTGCGTTTTTCAGACCGAACGGCATTGTGATATAGCAATACGCTCCAAACGGCGTGATGAAAGATGTCTTTAAACAGTCTTGTTCCTTCAAGCTAATTTGATGATATCCCGAATAACAGTCGAGAAAACTGAGTAGGTCGCACCCCGCCGTGGAGTCAACCACCTGATCTATCCTGGGAGACCAAATGGGTCCTTGGGGCACGCTTTGTTGAGGTCGGTGTAGTCGACGCACATGCGCCATTTACCGTTTTTCTTCCGGACCAGGGACTGGTTGGCCAGCCAGTCCGGGGTGGTAGACTTCCTTGATGAAGCCGGCTGCGAGGAGCTTGGTGATTTCCTCCCGGATAGCATCCTTGCGGTCTTGAGCGAAGCGCCGCAGTCGTCGTTTGACCGGCTTGGCGTCTGGCTTTACGTGTAGGGCGTGCTCGATCACCTCCCTTGGTACGCCCGGCATGTCGGACGGTTTCCACGCGAAGATATCTTTGTTGGCTTGGAGGAAGGTGACGAGCGCGTCTTCCTATTTGGGGTCGAGTCCGGTCCCGACTAAGGCAGTCTTGGAGGGGTCGGAAGGGTCCAAGGGGATCTTCTTCGTGTCAGAGTCCGCTGAAATTCCCGACTTCGCTGCTTTTTTCGCCGGAACTGGATCTTGATCGACTTCAGATGTAGCGGCTTGCCGAATGCTGTCGCGCCCGACTGCCGATTCTTGTGTTTGAGCCAGCTCGCAGCTCTCCTTGTCGCAGGTGAAGGCTTGCTTAGCGTCGCTGCGGAGGGAGAGGACTCCTGCTGGCCCGGGCATCTTCAGCACCATGTATGTGTAGTGCGGAATCGCCATGAACTTGGCGAGGGCCGGTCGTCCGAGTATCGCGTGATACGCGGTCTCGAAGTCGGCGACCTCGAAGGAGATGTTTTCCGTGCGGAAGTTGTCCCGCGTGCCGAAGGTCACCGGCAAGGTTATCTGCCGAGTGGGGTTGATGACAAGCCGGGGATTATCCCATGGAAGGGCCGGTGCTCGGCCGTAGTTCTGAACGAGGAATTCTCATCTCGTCCAAAGTCTTGGCGAACAGGATGTTGAGCGGCACTGCCTCCGTCGATGAGGGTTTTCTTCAGCCTAATATTTTGACGACCGATCCAGGACGAGTGGGTATCGTCCCGGGTGGGAAACCCGATCTGGGTGATCCGCGCGGTTGAAGGTGATAGCCATCTCTGACCAGCGCAAGTATTGGGGGGCATCCGTTGTGGAGACCGCGTTAATGTCCCGCGCTGATAGCTTCTGCTTGCGCTTGGGATTCGTACGCGAGTGGCCCCCCGAAGATGTGTGGTTGAGTTCGGCTTGGGGTCCTGGAAGTCGGTCAGCCGGACCCGAGTCTGGCTTGTCCTTGTCCTTGTCGCCGACGGCAGATGATGAAGCCTGCTCGGAGGCAAACTTCTTGAGCATGTGGCAGTCTTTGGCTGCGTGCCAGGCCCTTGGGGTGAAAGGGGCAAGGCCCGCTCATGACTTTCTGGTAGTCGTTGTTCCGCTGGGGCCGTGTGACCGACTGCGCTCCATGTTAGCCACCTCGTTGTCCGACTTCCGCTTGCGGCTGCCAGGCTTGTTCTGAGGCTGCTCGTTGTCAGGCTTTTGCCCTGTTGTCTTTTTGTCGGGGGCTCCTTCTTCGTCGGTCGAAGGCCTCTGCGACGGCTTCAGCTTGAGTCGGCGTATTTGTTTGGCCATGTCGAAGAGAGTCCGGACGGTGGAAGGTGGCTTTTCGAGTGAATCTTCGCGATGAGCGGGGCAGTTCTTTTATCCCTTGCGGAAGGCCGGCGATGACGATACTCGACCTCGTCTTTGATGTTTGGATTTGATATAGCGCTTCTCGAGAAAAACCTTTGAATGAATTGCCCGTAGAGACTCGTTCTTTTTCTGATGCAGTTTGGTAGGAGTCCTGTGCTCGGAAGCCGGTCTCTCGTATGGGTCCTGGAAGTTTGCGATGAACGCTCCCTTGAGTTGTCCCCAGGCAGCCGATCGACCGCCTTGGGAGGCCTGTCAGCCATGTCCTCGCCGAGTCGGATAACGCGACTGGAGGTGTTAGCCATGGCTCTGCTGTCGCCCAGCAGCTATCGAACTGCTGGACGTAAACGGTGAGCCAGGACGTCTGGGTTGGTCTTGCCAGTCGTACTTTTCAATCCCGGTAGGACTTAAAGCCGACTAATTGGCCAATCGGACGTCCTGTTAAACATCCCGAGTAAAGGCTGGGAGCCTTCAATTATCGTGAGGATCGGGCTTCGGGGTTATGGCGTGCATAGTCGTCGTAGTGGAGACCGAAGCGCTCGTTGTTCGTCCTCCAGTCGGCGGCGTTCATCCTTTCGCGCTCTTCGCGCCGGGCATTTATTAGTGTGGCGGAAGATCGCGTTGTAACCACCGCATCGCATAGGTCTTGATCGTAGTCGGCGGTCGTATGGTGACGCCGGCCAGAGAGTTGTCCGTAGTTAGGTATTGCCGATGTTGTTTGGCGGGATTCTTCATGGCCGGGCTGGAGCCGGCTTGCCCGTCGTCGTGCTGATGCAGATGAACTCCGCCCTGGGAGCCTGTTCGACGGGTCGGTATGTGAGTGTTGCCTGAATGTTCTTGCTGCTGCAGCAAAGCACAAGTAAAATCTAGTAATCATCGCCTTGATCATCGCCTTAAGCGCGCGGTTGGTGTGGCCTGATGGTCCGGCCCAAATGGAGCGTGTCAGCAGAGTTGCGGCAGGCCACGACGTTCTGTTGTGGCGTTGTACGAAGACATCAGTGGTCGCGACCTTTGTTCGGGGATCTGCTGCTCGGGCGGCTCTTCGCCCAGCTTGCTGGTAAGCCTTCTGCATTGCGAGCTTGGTCGGTTGGCCTCCTCTTGTGGCACTCGGCGCGCCTCCTCAATGCTGCTCCTCTTGCAGTCGGCGCACTCGGAAGGTGGCGTTTGAAGCCTATGAAGATCTCGCGGGGGAGGAGGAGAAGCTTGCCAAGGTGGAGTCGAAGTTGATGCTCGATACAACCATCCGACTTAGTGTCGGACTCCGGAGTAGTTATCGGAGTATAGGACGACTCCGACTCCCTAGATCCAATCTGAAACGGTTCATGGACCGTAAATGTCCGAACTGAATCGCTGGAGGTCGGGTCTGCTGCGCGGGTTTGTGGATGCACAAACGTCGCCGAAGTCCGTACGAGGAGATTGACGATCTCTCCCCTCTTGGCCTAACCCGCGCCTGGCTCAAGGCCCGTAGCTGCGAATCGGACGCCGAGGGAGAAGTTGTCCGATGTCCGGCGACGTGTAGGGACTGTCGTAGTTAGATCGTTCGAAAGAGATGGTGACGTCCCTGGGGGCAACCGATGGAGCGCAACGCCGGCTGGCTCTTCGGCTGCGAGATCGGATCTGCCTCAGCCAAGAAAGGTTGCCTCGAGTTGATCGGCGACGAAATCAAGGCTCCCGAAGTATGGTGTCTCCGTTGGAGAACTTGTTGCGTTCCTGACTTCCGTTGATGGGATCCATGCGAATCTCGTTGATGAAAGAAACTCGCCGTCCCCTACCTGGCGCTGCCAACTGTCGATGCTTTGCACCGGCAATAATACTATGGGCGGTACTCGGCGAACTGGAATTCGGATGGATTGCAGAAGGAACACGAGGGGAATTAATAACTGGTTCAGGCCCTCAAGGTGAGGTAACTACCCCCTTACCGGGTCCAGTTGAGGTGTTATTCTCTGAGGTGGATTTGTGATTCGATGATCCTCGGGTTGCCCTCAATAGGGCGCCCTGCCTCCCTTTATCTACTAGGGTGAACAGGGGTACATGGTAAGGTCCCAGTCGGATACGACCAAGGATTGGCTCCTATTAGAATAGAATCCTATCCGACTAAGGCTATGTTTCCTGGATTGTACAAGGTACAGCCTGCCGGGTGCCTATCTATCTCTAATTACATGATCTGGCCCGGATCCTCTATCCGAGTGGCCCATGTGCTGTAGTGAGGAGGGGTACCGGGCCATGGCTCCCCACAAACCTACCTCGGCAACAGACAAAGTACTAATCATATCCAAAGATTGGCCAGACTCCTGTTCTCCAATTCCTCCTGGACATGAACTCCCAGAAGATCATAGCAACGCCAAACAAATCAAACATCGAAGCAAATGTTTCCTAATTGTCAGGAGGAAGAACCGTGTACGAAGAAGTGATCCGGTCATTGTCCTCATGCGCTGGGTGTCAAAACCGAGGAAGGCAAGCAGATCTTGCAATCGATCCACTCGGGCATATGTGGCAACCACGCTGTATCCAGGACATTAGTCGGAAAGGCTTACCAGCAGGGATTTTTCTGGCCAACAGCAGTAACAGATGCCAAAGACATTATTCACACATGCGAGGGTTGTCAGTTCTATGCAAGACAAACAAATCTCCCCGCCCAAGAACTTTAAACCATAGCAATCTCTTGGCCCTTTGCAGTATGGGGGCTTGAAATGTCGGGCCTTTCAAGAAAGCGCCAGGAGGGTTCACACACTTGTTCGTCGCAGTGGATAAGTTCACCAAGTGGATTGAGGCAAAACCCATTGCTACCATAACAGCGGCACGTGCAAAGGACTTCATAATGAGTATATTATACCGATTCGGGGTCCCTAACTACATCATAACGGACAACGGTACTATCTCCAGTTATGGGCAGCGTCTTTTAAGATTTCTGTGATGACTTCGGCATCAAGATCTGTTACGCTTCTGTGGCACACCCGCCAGAAGCAATGGGCCGAGGTTGAGCGTGCCAATGGCATGGTCTTACAACCGCATTCCAAGACAAGGATCGACCGACTACAACCATACGCGGGCCGGTGGTACAGAACTCCCATCTGTTCTCTGGTCTCTAAGAACCACGGTTAGTTGGGCAATAGGGCAATCCCCTTTCTTTTTGGTCTATGGTGCCAAGGCTGTGCTACCAACCGAGATAGAGTTCGGCTCTCCGCGAGTTCGGGCTTACTCAGAAGACATCTCAAACAATACCCGATTGGTCGAACTAGATTAGTTGGAAGAAGCGAGGGACATCGCCACAATCCAGTTAGCAAGGTATCTTCAAGGCCTACGTCATTACCACAATCACAATGTCCGTGGCCGCGCCTTTTTGGTCGGGGATCTCGTCTTGAGAAAAATACAAACCACCAAAGACAGGCATAAACTATCCCCAATATGGGAAGGGCCGTTCATTATCACCGAGGTTACACGGCTAGGCACCTACCGACTGAAGACTGAAGACGGTGCCCTCGTCAGCAACTCATGGAATATAGAATAGCTACGTCCTTTCTATACCTGAGTTTTATATTCCACCATGTGTACAGTTATTCTCTGACTCACCACGCCGCTTGTTCCAACCGAGTGGTGAGTCGGGGGCTACATGTATTATATGTGCTTTGTCAATAATATACGAGCTTATTTTACTTAAGTTAAGAAGTTTTGCAACGACTTTGTCAATGTTTACCCAAATACAGCTTTCTGCGGTGAACGATTTTATTAAGTTCCTATAGACTAACTCGGCGTAGACTATATAGTCGGGTAAAGCTAATGATAACTAAGTAAAAACTCAGAGCTTGGTGGCATAGCACATATATTTACACATGTCTTTACAAAACTTTATACACACCGACTGCATGATGGATTGTTCTTACATACCCAGTTCTCAGGTGATCACCTCTATAGTCGGCCTTGCCTGGGTTATCAGTTCCAGCGCCTCCTCAGGTGTCGTCTCCTTAGTGAAACCCTCCCCGATAGCCTCAAGATCTACCCTGGGGTAGATCGACTTGGTCATCGCCAGGGTCTGGGCCACGCCGACAACAACACGCTCATCCGAATACCTCTTCAGGATACTTAGTGCTTCGTTAAGGCGCGCCTACACCTGGGAGACCGCGTTGGAGCTGATTCCCACATAATGAGGATCCATCATGTCAAGGAGCCCTTTCACAGACTAGGCAAGAATCTCCCGTGACTTCTTGATGACCTTGATCTCCTCTGCAAAGGCTCTGAACTAGGTTTGGGCGTTGGCTCTTGTAGCTGCTCAGATTCATTGGCAAGTAAACTTGTCAGCCAAAACAACAGTCGGAGTTATCAAAGGATTGGACAAGGTCTTTGTCAGAGCGAGGACTTACTTTTGTAGTCGGCCTTCACCTTGGCTTTGGCCTTCTCCAGTTCAGTCTTTTCCTTCTCGAGTTTGACCTTGGCCCTTTCCAGTTTGGCCTTGTCTTTCTCGAGTTTGGCTTTGGCCATCTCGGCCTCCTTCAGCTTGGATTCCCCCTCTGTTCGGGTCTTCACCTCAGCTTCGAGGGCTGCACATCAGTCAAGAACCCAAGATTGCAGTTAGGACACAGTTGGGCAGTCGGGAAACAACAAAGTTGGAGAAGTATGCATGGGATTTAGTCGGGAAGACAAATACGGAAGACTTACTTTCGATCTTCTTGGCCAGAGCCCAGTTCTCATCCCTGAGTTAGTCAACGGCTCCTCTCAGCCAAGTCTCCCTCTCTTGGCTCAACCGCTCCAATTTGGCCTTCGAGGTCTGGAGCTGGCCTAATCACTGGAGTTGGGGGCAAGCTGGGTCAGGACCTCATTCATCCTCTCCGAGCGGTCTACAATTTTCTGCTCGAGGAAGAACAGAGCAAGGCGGAGTCAAGCGTCAGAACACTCATACAAGGAAGACTGACAAGAAATCAGCGTGGCAAAAATCATACCCGGACCCCCCGGGACGCGGCGATCATGGCGCGAAGAAGAACCTCGCGCTCCTTCTCCGCTGCTTCCTCATCATGCTCATAGTTCTTCGCGATTCCATCGGGGGTTACCCAGTGGAATGTCCTCGGGAATCTGTGGGGAGGAGCTTCAAGCCTGGGGAGGTCAGGCCCTCCTGAAGACGACGACAACGACAAGGACAGCGATGGGATCCTGGCCCCCAACTCGGTGGCTGCTGGGGCTCTAGGGACCTGCTCAGGGACTGGAGCAACAGCTTCAACGTTTGCCCCCTAGTCGGCCAGCGTTGGCGGCTCTGCAGTCGGGACGACCTCAGTTTCTACAACTGAGACGGTCACCAGCTCAGCAGATATGCTTGTGGGCACTAGTTCTGTCGGGGCTGGCTCGACAACAGGAGCAGCCGGTGTGGTCTCCTTGAGATCAATATTGGCATGTTTCCTGTATAGAGAGCTAAGTATCAAAACACCACAATGATGAACAGGACTTCCAGAAGATTCAAAGTCGCATACCTCTTGGAGAATTTGAACCTCCACTCGGGGGCTCCTGGTGTCGGTACTGGAGGACTGCCGGCTGTTGGGCTGGATGGCTCAGCAGTCGACGGTGGCATTTTAGTCCTAATCGGCCTAGCTCCTGGCGTAGCCGGCTGGGGCGCTAGGGTACTCGGTGGCACCATACTTGGGCTCAATGTTGCCGAGCCCGACAGCGCTAGACCTGACCTTGTACTTAGCGGCGCTCTTCTTGGGCTCAATGTTGCTAAGCCTAACTGCCCTGGTCCCGGTCTAGGACTTGGCGGCTTGGGAGTTGTGCTGGCGGTGTCTTTAATCTTCAGGCTTCTAGCTACAGCACTTGGCCTACTAATTTTCTTCTTTCCCTAGTCTATAACAGGCCTCTTCCCTGCTCTTTTGGAGTCGGGCTAGGCAGCAGAAGGACTTAACGGCCTCTTCTTCGACTTCATGGCCGACAAAATTTGGGAGTCTTCATCGAACTCCACACATGACTGTAAGCAATTCAACAATATATATCACACACTGCAGAAGCAATCAGGAATACATGCATGCAGGCATTCATCACAGATGGACAATAAAATCTACATCAGCAAGTTTTACCTCTGGACGAGGCCTCTTTTGGCTGTAAGCTGCCACAGATCGCTCCGAGTCTTCTCTCTTGACCACCCCACTGGCGAAGTAATCCAGTAGGATGTCGGTCACCTTGTGCTTGTCCATTAGGTCGGGATACTCCTGGCTGGGATCATCTCAGCCCTTGTAGTCCCAGCCGAAGTGACACCTCAACTTCAGCAGCCGGATATGACGCGTCAAGAAACGTCTGGCTACCCATGGACCAGTCAGCCCGGCGCTCTTCGGCTTGTCAATCTTGTCAATCAATATATAGACTTGACCCATTTCTTCAAAGCTGGGCAAAGATGACTAGTTGGGCACAACCGCCGGAGGCAAACCAGTGAAAGGGGGGAGGCTTGGTTCAAGATCAAAACAGTAAAACCAGTCCCTATGCCAGCCTTTGAGAGAAGACTTCAGGGGAATATTGATATAAATCCTCTTCATTTCACTCCTCAGCTAGATACCGGCCCCCCAATCACCTGGACTTTGCTTTTGGAGGGTTGGGGCTTGATGTGGAACAAATGTCTAAATAGATTCAAATGGGGTTCCACACCCTAGAAACACTCACAAAGAGTTGTGAATATAGAAATTTGCAAGATCAAGTTGGGATTCAGATTTGCCAACTCAAGTTTATAGAAGGCAAGAAGCTGGCGGAGAAAGTCGGAAGACGGAAGAGAAAGACGCCGGTCGAAAAAAGAGGTGAAAACGACAGTCTCACTAGCCTGGGGCTCCAGAACCGATTCACCTTCAGCCGGATGCCAATGGATGACATCGCGGCTTTGCAGTCGCAACAACCTCTCCAGATGCTTCAGCTTGGTTAGCCCGCAATCTAAAGTCGGCCAGACCTCATCTGACGCCTCCAAGAAATCTGAAGCCCTCGACATGGTTAAGGGCAAGAAGATTTGGGGGAAAAGTCACTAGGGGCTTGGAATGGACAAAGAGAAGCGGGATCGCTTGAGTTTAAATGGGGAAGAGCAAGCAATGACGAACCCTAGCGAGGCGGGCGGCAAAATTTCGACACAGATGCTGGAAGACGAAACGATTGGAGGATTGGAGAAGATGAGGAAATCTTTTCTCTCTCTCCCCGCCTTTATAGAGCCTACACCGATTCATGGGCTTGGGCTTACAAAGTCGGTACTGGGCCACCAAGATATGAGTTTCTACAGTAGCACGCTCAATATGGGCCACTTGCTGGCTGTGTTGAAATCACGGTGTTATTGCTACCAACAGGAACCGATGAGGTAATCAAATATGCTTCATGAAGGCCTAATTGCTGAACACATATGTTCAGGTATCTGTATTATCCACCAGGTATTGGGGATATATCCTTATAAGTGTCACAAGCTGGTCTTTCTTAAAATTGGGGATGCAGGTATCTCTCAAGTACACCTGGCCACATAATGGATTAAATTTCATAAAGTGGTACTCGGCTTACATGCTTAGCCAACATTTGCCATGAGCAAATATTCTTCCAGCCGACATGGTGCTGAAGAGTCTAACTTCTGAGTAGTGCACTACTCGGGAAAGACTATAAATGTTTGTGGAGGCCATGGGCCTCGGGTACCTCATTACCAGCATATGGGCCACTCGGATAGAGGATGGGCCAAACCATGTAATTAGGGATAAGATAGCATCTGGCAGGCTATGCCTTGTATAATAAGAAAGCATAGTCTTAGTCGGATAGGACTTTATCTCTAAGAAGGAAATCCCTTGGCCGTATCCGGCTGGGATCCTTATCGTGTACCCCTGTCCCCTAGTATATAAAGGGAGGCAGGGCGCCCCTCAGGGCAAGGACAACAAGATCATCGATCTCCATACACCTCAGAGGAATAACACCTCAACTAGACGTAGGGTATTACCTCACCTTGGGGGCCTGAACCAGTATAATTCTCTTGTGTTCCTCTGCAGTCCACCGAATTCACCCTCACCGAGTAGCCCCATAGTTTTATTGCCGGTGCAAAGCATCGACAGTTGGCGCGCCAGGTAGGGGCCTGGTGAATTCCTCATCAGAAGATTTGATGGATTCAATCAACAAAGTCAACAGCAACAAGTTCTCCCCCGGAGATGAAATTACCTTCGGGAGCTTAGACTTCACTGCTGACCAATTCGGCAATCTCACCCTGGCTGAGGCAGATCCAATCTTGCCAGTCGGGAAACTAGCCAACATTGCGCCAGTCGGCTCACCGGACGTCGCGATCTCCTTCCCAGACCTACTGCGGCAGTCCTTTACATCACCGAGCATCGAGACAACCCTCTCCTTCAGTGTCCGACTTGCGCTAGGCCTTGAGCCAGCCCGAGTTGGGCCGAGAAGGGGAGAGGTCGTCAATTTCCCACACAACTCCGGCGACGCTGCGCATCTTTATTCCACGCAGCCAACCCGATCTCCAGCAATTTAGTTTGGACACGGCCAAGTTCCATTTCAGATTGGATCTAGAGAGGTCGGAGTCGTTCTCACTCCAATAAACTATTCGGAGTCCGACACCAAGTCGGACAGCGGTTCGAGCGCTAGCTCGGACTTTAATTCGGCAAGCTTTCCCCTCTCCCGCGAGATCTTTATGGCTTCAACACCACCTTCCGAGGTACGCTGACTACAAGAGGAGCGACAAGAGGAGGCGCGCCGATTACAACAAGAGGACGCCAACCGCGAAGCCTGCAATAACGAGCTACGCCAGGCTGGGCGAGTCGCTCAGCAACAAATCCTCCAAACCAAGATTGGCGACCACGACGTCTTTGTCACGCCACAACAGAACGTTGTGGCTGCTGCAACTCTGCTGGACACACTCCAGCTCGGGGCCATCACCAGGCCACCCCGACTATCGCCAAGATCAAGGCGATGATCATAGTTGCTGCCTGTCAGCAACAACAGTAGTCGGGCGACACTGCTATACCGACCAACTGGTCGGGTTCTCCGGCGGCAGGCTCATCTGCATCAACACGACGCTGGGCGGCCCGCTCCAGTCGGCAATGCGAAGAGTCCCGGCAAACAACGCTCGGCAATACCAATAATGACAACCGGCGGCGTCGCCAGTACGATCGCCAACCCAATCAAGACCTCCGAGTGCGACTGCACCGAGATCTTCGTCACACCATAAACGCTCGACGCGAAGAACGCGAAGAAGATGAACGCCGCCGACTGGAAGACGAAAACGAGCGCTTCGGTATCCACCACGAGTGACTACATCGCCAAAATCGGAGTCAGAGCCCTCACGAAGACGAAGGCATCCCAGCCTTCACTCGGGAGCTATAGGACGTCTTGTGGCCGACTGGCTTTAAGCTCACTGGGATCGAAAAGTACGACGGCAAGACAAACCCCGAGTCCTGGCTGACCGTTTACACCCTAGCAGTTCGGGCTGCTAGGGGCGACAGCAGAGTCATGGCTAACTACCTCCTAGTCGCGCTAGCCGACTCGGCGAGGACATGGCTGACAGGCCTCCCGAGGTGGTCGATCGGTTCCTAGGGACAACTCAGGGAGCGGTTCATCGCTAACTTCCAGGGGACCTACGATAGACCCGCTTCGGAGCATGATCTTTATCAACTGCACTAGAAGAAAAATGAGTCTTTGCGCGAATTCATCAAAAGGTTTTCTGAGAAGTGCAACCAAATTCCAACCGTCAAAGACGAAGTCGTCATCGCCGCCTTTCGCAAGGGGGTAAAAGACGCTCCGCTTATTGCAAAATTCACTCGGAAGCCACCATCCACGGTCCGGGTGCTCTTCGACATGGCCAACAAATACGCCGACTTGGCCGAAGCGGTCGCGGAGGCCCTCGACGAGAAGAAGGAGCCCCGGCAGAAAGAACAGAAGGCGCAAGCCGACAACGAGCCGTCTGAAAACAAGTCTGGCAGCCATAAGCGGAAGTCGAACAACGAGGTGGCCAACATGGAGCGTAGTCGGTCGCGGCCCTACCGGAACAACGACTACCAGAAAGTCATGAGCGGGCCATGCCCCTTTCACCCCAAGGGAAGGCACGCGGCCAAACACTGCTATATGCTCAAGAAGTTTGCCTCCGAGCAGACTTCATCGTCTGGCGCCGACAAGGACAAAGACAGGACAGACTCGGGTCCAGCAGATGATTTCCAAGATCCTCAAGCCGAGCTCAACCATATCTTCGGGGGGCCACTCGCGTACGAGTCCAAGCACAAACAGAAGCTTTCAGCGCGCGACATCAACATGGTCTCCACGGTGAACACCCCCCAATACCTGCGCTGGTTAGAGATGGCCATCACCTTCAACCGCGCAGATCACCCTGATCGGTTTTCCCACCCGGGACGCTATCCACTCGTCCTAGACCCGGTCGTCAGAAACATCAGGTTGAAGAAAACCCTCACTGACGGAGGCAACGCGCTTAATATCCTTTTCGCCAAGACTTTGGACGAGATGAAAATTCCTCGTTCAGAACTACGGCCAAGCACTGCGCCCTTCCACGGGATAATTCCCGGCCTGTCATCTACTCCACTTGGGTAGATAACTTTGCCGGTAACCTTCAGCACGCGGGATAATTTCTGCACAGAAAATGTCTGCTTCGAGGTCGCCGACTTCGAGACTGCGTACCACGCGATACTCGGACGACCAGCACTCGCCAAGTTTATGGCAATACCGCACTATACATACATGGTGCTGAAGATGCCTGGACCAGCAGGAGTCCTCTCCCTCCACAGTGACGTCAAGCAAGCCTTCACCTGTGACAAGGAGAGCTGCGAACTGGCTCAATCACAAGAGGCGGCAGTCGGGCATGATAGCATTCGGCAAGCCGTCACAACAGAAGTCAAGCAAGATCAAGTTTCGGCGAAAAAAGCAGCAAAATCGGGAATTTAAGCGGACTTTGACACGAAGAAGATCCCCCTGGACCCTTCTGACCCCTCCAAGACTGCTCTAGTCAGGACCGGACTTGACCCCAAATAGGAAGACGCGCTCGTCACCTTCCTCCAAGCCAACAAGGATATCTTTGCGTGGAAACCGTCCGACATGCTGGGCGTACCAAGGGAGGTGATCGAGCACGCCCTAAACGTGAAGACAGACGCCAAGCCAGTCAAGCAACGGCTGCGGCGCTTCGCTCAAGACCGCAAAGATGCTATCCGGGGGGAAATTACCAAGCTCCTCGCAGCCGGGTTCATCAAGGAGGTCTACCACCCGGACTAGCTGGCAAATCCAGTTCTGGTCCGGAAGAAAAATGGTAAATGGCGCATGTGCATCGACTACACCGACCTCAACAAAGCGTGCCCCAAGGACCCATTTGGTCTTCCTCGGATAGATCAGGTGATTGATTCCACGGCAGGGTGCGACCTACTCAGCTTTCTCGACTGTTAATCGGGATACCATCAAATCAGCCTGAGGGAAGAAGACTGCTTGAAGACGTCTTTCATCCCACTGTTTGGAGCGTACTGCTATATCACAATGCCGTTCAGTCTGAAGAACGCGGGCGCAACCTATCAAAGGGCAATTCAGCGGTGTCTACATACTCAGATCGGGCGCAACGTGGAAGCCTACGTCGATGATGTGGTGATCAAGACCAAGTCCAAAGAAGACCTCATCGCTGACTTGGAAGAAACCTTCCAAAACCTTCGAAGATTCAAGATGAAGTTGAACCCGAAAAAATGCGCCTTCGGTGTGCCATCTGGAAAGTTACTCGGCTTCATCATCTCGCACCGCGGCATCGAGGCCAATCCGGAAAAAGTCAACGCCATCAAGCACATGACACCCCCGACTAACCTCCAAGACGTCCAGAAGCTAACAAGCTGCATGGCGGCACTCAGCCGGTTTATCTCCCGACTGGGCGAACGGGGCATGCCCTTCTTCAAGCTACTCAAAAAGACTGACAATTTCCAATGGACTCTGGAAGCCCAACGAGCCTTCGAAGACTTCAAACAATTCCTCACATCACCCCCCGTGTTGGCGTCACCTCTACCCCAGGAACCACTAATGCTATATCTGGCAGCAACAACACAGGTAGTCAGCACAGTGCTGGTGGTTGAGAGATCCAAACAGGGTCATATTCAAAAAATACAACGGCCAGTCTACTTCGTCAGCGAGGTCCTTGCCGACTCCAAAATGAGATATCCGCAGGTCCAGAAGCTACTATATGGCCTACTGATCACAGTCCCGAAGCTGGTGCATTATTTCCAAGCACACCAAGTCACGGTGGTCACAGCATTTCCACTCGGGGATGTCCTTCATAATCGCGAGGCCACCGGCCGAATCGCTAAATGGGCACTCGAGTTGATGGCGTTCGACATCACCTTTCAGCCACGGACAGCAATCAAGTCTCAAGCTCTAGCCAACTTCGTGGCCGAGTGGACAGAAGTCCAACTACCTACACCAACAGCAAAGCTAGATTACTGGACAATGTACTTCGACGGTTCTCTAGGGATCGGTGGCGCCGGGGCCGGAGTCATATTGACGTCCCCCACTAGCGAAAAACTGAAGTACGTTCTACAAATCCACTTCCCGGCTTCCCACAACGTCGCCAAGTATGAGGCACTTGTTCACGGGCTCCGCATCGCTATATCACTCGGCATACGACGACTGGTTGTGCGCGGAGATTCTCAACTCGTGGTAAACCAAGTCATGAAAGACTGGACCTGTCTCGATGATACCATGGCGGCATACTGTCAGGAGGTCCGCAAGCTGGAAAACAAGTTCGACGGGCTGGAAATCACACATGTCCTGCGCCAATACAACGATGCAGCAGACGAGCTGGCAAACATGGGATCCAAGCGAGAAGCAGTTCTAACTGGAATCTTTGTCGAGCAACTTATGGAGCCATCAGTCAAGAAGAAACCAGCACCGGAGTAGTCGGGAGGCGAGCCTACCCCGACCACAAATGAGGTGTTTGCAGCATATGTCAAGACTGGGAGGACTCCTGTTGTCAAATTTCTTATGGACGACGAACTCCCAGAAGATCGCAGTCAAGCGAGCGAGATAAAAGTTGTCGAAGCAAAAGCTTCCTACTAGTCGGGGAAGACCATCTGTACCGAAGGAGCGGGGTATCCCGGTGTCCTCATGCGCTGCGTCACCACCAAGGAGGGCAAGCAGATTCTGCATTCGATCCACTTGGGCATTTATGTGGGCAACCACGCCGCATCCAGGACGTTAGTCGGGGAAAGGCTTACCGGCAGGGATTTTTCTGGCCCACAGCCAGTAACAGATGCCAAAGATATCGTTCGCAAGTGCGAGGGTTGCCAGTTCTACGCAAGACAAACAAATCTTCAGCCCAGGAACTCCAAACTATCCCCATTTCCTGGCCATTTGCAGTATGGGTGGCTTCGACATGGTCGGGCCTTTCAAGAAAGCGCCAGGAGGGTTCACACATTTATTCGTCGCGGTGGATAAGATTCACCAAGTGGATTTCTTTGAGGCTAAACCCGTTGCAACAATTACAGCGGCACAGCAAAGGACTTGGTCATCTCATGAGTATAGGGATTATACTGGTTCGGAGTTCCCTTGCACCGCATTCTTGGGTCACCCGACAACGTACTGTAGTTCGGCGGCTGGCGTATCCAAACTTCTGCGACGATTTCGGCATCAAGATCTGCTATGCATCTGTGGCACACCCGCGGAGCAACGGGCAGGTTGAACGAGCCAACGTATGGTCCTACAAGGCATCAAGGCCAGGATATTGCGACCGACTACAACCATATGCGGGGCCGATGGTACAAGAACTCCCATCCGTTCTCTGGTCTCGGTCAGTGTGGTGGTGTCGGCCAACACGGTTAGTTTCGGGGTGACAGGGCAATCCCCTTTCTTTATGGTCTACGGTGCCGAGGCTATGCTACCTATCGAGTTACAGTTGCGGCTCTCCACAAGTCGGGCTTACTCAAAAGATGACTCCAACAATACCCAACTGATCGAACTATGATCAGGGAGGTCTGGAAGAAGCAAGAGACACCTGGGCCACGGCGCAACTCATTCAGTCGGCAAGGTATCTTCAAGGCTACGTCGCTACCTGCTCGGGCGTCGACAATCACAATGTCCGTGGCCGCACCTTTTTTTGGTCGGGGACCTCGTTTTGAGGAAAAAGCTTGTACAAACCACCAAAGACAGGCATAAATTATCCCCAATCTGGGAAGGGCCATTCATTATAGCTGAGGTCACGCGGCCAGGCGCCTCCGACTGAAGACTGAAGACGGCGTTCTCATCAGCAACTCATGGAACATAGAACAGCTACGCCTTTCTATACCTAAGTTCTATAGTTTTTTCATGTGTACAGGTTCTTCTGACTCACTACGCCGCTTGTATCTCAACCGAGTAGTGAGTCGGGGGCTACATGTATATATATTGTGCTCTGTCAATAACATACGAGCTTATTTCACTTCGGTTATGAACCTTACTATGACTGTCACGTTTGCCCGAGTACAGCTTCTTACTTTGAACGTTTCTATTCAAGTTCTGACAGACTAACTCGGTGCATACTACACGGTCGTCAAGTAAAGCTAATGAGAACTGAATATAAGCTTGGCAGCACTGCTCACACATATTTACACATGCTTGTTTACACAAGTCTAATCATCCCGACTACATAACATGTTGCCCCTAAGTTGGATGGGCAGACCCTCGGTTTGGTCTCGGGTAAATTATTGTCAGCAGTCGGCTTCGCTCGGGCGATCAGCTCCAGCGCCTCCTCTGGCGTCGTCTCTTCGGCAAACCCCTCCCCGATGGCTTCAATATCTGCCCTTGGGTAGATGGACTTGATCATCGCCAGGGTCTGGGCCATCATTTTTGTTTTCGTTGTTTGTTCTTTGGTTTTTTGCTGGCTGTCTTGCGTTTGGGGTTTGTTTTTTTGGCTGGGCTCTGGGTGCGCGGCGTGGGTCGTGTCGGTGGGATTTTTGTGGTCTGTGCCCCTTGCTGTGTGGCTGTGGGTTGGCTTTGGTGCTCTTGGGCGCTGTGGTTGTGTTGGTCGGTTTTCATGGGGGTGTGTCGCGTACCGGTGGTGTCGGCGGTTGACGCTCCGCCGCGGGTTTGTGGTGCCTTGGTTGCCATCCGCGCTGGGTTGCGGTGGGTGCGTTGCTAGTGCGTGTGTGCACCTTTTCAAGGCTTTTGCTGGGTGTTTTTGTTCGGTGTGTGTTTTTACTTTTTGTTTCGTTCCGTGCTTGGTATCCTCCTCGTGGTGTCTTTTCGTTGGAGGGTTTCCGTGCTTGCACGCGCCTCTATCTAGGGGATTCTGCTGCAACTGGTCCCCACGGGGGGGGGATCTATGAGGTCAAGGAGCCCTTTCACGGACCCGACGAGGGCTTCCCATGACTCCCTGCTCAGGATACAAGACGGATCAAGGACGGAATCAGACATCAAAACAAGAAGATTACCAAGGCTCTACCACAAGAATCATACCGTGACCCCCTGGGACCCGCTGATGGCGGCGCGAAGCAGGCTTTTGCGCTCCCTCCTTGCAATGACTTCATCAAGCCTGAAGCTCTTCGCTGTCCCATCACGAGCCGTCCATGTGAATGTCTGGGGCATCACGCGTGGAGGAGCTTCGATCCGGGGTAAATGCAGGATCTCCGGCGGCGGCGACGGCGACGACGACAACCACGATAGTGACGGGGTCCTGGCCTTAGCGCTGCCATCCCCCACGACTTCGGGGACCGGCTCAGGGGCTCCGTCCGTGGCTTCTGCGACGAGCGGCGCCTCGGGGGCTGGGGCCTCAGTCTCAGCAGCCACCTCCCGGTTAGGTGGCGGCAGTGGCCCTGTAGTCGGGGCCACTCGGTCTCAGCAACCAGCTGGCCGCCGGCTCAACAGGTGGGTGTCCGCATGGCTGCTGGCTCGGCTGGGGCAGGCTCGTCAAATGGAGTGGTCGGGTCGACCTCCCTGAGATCGATATCGGCCTGCTTCCTGCACGACGAATCAATGCATCACGACACCGCGATCAACACACAAAGAATTTTAGAAGACCCCGGAGCAGCGCACCACTTGGAGAACTTCAGCTTCTTGACGGGTGACCCGGTCCCTAGGGAAGCGCCAGCTCCGGTAGTCGGTCTGGTCGGCGTCATAGTCGCGGTGGCGCGTCAGCCCGAGTCGGCTCCGATTCCCGACGTGGTCGGCTTGGGGGCCCTGCCCCTGGCAGGTCTGTCCCTGCCGGGCCTCCTCGGAGGCACGCCGCGGTCGGGCTCAAACCCGTCGGCTCGTAGGTCTCAACCTGGGACTTGACCGCTTGGTGTCTGTGGCGACGGCGTCTTTATTTTCAGTCTTGCCGCTCACGGCGCGTGGCCGTCATGGCCCCCTCGCCCCGATACACAGAAATCGGTTTCTTCCCCCGCTCTCTTGGAGTCGGTTGGTAGGAGAGGGACTCCTCGGCCCTTTTCTTCGACGCGACGGCCGACAACGGGCGGGAGTCCTTCATCAAATTCTTCATAGCCACTATAAGTGAGCCAGCTAAATGCGTCACGCAATGCTGAACAACTACAATTCCACGCCATCCATCACAGAAGAGGATCAAAAGTTACCTTGGTCCGGGCCGAATGGAGCTAAAGGCTGCCAATCCGGCGATTGTCATCTTCAGTGGCGATCACTGCCTTCAGAAGAAGTAGCCGAACAAAGTCTCGGTCACCGCCCTCTTGTTGCCACGACTTGTTCGTTGCTCACTCGGTCAGGATCGTTTTTTTTGCCTTTAAAGGCCCAGCCAAATGCACTCCTAAGCTTCAGCGGGCTGAATGCGCCTTTCAGAAAGCGACGAGCCACCCAAGGACCTATCAAGCCAGCCTCTTGAGGGTCATCTATCTTCATCAACAACAGATGTGCCTGGCCCATTTTCCTCAAAGGTTGGCTCTGCTGACCAGCTTGGCAACACCCGTCGGCGCAGACCAGTAAATGGCTGCAAGGAGGGAGCCAGATCCGCGCAATAAAACCACTCCTTTGTGCCAGCCCTTCAAGAGAAGATTTCAAGGGTAAATCGAGATATCGTCTTCTTCCCGTCGCTCCTCAGTTGAAGGCCGCCCCCCCAATGTCACCATTGATATTGCTCTTGAGGGTTGAGGCTTGATATGGAACAGATGCCGGAAGAGGATGAAATGGGGTTCAACACCCAAGAAGCACTCGCAAAGAGTAACAAACATAGAGATCTGAAGAATGGAGTTGGGGTTTAGATGCACCAACTCCAGCCCCGTAAAAGTCGAGAATTGTTTGGGGGTGCGGCGGAAGAAATGAGAGAAGACGGAAGACACAAGGTGAACCTCGATCGGTTCGAAAAAAGAGGCGAAAAGTACCGTTTCACCAGGCTGGGGATTTAGGGACCTGACTCATCCACTAGCCGACCGCTAGCGGATCACTTCTTGGCTAGGCAACTTCAGCTCGCTTTCCAGCCGCTCAGCTTCACCGAGCCGCAGTCCGAAATCGGCCAGAACTGCCCCGGCGCACCCTGCGAGATCTGAAGCCTTCGGCATGACTGGAGGCAATTGAGATTTTGGGAAAAAGCGAATCGGGGCTTGGAGCAGCAACGTAGGAGGATTGAAATCACCGGTTCGCTGGTTTCGGGTCGGTGGGAATGTTGCAGGCACAGCTAACCCTAGCCAGGCGGGAGGCAAAAAGTTGGGTCACGATAGGTGGAAGACGAAGAGATTGGGCTGATTTGGGGAAGACACGGAATCTTTTTCTCTCCCCCGTCTTTTTATAACGCATGCCGACTAAATGGGCTTAGGCCCTACATCGTCCATGTTAGCAACCTGGCGCGATCCCGATCTTTCGAAGATATGAGTTCCTACAGTAGCATGCTCCATGCTGGGCCTCGACGCAGGCTGAGTTGCAATTATAGGCTGGTGTTACGAACAGGAGCCGGATGAGTGTAAAAGTATATGTCATGAGAGCCTATGCTTGAACTATATGTTTTGTGATTCTGTTTTACTTCACCAAGCGTCTAGAGATATTATCTTACAAGGATCACAAGCTAGTCTCATTACAAATTGGAGATGCAGGTATCTCTCGGTGTACCATTTGTGGTTTTTTCCTGTTTAGCTGACCACTGCATGGCTTTATTTTCATTAAAGTTGGTAACTAGGCCTATTGTCGAGTGCGTGGCCATCAGTTGCATGAGCAACATTTTAAGCCCGCTGACCATGATGGCGGAAGAGTCTACTTTCGGTAGTGCACTACTCGGGAGACGACTGATAAATATCTTTTCCCACTGACATGAGCGGAGGAGTCTAATTTTGAGTGGGACGCCACTCGGGAAAAGACTATACCCCTTTTCCAGCTGACATGACCTGAAGGTCCATATATCGAGTAGGCATCCTACTCGGATCAAGACCTATAAACACATATTCCGACTGACATGAAGTCGAAGAGTATACATAACGAGTAGCTCCTACTCGGCAAGACTATAAAGTTTATTTCGGTTGACATGATTACCAAACGAGTCTCATGTACCAGTAGGTGAATGCTACTCGGCAGAAAGATTCCAGGTAGAAGATCCTTTGAGATTTATTTTAATTGCTCAACAAATTAAGCACAAAGTCGGTGGGGCTACTCCTAATCAGGTGCGCCAATTCGGCGCACACTATTCATAAATCTAATAATGAAGCTCCTTCATATCCGTCGAAGCTCGCCCAGCTGACAATGAAGCAAGGACTTGGAAGAAGACTTACTCGGCAAAGAGTACTGGGAGCACTGCACTTCGGGGGCAACTTCAACACGATGGAGGATGAGCACTGGCCTCATCTGGACTTTAATCTATGAAGGGTCTCAGGGGCTACTTGGAGGCCATGGGCCCCAAGTACCTGTCATTATCCAGCATATGGGCCACTCGGATAGAGGATGGGCCGAACCGTGTAATTAGGATAAATAGCACCCGGCACGGGGCTATGCCTTGTATAATAAGAAAGCAAGTCTTGTCGGATAGGACTTCTCATCTGCTAAGCAATAAAATCCCTTGGTCGTAGTCCGCTGGGGATCCTTATCGTGACCCTGTCCGCCTGTCATGATAGTATATACAAGGGGAGGCAGGGCGCCCCTCAGGGCGAATGGACAACAAGATCCGTCGATCTCCATACACCTCAGAGGAATAACACCTCAACTGGACGTAGGGTATTACCTCACCTTGGGGCCTGAACCAGTTATAATTCTCATTGTGTTCTCTCTGCAGGTCCACCGAATTCACCCTCGCCGAGTAGCCCCATAGTTTTATTGCCGGTGCAAAGCATCGACAATGTTTCTTCCAGCTGACATAAGCTGAGGATCTAATTTCGAGTGGGACACTACTCGGGAAAGACTATAGACAACCTTTTCCAGCCTGATATGATGCTAAAAGAGTCTAACTCCGAGTGACATATTACTCAAGAAAGACTATAAATTATTTCCGGTTGACATGATACTGAAGAGTCCTACTCGGCAAGACTATAAACACATATTCCGACTGACATGAAGTCGAAGAGTACTACATACGAGTAGTCTCCTACTCGGCAAGACTATAAAGTTTATTTCGGTTGACATGATACCAAAGAGTCTCATGTACCACTAGTATACTACTCGGGAAAGACTACAAGGTTAAAGATCTTTGACTTTATGTTTAATTGTTTCGCAAGTAAGCACAAAGTCGGGGGGCTACACCTAATAGACGTGCCTATTCGATGCATACTATTCAAACTTCTACATGGAGCCCTTCATAGCCTCGCTGCCAGTTGACATGAAGCAGGACTCGGGAAGAAGAAGAAGCACTCGGACAAAGAGTACTCGGGAGCAATGCACTCGGGCAATCTTCACCGTGGAGGATGAGCACTCGGCATCAGCTGTGACTCAACTATGAAGATCTCAGGGGCTGCTGTGGAGGCCATGGGCCCTGGGTACCTCATCACAAGCATATGGGCCACTTGGACAGAGGATGGGCCTAGCCTTGTAATTAGAGATATTGTAGAGCCCGGCAGACTTTGCCTTGTATGATAAGGAATATACAGTCCTAGTCGAGTAAATTATATCTCTAAGAGGAGATCCCTTGGTTGTAATTCGGCTAGGACTCCTACCTTGTACCCCTGTCCCCCAGTATATAAGGGGAGGCAGGGCACCCTATGAGGGCATAAGCTCATAGAAGCGAACATACATCCTCAAAGGAATACACCACAATTGGACGTAGGGTTTTACCTCACATCGAGGGCCTGAACCAGTATAAACCTCCTCATGTTCCTTTGCAATTCACCGAGTTTCGATCCGATGAGTAGCCCTATAATCATATTGCCGGTGTAAAACATCGACAGACATCTTTCTATCTATTGATGATACAAGACATCTATCTATTCTGGATCCATCAGAAAGAAATCAATATGTATTTAATGGAGTCTACATTGTATGTAGAGCGCCCAAGCGCTTTTTTTTGGCCAGCTCAGTTCTATTATCCATTGGTCCAATGCACCGGCGCATCTCATGGGGGAAAAGCAAATGTAGTTAGTTGTCCTGTTTTTGTTCGCCGCCTTGACACATTCCCCGGCATCGTCCCACACAGAAAGAAAGAGCATGGAGCCCCGGCCCGACCTGTAAGTCCGCTAACGTAAAGCGAGGAGTTGAGCCTGAACTGGGGAACCGAAGTCACTTTCGTAAACATACTTCCTACAGCTAACACGTGTCCAGTCCAACGGGAACGCGCAGCGCAAACGAACGTGAGCTGCTATACCAAATCCCCCACTGTCCATCGGGGACCTAGTTAAGGCCATGATCTGCAGGGGAAGGGATCACTCATTCTTCTATTGGGGACAGGTGCACGAACGACAACTCTAAATGTTAGACATCTGCCACCTATACCTACCATTTAGGTGGCACCAACGAGATTCAGCTAATGTAAGGAGCTTAGTGTCGTGGCTGCTCCACTCCGCTGCGGTCTTTTGAACAGAACTTCATAGCCTTCCCGCGTGCGAAACAAATGGGCGCAGTGTCGTGGGTCAGTTTTGGGGTGGGGGCAGAGAGAGACCAGAAGAATGATTCATTTGGATCGACGAGCCATTTCGCGAATCAATAGAATGTCTCTCTATCCATATCTATTCTATCTTTATATGACGGGCCATAAAAAAAGAAGTATTTTTTTATGGCATGTGAGATGATCGTGCCTAGTAGCCACATATCAGCTACGCTCGATATGCGGGATTTTCGTTGGATCTAATCTTTTGCCTTGACGAATTTGGACCTAGCGAAAATGACTCTAAGCCTCGCGCAAGACGCGGAGCGGAGCTATTGTAGAATCAGTAACTTCCCCCGACAATATACAATACAACAGTAGCGACCATGAATAAAAAAGCCCCTAGTTTAACGAGTTCGCTGCTTTTCCCAGGCCAGAGAAGGGCAACTACTTATTGATTGATCGCCTTTCTTTGATATGTGTTCAATTTAGTACAATACAAACTACAACTAGATCAAAGCGGAAGGGCCACTCACTATAGAAGCTATAACTAGCCTAGCCCTAGCCAATAGTATAGTTTAGTAGTTGGCCAAACCCCATGCTCATGACATGTTCTTGATATTGATTGAGTTGGAGGGAGTCAAAGACTACCACGGAATCCTTCCATACTCACCCCGATGACCTTCATCACCAAAGCGTCATGACAGTTTCCAAGACCCCTCATATAATCTCCTATGGGGATCAGTTGGAGCACGTAGGAATGCCAACCACTACATAAGCCGCAGGCAGAGAAAGCTGGAAGTCAGAGGGCCCATACTACCTGCCTAACCCCTCGCTCTGAGGGACCGTAGAACGGAAAGCGCCTTCTAAACAACTCAGCAGAAGGGAAGGGGCCTATGTATTTGCATGACCCCTGCGGATTTGACCCTACCTAGACCCAGAGCCAATCCCCTAGTGGTCCTTCCACCATGTCGCAGAACAGGAGCTCGTGTGGAACCTTGGATTTCTGGCGTAATAGCGGTGGAAGGTATAAAAATATTACGGCCGCATAACATAGGGGCCTATGCTAAGGTCAGCCAAAATATGGACACCTGAAGGGCCCGACACACACAATCCTATCCTATCTGAGCCCGTCATTGCATGCACTTCGGACAGCCATCCGTAGCATCATAAAGAGCACCTCCCTTTCGAGGTACCCAAATGGAATGGGCTTATTTGTGTGTGGTTGGTCTTTCTCAACGTGGTCTATAGCAGGAAAAAACTATCTTTACAAGATAGGGCCATTCACATGAAAGATAAAAAAAAAATCCATTCTTCATGGTCGGGGCGCATTTCTCCAAATCCTCCAGGATCACAAGTGGAACGCTAAGCAAGGGTGGGGAGGCTGCGAGCTCCGCGTTCGAACAAAAAGATGCAAGCAGGGGGTGTTGCCGTAAGCGCGCCGGGAGACAAGCGTAGGCAACCAAACTAAATAAGGCTAAAAAAAGTAGCTAGCTAGCGTTTTTAAGCTGGCTGCCTTTTAGCGCGCGTACTCTTTCTGTGGAGTCACACGGAATGAGCCTTGTCTTCCCTCCAACGACTAGCTCCCTTTTCTTGTTCTCGGTCACCCTTCTCTTCCGTGAAGACTTTGCCTATGGTGTGGTCCAACCCGTGGGCGGAGTCACCCTCATCCCCCGCATGCTCAAGTGCTCCCTGCAGCTTCACTGGGCTTTACCCGCGTGACGCAGGCTTCCTATAAGAGAATGAAAAACTCTCTCTTACAATAAAACGCAAACCGCGTGGAGCCCCCTTTTTCATTTTCTGCCCCACTGGTGGCCGCTGGGGAAACACAGCCCGGCCACCCTCTCAGAATCAGGGGGTGGGGGATGGGCCTACCTATCCCGAGGGAGCAATTGAGAGGTTCCATATGCCAAGCCAAAGGGCAGAACTTCAGTGTGTGATCGTAGTATGTCACCTAGTCTCGTCGTCGCAACATCGAAGAGTACCTATAAACTATGTTCCGGTTCACTGATAAGGAAGATTCGAGTTGGGGGTGGGGTCTACGAAGTGATACTATAGTATATAGTATGCCCTGGGGGGAAAGATGCGCAACTCAAAACGGAAAGCAGGAAGCATGTTGTAAAAAATGTCGGAAGTTACCAGATCTCTGAGACTACCATCGATCCAATAGAGCGGAACAACTAGAAAAGAAGTGGGTTAGAAAGCTGTATGATAGGTGGGTAACTATCTTGTACAGTTCGGGGGGTAAGCGGCGTACTCTAGGGGAATATTAGGCTCTATCAACATATAGGGAATTAGGGGTAGCATTTTATTATGTTAAGTCATGGACTGGTTTCTTCAGCCCTTTTTCTATGTGTTGGTGTTCTATATGACCGACATAAGACTTGACTTGTTAGATATTATGGAGGTTTAGTGAGCACCATGCACGCCGAATTTCTCTACATTTTCTTCTTTTCACTTTAGCCATATGAGTTTTTGCCGGCACTAGCAGCTTTATTGGGAATTTCTAATCTTAGTAGGAGCTTTCCAAAGAAATAGCTTAGTAAGCACATTAGCAGCGCTTGGGATGATTTTAGGCCGGGCGTATTCCCTTTGGCTATATAATCGTGTGGTTTCTGGAAATTCAAACCCGATTTTCTTATAAATTCTCGATCTAAATGCAGAGACAGTTTCCATATTTCTACCTTTTCTTGTTGGGAGGGGTGACGCGTCCGTTGAACTACCAAAAAAGGGTTAAACCAATGTGATCTGTGATAGAACACTGTAGGTGCTTGCGATGGGATGGATGTGACTTCCCTCATAAGTAATGGGTGCATAGCCCGTAGCAGAAGTCGTACCCTTTTTATCCATTTCTTTATTAACTCCGAGGGGCCCGCCCTAGTGGGACCGAGAGAAAGAAAGGACGGGGGTGGCGACATGCATGGCACTTCTTGACCGTGTCTTCTAAGGGACAGTTGAACGCAACTCATGAATGCAGCCGAGTTGACGCCAATAACTCGAACTGTTTCGGTGTTCATTTTTTTGAGCATAGAATCATAGCGTCCTCAGCTCACCAATAGGAAATGGACTCCAAGTTCTTATGCAAAGCAAAGGATTTCCTTCAATATCGCTGATGAGAATGCCAAACCAGAAGCACGACTGGGTCTTCGTCGTCCGAGATCATACTTATATATCAGTCACAATAACAATATGTAGCAAGAGCTTTTTGTAGTGACCGGTGAAACCAGATGGCCGCGGCGAGGGACTCTGGGATGGAGGAGCTCGTAATATCTCTATTAGATCTGGCAAAAGCAAAAGACGCCCTAACGTCTTAGGCAGGCTGACCATTGAGCTCATCAGGGCCGCCAGTTGGGCTGAGTGGGTTTGCGAGCTGGAATTGCATAGCTTATGTTAGAGCAAATAGGAAAGGGCCCAAACCGAGAGAACAGTCAGGATAATGAGTGCGGAGGCCGCTTGGCAGTGCGGTAGGAGCTGCGGCAAGTGCTTGCTTGGTAGGCCAAAACCCCTGTGAACCGAGCGGGGCACCGATGAACGGGGGGCACAACTGAGCAAGTACAAAAAATTGGCCCCCCGTGGAGCTTTCAAAAAGAAAAAGCAAGACTACTACGGGAAGGTCGAACCTAAGACCGGAGGTAGTGAACGTGATCCGCACGGTCGGTCAATATTGGATCAAACAATAGGGGGATCAGTAGCACTGATTTTTTTCAAACAATAGGTAACTGTTTCTCTACTGAGACAGGGACGATATACGCAGCTCGAAAATACTCCCCCCGCGCTGCCGCTGGCATCCCATATTTTTTCGCGTGGCGTCTTTATCGGTGCAGAAACAGAACAGAGGGAAAGACCTGCCGACTCATACCAAGGCTGAGGGCGAGCCATACAAGGAGTGATGAATTCTATTACATTCTCTCGGTTTGGTTTTGGGCCCCTCTCGAATCTTTGCGGTATAAGGGAGGGGGAAGGAGTGCTAAATCTATGGAACATTAATTAACACGCGATTGATGGACGTTGCATCATGAACACGATCAATTCGACTTTGACGGTCCGGTGCTAATAGAAGTCGCTTTGCTAATCCGTCTAGTGCAAGGTGCCAAGGGCAGGGGCTTTTTTTGTAGTATAGTGGGTGGGGTGGTCTATGGATTGATTGTGTTTCCAAAAATTGTGGTTGCCGGGCGCGCAGAATCAACGATTGGGTCGAAGGAACCATTTGATTTTCATTAAGGGGGACGGCCCATTTGTTAAGTGGGGGGGGGGGGGGGGGGGGGGGGGAGTGGCGGGGGGGCGGGGGGGAGGGAGTGGTCGGGGGGCGGGGGTGAGTCGTA
>RYFJ01003268.1:0-178703 GCA_003991445.1 Oryza meyeriana var. granulata
TTTTCCGGGAAACTTGGGAAATAGGAATAGTCTGTGTGAATAAAAGGTTTTGGGAACGGAATTTGACGAAGGGTGTTTTATTGATCGATTTGGAGAAATCTCAACACCAAATTGGAGGGTTGGATTTGTGTTTCCGACGGAAAAGAGTTTAACGGGAGATATCTATTTTTATCTCAAAGGAAATATTAAATATTTGAAACAAAAGGATCTCGGTATTAGGAGAAGTCCAAAGAGTCTAGAGTTTTTCAAAAAATGGAATAAGTCCGATAACCTCCGAATTTAGGTTTTTCCGAGGTGACTTTAGGCTCTTTGGGAACGACAACAAAACCCTAGAGGAAAAAGGAGTCAGAGTTCACATGAACGGGAGACTTCAAAGGACTGAATCAAAAACGACCCAAACAGGGGAAAGAAAAGGAATTTATTTTATTATTTATTTAATTACTTTGAATGATCTCTTATAGCAATTAAAAAATGAATTTGACTCCGAAAAATTCCTCTCGGTGAAGAAATTTTCCCAGAGAGGTTTATTGAAATCACGGGAATTTACCCAAAAAGTAAATGCCCCCACGAAAACACGAAGAATTTATTATTAATTAAAATACTCAAAACGCTAAAATACTCCGCAAAAACCCCTGAATATAAAGCATCCAAGATATTTATTTTAAAATTGAAACTCGGATTTTTAATATGGAAATTTCAAAATTTTATTCAAAACTCTTTTCTCAACAAAAAAATTTTTCTTAGTGTATTCTGTATTCCATTTTACCCGCATAATTTTTTAATTAAGGACGAATTTTCAGGGCGTAACACAAAGTGTCAATGACGATATTCTTGTCAACGAAGTCCGGGTACTTTCTCGGTGGTTGGGTCGTTTTTTTTCCTTGGTAGGCATTACCCAAGGTGGTCCTGGCCTTTAGGGGCTGGTTTCGACGGATTCAAGGAACGCCCTGTCTACCTAAGGGATCGGTCAGCCCTATTCCCCTTCAGCCATCGATCTTCTCGAGCAATGTGGGTACACCTGGAATCTTCTCGGCCTAGGATGGCCAAGAGGATTTCTAGCTCTCAGGAACAGAAGGGATTCTGGTTAAAAAGGGGCAAGGGCTCGAAGGGCAAGTAGAACCACTCTCGATGCCACCCCTTTCAGAGGAAGTTCTCATGTGGTACATGAGGTAGCTTCTTCATTCATCGTTGCGGAGTTGAAGGCCTGCTCCCCCTATTATCTGGGATCTTGGATTGCGGAGGGTTTGAGGCCTAAATGTGGAACAGAAAACGAAAGAGGTTTGAAATGGGGATTGATACCCAGGAAAGCGTCGCAGAGGTTGACAAAGGATATTGGAGGATAGAATTGAGCGTTGAAATGGTCAAGCTCAATTGATAAAATTCAAGAAGACGGCCAAAGGAAAATCGGAGGAAGGGAAGAGAGACCGCCAAAAGTCGAAGAAAGAGGCAAAACCACGGTCTTGTGGCAACCGAGCGGGTGGACTGACTCAGGTGGCAGAACCATTGATGATCACCTGGGCTGCAAGGCTTCTTTTCTTCCTCTAGGAATGCCAACCTTCGTTAGGCACAGCATCCGATAACGGCCAGGGCACTAGATGGCATGGCTAGGATATCCAAAAATGGCGCCTTTAGCATGGCTGGGGGTGAGAGCCTAAAGGCGGAAAAGAAGCTTCTAGGAAGATGGGAATGGAAGTGGGGATGAAATCTCTACCGAATTTCTTGGCGGGAGAGCGCGAGTTGAAGGAACCCTAGAAGGAGTAACGAGAGCGCGGAAGTTAGGCCCGGATTCCGAAAGCTAAGTGTTTGCGGAATTGGGGGAAAAAGAAAAATCTTTTCTCTCCTCTCGCCGGCTTTAAAAGGCCTTACGCCGATGGTAGCGGGCTTGGGCCGGCTTAGCCTGGTAAATGGGTCGTAAGATAATGAGGTCTCTAAGTAGCATGTCCCATTTAGGCCGACCTGCTAGCTTGTTAAAAATCGCATTCATATGTATTTTTGCATAGGACCGATTGACATAATTCAGATTGCTTTCCTTGTTTAAACCTGACATTGTGACATAATATGTTCAGAATATCTAAAATTAGCTTGATAGTATTTGAGGATGATGTTATCCTTATAAGGAATCAACAGCTGGGTCTCCATTAAAATTAGGGATGCAGATATCTCTTATGGACACCTCACCACATGTTGGGTTAAATCTATGAAGTGGTAGTCGGCCTATTACATGCTTATCCAAATTGCCTTTGAGGCAACAAAAGTAAATTTTCGGCAGATTATGAGGCTGCTGAAGAGTCCAATTTAAGGAAATTAATAGCACTTGGGAAAGACTACAAGGTTAAAGATTTTTGACTTTATATATTCAATTGTGGCTTCACAAATTAACATAAAAGTTAGGACGCGTCATACCTAATAGTTCCGGCCTGTTCGCGCGCACACTATTTTATATTTTCTATGAAAGCCCGTCATTAGCCTCGTTGATCAAAGCTTGATAAAAGCAAGACTACCCTTGGGAAAGAGGTACTCCGACAATGGGTACTCTAAAGCAAGGCACTCGGAAAATTCTTCACCAAGCAAGGATGAGCACTCAGCAACTAGCTGTGAGTCAACATATAAAGGTCTCAGGGGCTGTTATGGAGGCCATGGCGCGGGTATATCTCATGGAAGCTTTGTCGGCTACTCAGATAGAGGATAGGTCAATCCTGTAATTGGGATACAATAGGATCGGTGCATAATTTACTTTGTATGATAAGAAAAGGATATAAGGGGAAAATATATAGTCCAAGTCTGGTACGTTGTATTCCTAGGAGATCTCTCTTGGTCTAGCTGCTGACTGAGATTTCTATCAGGTACATCTTGTCTTCTCAGTATATAAGGAGAGGCAAGGAGCTCCCTAGGCAGAACGCTACTTCACCAAAAAGAAGACGAACCTCAAAGACAATACATAAAACAGTTGGGAAGTATGGTATACCTCACCTCGAGAGGGCATGAACTAGATAAAATTCATTCTTATTCCTTTACAATCCATCAAGTTTATATCTTCACAGTAGCCATATATAATTATTGCCAATACAAAACATCGAACAGCTTATAGCGTAAGCTTCTACCTCTTTTTTTAGCAAGCTTTCTGAACTATGAAATAGTGTGTTTTTTTTTTGCAAAATCATTCTATATAGAAGTTTTTTAAAAAACCAAATAAAACTCATTGGCATATTATATGATACTTAACTAATTATGCACAATGAAATGTCTCATTTTATATGCGACTGAAGCGACGACAGTGATGGGTAGAACGGTAGGCGAGGACCGATTGGTCTCAGAGCTTTCCGGACAAAATATTACAAATGCTCATCGTGGAATAGATGTAATAATAAAATATTAAATAATTAAATAATTAAAAAAATCACTAACATGAGTTAAAAATATGTGCTCACAACTCCGTTGGCCTTGAACCGTTAATATTAGGGAAAATTAAAAAAAACCATCAAAATGTCATTTTAAATTTTAAGATTCCCCTATAAAAAATTAATTTGTTACAAATACTCTCTATTAAGGTTACTGATAAGTTTTGAAACTCCCTCCTATTGTCGCTGCTCACGTATCTCGTCCTCTTTTTCACACGTGGCTATTACGATCACTGTCTCATTACGCATGTGGCCTAAATCTATCTTCTTCTTAGCGACATAGTGTCACAGTGGTCTTGTCTTTCTCACCTTAAATCTACCGAAGAAATCAGTTGCCACCAGACCCCATAAGACGGACACCAATGGCTCATCTTCTGTAACCCTGATGTCTAAGAGTGGAGAACATAATAACTATCACTATCCATTCTAAACAGCGTGGCTAGACGTCACGAGTAGAGAGATGTGCAAAGCTATCTATCAGGGGCTTGGCCCATTATGAGCAGAAACTGCATAGTGTATTCCTTAAAAAGCGCTATATATGGGTTTATGGCCACGAGAACATACGAGCAACGATATTGGGAGGGAGTCTCAAACCATGGTGAATTAGGAGGGGTGGACTATTTTGTAACACAGTCATTTTTAAGTTAGGGATTTTCAACCTAAAGTGATATTTATGTGGGTTTTTTAATTTTTCTTAATATTATCTTAGATAATGATAGTGTTGTAACTTTCGACCATCAACCTCACACTCGTTCCCCAAGTATCCATATTAACACCTTGTGCTCCAATGGATAAAAATCCAAGTTTTGCACCCCTAAGTTCTCTTAGCCTCTTCCTCTTAATCAGGCACTAATTAGCAGATGGCCTTCGATTCTAATGTATGGTTGGTACATATTACGAGAAAGTTGAGAAAATTGCATTGGCACCACTGAAAAATTTAGTGCTACCTTAAACAAATACCACAAAAGATTTTGCTTCCAATCTGTATCATCGGGTGTTGCTAAAAAATTCTAAGCATATCACTTTCTCATCTGCTGTTACTTTTATGAATAGTGGGCTAAATACAGAATGCATATAGGCTTTCTTCTACCAGTGGGCACACGCACATCTTGTTTGATGATTTCTCCGCCCTCCTGGCCTTCCCACTCGTTATTTCATCGGCTCCACCGGCCTGCTCCTTCCCTTGCCGAGTGTTCCTGTCACTCCTCCATTGTCGCGCTCTCTATTTATGCCTTACGTTGCTCAATGTTGACCTCAGCGGGTGTGCTGCTCATTGCTACACTCAATTTCATGATTCCCATCAGTCCTAATAATGATGATGGCCTTTGCATAGGATAGTTGAGGCAAAAGAGTGTGTATATGTGCATTTGTCTTAGACTAATAGTACCACGATGATGACTAGAACATATGAACTCCGAGGAATATAGTTGGCCCAAACATGACGAGAATAAGTGTCGGAGCCAACGTAAACATCGAGCCTGGATGACTAAATAGTATTTTCCAATGATCAACCCCAATTTACGAACATTGATAAACAGTATGTATGTAGTGAGGCGACAGCAGTGGAGCCCGGGGTGGTCGCATGACTTGCTAGGTGCTGCTTTTTGCCGTTGATAAGAATACATCACATGACCATGACCATCAGATGCCACACGATTTCCATCTAAATTCATCGTCAAAACCACCCCACCATGGACTCACCTTCCCAATGTTCTTCACCTAAATGACAGTTAGCTTCATTTAGTTGAACTAGAATCGACCATTACCTATGGGTTGACCCACGCCCATCCCTACTTGTGCCTCGTCGCTTCTCGTTGATTGTTGAGGTCTACATCACCGCTTCTCCTCAATTTCTATTGTTTGGATTCAGAGTTAATGCACCTACTTGCCCTATAGGACTTTTCACTCGGCATGAGACATGACCTACATCACTGGCTAAGGCATACATCGTTATGCCTTTTCGTTCCGTGTCTTGTTGTTGGAGCCAGTGTACGTCCTATTTTAATTAAGTTTGATTCATAGATGATCAGCAGACACGTGATTACAACCCAAACAACCACCTAATCTTACTATGTTTTACCCAAAATTTGATAATGCTAATTGTTTTCCCCAAACAAAGTGAACCCATCCTAAATTTTGAAAGGCCCCCGAAGCCATGCCGTAGGGCGTAGGTTTTCAATCCGACGGTCCTGGAGACCTCTGCCTGCCCTGAGAAGCAGAACAATGTCCCAAAGGCCAAGTCACCGCTCCATGCTCCGGCGACTCTTCGGTTTATCCCAATCCAATGGGCTCGCCGCTCTCTCTCGCCTCCTCCCCGTCTTCCTATGGCGCCCTCTCCCACCCCTCATCCGCCACCGCCGCGTCGTCCTAAACCCTAGCCCCAGAACCCTCACCACGCGCGCGGAGGCCGAGGCCCTCGCCTCCCGCCACTCCCTCGTTCTCCCCGTCGACGAGCGCTCCCCATCCCCCGGCTCGGTCCAGCCGCCGCCGGACTATGGCGGGGGCGGTCCGGGGACCATTGCCCCATCGTCCACCTCCCTCGCGCGGCCCCCGCAGCGGTGGGATCGTGCGGTTGTCCGCTCCGACGCAGTCGCCGTCGCTGCGTGCGTGTTCCGCCCGGCCAGGAGGCGGCCCGGCGCGTGGCGGCCGCGTAGCCACTTCGTGGAGTACGGGGTCGCGCTGGACGGGGACGGCAACGTCATTGACGAGGTGCTACTGCGGCGGCTCGGCGCTGGCTGTCGGTTCGTTGTGTTTGATTCTCTGGCGCTCTGCTAATCTTGCGATCTTCTGTCAGGTCTTGGTGGGGCCTATGCTGGCTCCGAGATCGTACACGGGAGGATGTGGGTGGAGCTCCAGTGCCATGGAAATGACCTTTGCTTGCGGCGTGTGCTCAGGGCCTGCTTGGAAGCCGGTGCTAGGCTCGCTGACCCCGGTTAGCTTCTTACCATTGTTGTGCTATTTTTAGCTCATAGAACTAAATGATGGCAGAATGTGTTGTAGATGTTTTTTAAACGAATCCCAGATTGTCACTAAATTTACGTATTTTCCAGGTGAGTTTACTCTTCGTGCGTTCCTGAATGGGAGATTGGACTTGGCACAAGCAGAGAATGTGTCAAGGCTCATTTTCAGCCAAATCTGCAGCCTGCGGCAGACTCGGCATTTGGCGTGGCATACAGGATGCATTCATTGAGCTTATGTGTGGCAACCTTTTCTTTGTGTACAAAAAAAAAAATCCAGGTGGGAAAGTGTTAAAAAGGTTTGGGATTAAGCCTAGAGATACTAGATGCTTAAATACCCCTGAACAGGAAGTAACTGAAACACGGTTATTTTTTCAGTAAATTTTAAACATTTTTACATCAGGGAGCTTCAGTTCAGCTCCTTTGAGAAGCCCAATGTAAAAGGCTTTATGAAGAAGCTGAATGCTCACACAACATGGTCTGAATTGTACATATGTTTGAATGTAGGGAGGCTTTTCTGTGTTAGTAAAATCGTTGAGATCATGGTGCATAGAATTGCTCACTGAAATTGAGGCCCGTCTAGACTTTGAAGATGAATTGCCTCCATTGGATCCAATAATGCTTGTCAGCAAAATTAATGCTATGAGGCAAGAGGTTCAGGATGCTTTGGACACTGCTAATTATGATAAGCTGTTACAATCTGGTCTACAGGTACTTTCCTTATATTGTATTTAAGGTTAAAATAGTAAATATTAATTAGCATGGAAAGGAATTGATTTTATAACTCATTGCAGGTTGCGATAATTGGCCGTCCAAATGTTGGCAAGTCAAGCCTGCTGAATGCTTGGAGTAAGGTGTGTGCTTACATATCCCTCTTATCCTCTCTTTGCATATTTTAACCATCATATTTTTCCTGTCATCGTTTTTTATGTTGCATGCCCGTGAAACTTTTACTGTTTCCTACAATGGTGAGAACAAATGAAATAATATCATATTCTAGCACCTTCTTGCTGTGAGTTTAAATGAACAATATGTCCATACCAAGATACCGCTGTGCATGCCCTATGCTTCTAATGCCGTCTGATATGTACAGGGAGTTAGAATTACTTTGTTTAACATTGTGGGCCCAAAATTCAGTTAAAATCCCAGAACCCACGTAGGGCAGGGTTGTGCATGCTTAGCAACTCACCTGGGCTTTTATCCTCACTTAGGCCAACATGCACTTTTTTGCCAGTAGCTTAGTACTGCTCCCTTCAAAATGCCAGACACATGGGCTACATGAGCCACATCTAAATTTGGTTGGGATATTACACTTTGTTCTTTTTCAGCAAACTCTGTCCTGAACAGAAAACTATTTGTTCCTACAGTGTGGATAGTTAGAGTAATGATTGCAATCTATATTTTCATGTACAACGTACCTTTACTACATACTTGGAATGCCATAGATTTCTCTTGGATTGCATCCATAAATAGTTGATATTGGAATTTAAATGATTAGCTTGCAGAGTGAAAGAGCTATTGTTACTGAAATAGCTGGAACCACAAGGATGTGTAGTAAAGCAAAATGTCTCTAATTCATGCATCCCCGTTACCCTTCTAGACAACTGCTGGTTATAAGAGAAACTGATGACATCGTGGAAAAAAATTGGTGAGATATGTTATCTTAGGAATCAGAATAAGAAGTGGCATTAAAGGCTTAGGTGCTTAGCTTGTCCTGACATGTCTTTAATTCTTCTCTTATACAGGCGTGCAACGATCAGAAGCTGCTGCGCTAGGAGCTGATCTGATTATTATGACAATAAGTGCAGTTGATGGCTGGACTGAAGATGACACTAAACTTATTGAGCATGTGTTGATCAGTAAGGTACATTCAGTTTTCATTTTCTTGCCAGTTTTTCCTGCCTTGTTCAGTATTCTGCCTAGCTGGCTTTGTTAGAAGCTTTACCTGACCTGTTCGTAGCCTGACAGTGACAGAAACTATTATTTGGAGATCTTTTGTCTGTCCATTCAACAATACTACACCAGTGACTATTCTATTTTGGTTTTTTTTTTTGGATATCAGAAATCCTCAGGTTCAGCAGTGCCAATGGTCCTTGTAATCAACAAGGTAGATTGTGCACCATTTATTTCAGGAGAACATTTTGAAGAATTCTGTGGAATTTTCAGAAAACATGTGCAAACATGCGCAGTCACTGGTAAAGCATTTCTGAGTTGGAGAAGCTATAGTGGAGGTCAGAGGTCTTGAGCCTTACCTTCAGAGGGACGGCGATGGACTGTAAATCAGGTAGGTAACTCGGCATTCTCAATAACAGAAGAAATATAGTTCATCCCTGAAGAATCTCCAAATGTTACATATGAATGATGTTTTAATTTCTTGTGAAACTCTTTTGTATGCAGAGGCAATTTGAACAGCTATTGAGGACCCAGCAAGCTTTTACTAGACTAGAGTCATCTATCAACGAGCAGTTGCCGATGGACTTCTGGACTATAGACTTGCGGGAAGCAGCACTGGCTCTTGCAACAATCAGCGGGGAGGACATCTCCGAAGAAGTTCTGAGCAGCATATTCAGCAAATTTTGCATCGGAAAATGACTGGCAAGCACGGTAAACTGCATATTCTTGTTGATCGACTGAAGACATGACATCCAATTGTTTTGAGCCGAAGCTCTGTTCACAACTTGAACAGGCAGTAGTAACATATTGGCACATATGAATGGTGTGAACAACTGCCAGTCGGCTGCCATGTGACTGAAGTGTGAGATACATTACAGGAGTACAACAGTGAACCGTCTTAGTTTACTCGAACGTATTGATATCAGATTGAGCTCCGTGCCTAGCTTCGAGGTTACTTGAGTTTTCACCGTTCACCTGAGTGGCTGTGCTATACTTGCAAAACTTTCCTTATCTACAAACGAGGTGTTTAGGGGCAGTTTAGCTCTATAATGGAAATTAAACTCATTTGTACTGTTTCGATCATCCTCAGCTGCTTTGAATGAATGGCACAATGTATGGATATACCTAGTGTCCTACAATTTGTGATTGCTAATGTGCTTCGGTTGCGCAACTAATGGCAGATGGCTTGACGCTAACATATAAAAAAGGATGTTCCCGAATCACAATCTAGTAACAAATGACGTATACGCTGTGTTAGTGAAAAATCGTGGGGTTGAAAAGCTTGTAACAGTTTAGACCATGAATATTCGCTTATCAGCCCATTTTGCATCGAGTTGACCCAGTTCCATGGAAGCAGAACACACAATCCACGTCTCTAGCTTTCTGGTGTATGTCTCATGGACGATGCGCTACTATATCTTCATGCCAGGTTATCTTCGTTGAATATGCAGGGTTTTGGGTTTCAGAGAATCGAAATACTAGTAATAAATAAGGACAAGATGAGCTCAAACCAGCAACCGACCTTACCTCAGTTGGTAGAGCTAGAGCGGAGGACTGTAGTCGTTGCAGATGAATCCTTAGAGCATCTCCAACAGTAGCCCCAAAAAGAGAGTCCCTACTTTCTGAGTAGGGACTCATTCTATTTTCTGGGGCTCTGTTTTTGACACCCAACTCCAACAAGGGCCTCTAAATCTGAGTCCCTATTTCTTTTTCTCTCATATTTCAATATAATCTATATGCATATTCTTCATATTACATCTCTCATATTATATAATTGTATATTCTTCATATTCTTCGGAAGCGTCGGCGAGGCGGAGCAGGACGACGTCGGAGGCGTCGCGTGCTCGGCGCGAGGCGGAGCAGGACGGCGGCCGCGCTCGGCGCGAGGCGGAGCAGGACGGTGGCCGCGCTCGGCATCGGCGAGGCGGAGCAGGACGCCGCGCTCGGCACTCGGAGGCATCGGCGAGGCGGAGCAGGACGCCGCGCTCGGCACTCGGAGGCATCGGCGAGGCGGAGCAGCTCGGCGTCGGCGAGGCGGAGCAGGACGGCGGCCGCGCTCGGCGCGAGGCGGAGCAGGACGGCGGCCGCGCTCGGCATCGGCGAGGCGGAGCAGGACGCCGCGCTCGGCGCTCGGAGGCGTCGGCGAGGCGGAGCAGCTCGGCGTCGGCGAGGCGGAGCAGGACGGCGGCCGCGCTCGGCGCGAGGTGGAGCAGGACGGCGGCCGCGCTCGGCATCGGCGAGGCGGAGCAGGACGCCGCGCTCGGCGCTCGGAGGCGTCGGCGAGGCGGAGCAGCTCGGCGTCGGCAAGGCGGAGCAGGACGGCGGCGGCGCTCGGCGTCGGAGGCGTCGGCGGAGAGGTGGAGCACGGCCGCGGAGGAGGTCGATCCGGCGACGCCGGCGGCTCGGATTGAGGCCGAGATGGAGGGCAGAAGGCGGCGGCGCGAGGACGGGTGAGAAAAATTGTTTCGCGCGAGTGAAAAAAACTTCCAACCGTAGAGTAGGGAGCTCCCTACGTACCCGTGGGAGATGGGGCTGAGGAGGAAGATTTCGGGGCCTCCATAAACTAGGGACTTGAGTTGGGGCCCTGTTGGACTTCAGTTTTTTTGTCTGACTTCAAAAAATAGAATAGGGACCCTATTTAGGGTCCCTGTTGGAGATGCTCTTAGGTCGCTGGTTCGAATCAGGCGAAGTAGAGATTCCCTCACCGTCAGCTTTATTATGTTTTCTGTACTTGATAAATGACCATATGCAATATCATCTTAAACCATATGAATTACCCACAAAGGACCACAATTCTGTATACTTTTTCGTTAAGAGAACATAATACACTGTGGTCTGTATACTTTTTCGTTAAGAGAACACAATACACAAGCAAATGTGAATTATACACAAGGCAAAAGCGACATCGCTGTCGGCCTCTACCCGGCTGCAAAATAACGCCGTGTGCAGAAATAGTCAAGCACCAACAGCTACAAGCCTACAGGGAGGGCAGGAGGGGCACCTCCTTGTTGCCGCGTGCAGCCGTCGGCTTCAGCGGATGAACTTTCAGACACTTCTTCTGTCTTCATGCACGCGCATGGCATGGCCTGACCGGCGACTATTGGTTCGATCAGGTTCTTCTCCTGAGACGGCGCTCTCCGAGGCTAACTTGGCTGCAGCTTAATTGCCGTAAGGAAAAGCGATGCACTTTGGAGCATGCAAAGGGCAAACGAGCAGTAACCTTGTTTCTCAATCATGCTGACTAGTCTATGCAAGAATAACTGTTCCAAGAGATAAATGTAGGGATGCAGACAAACTCGTGCCAGAGCCAACGATGTCATTGAGTCCAAGCGAAGAAAAACATTTCCTTTATTATTGACAATGTTTTATGGGCTTCTAGTCGTCAAGGAGGTGTACATCAGCACCTAGCCTGGATAACCACCCAACTAGCCCGAGAACCAGCTTGACTAGCTAATTAACCCTCACATACACGTCAACAACTTGCCCTTACAACATAGCTTTTTCCATAAGTCAAATTTCTCTAACTTTGACCGGGTTTACAGGAAAAATTAGCAACATCTACAATAACAAATACTCCCTCCGTTCCAAAAAGATTGTCACTCTAGGATTCAAAATTTGTCTCACAAAGATTATCACTCTAAAGTACTATTTGTTGCATCAACCACCTCCCATTTAAAATTTTCTCTATTCTACCCTCAGTCACTCTCCCACTCTCAACCATACATCATTTAATAAGGAGTATTATAGTCTTTTCTTCTTAAGCCTTAAGGGCTCCTTTGAAATACAGATTAAGAAAAAGAAGGAATAGGAAGAACATAGGATTGCAAAACACGCAAAAATACAGGAATGATTATTTGAATAGACCATGAAAAAAAATAGGAATCGGATGAGAGATATAGACTCAAAGGAAATTTTTTAAAAGGTTGGAGCTCTTGTTAACTTTGCTCCATAATCTATATGCATTGAGCTATTCCATAGGAATTTTATAGGATTTGAGAAACTAAAATTTTATAGGAATTGGGAAACTCCAATCCTATGTTCAAAGGGCCATATAAGAAAAAGTCCTATAGGATTTGAATCATATAAAATTCCTCCACAAATCCTTTGGGTCAAAGGGGTCTTATACTAAAACAACTTAGAATGACAACCTTTTTGAAACGAAGGTAGTAAATGCACCATCACGATATACTTTGTAGTAGATTTAATAAAACTAATTTAATGTTATAAATGTTGATATATTTTTTATTAGTTAAAGTTAGACAAGTTTAACTTTCGACTAAAGCTAGAACGAACTACAATATAAAATGGAGTATAAATTACTGTTTAAGTTAAGTAGAGGTCTAGCCCTGCATTAATTAGCCACATGATTTCATAGCCACATGTATTGGACTAGCATTATAAACCACTTTCTTACATCCAAAGCATGCATGCACTTGCCCTAGTATAATCCACGTAGCGGATGGATGCAAAGCTAGGCTAGCTAGGCAGACGCATCACCTATTCACCTCAGAGTTAATTCTCCATTTGTGCAGCTTTCAGTGACCTGGCTGACAGGCAATAATCAGAATAATCAAACTCCTAATGATGATGATACCCTCTTGCTGCTCCCTATCACCCCTGCATCAGCTGTAGCCATGCGTGCGTTTGCTGTAGGTTTAAACTAAACAATATTAATTAATTCAGGTTTGAGTCGAGCTCACATCTTCACTCGCTCTGTTCCAAGCAGAATGGTCCAAATACATCATCATGCCATTCTGATATACTTTCAGATGAAATCAAAAGGTAAAAAAAGATTAGCATGCATTATATTTTTGCTGAACTTCCAAGTTGCAAATGTCACTTTGGAGTGCAAACCTAATTGCTTACCAGACTGTGAAAGCTCCAACCATTGGAAACATTCTACTTTTTCTTGGGGGGAAGCAAGGAGCAACCAGTTTGCTGACTCAGATAGGTCCCAATTAATGAGTAGATAGATAGGTTCTTGATGTGCTGTGCATATGAAACTGCGTTCCTTTTCTTGTGAGGATATGAAATTGTGCTATCCATGTGAGACCATTGGAACATGCATAATTGTATCCATTTTGTTTTAGTCCAGGACAGTTGCATGTGCACTCAATTTGGCCACCCAACTGGAATTGGGAAATTACCAAGCGAAACAAATTAGCAAGAAACTTCTAATTGTCCCAACCTTCACTCAAACTTTAACGCTTCGATATTCCAATTTGACCCTGGTCCGACATATCTCATATGCCTATATTCAAACACCAGTGATTTCACGTAAAAATATGGCAAACCACAACAGACCTATTTGACAGAATCATACTTCCTACGGCCATAAATATTTGACTGATAGGAGTAATTGGACTAGGTACTGCTCACAAATTAGGCAATCATATCACTGGAAATAAAATCAAATCTTAACATTCGCCGCTTATATCGACATATTTTGCCATGATCCCGCACCTAGCTAGACATGCACCAAGCGTGTGAGTATATATGGAATAGCCACAAATGCATTCTGCAACCCAGCCAACTTGGCCCAGTGAAGTCTCCATCTCACTTTCTGCTGCCACTATCTTGGAACAAACCTACACAGCGCTACCAGACGACACGCCCCAGCTTGCGCATCACAACAAGCAACCTCGCACACATCTTTGCAACAAGTTGCAACGCCAGGAAAAAGTTCTCTCTTTCACTCGCGAAACCGTCACCTTCTCTCGGTCTCCATCGGTTGCCTGGCGCTGTGCCACAGAATAAGAACAAGAACAGTTTCTTTCTATTAGCTCATCGAGAGCGAGAGAGAGAAGAGGTAGCATACATATGTACAGATGCTGAGAGCGACGAATAGGAGAGGTTGGAATTGGTGGGACAAGTGGACGGTGCAGCAGAGAGGAGAGCAGTAGCGGCGGTTGGACGTGAGTGCAGCCTCTTCCATGGGGAGGTCCACCGGTGACAATGCAAGATTCAGAAATTCAGAATTAGATGAGTGAGCAGTGCTACTAGAGAATGATTTCATTTTTTTAAAACATGGTATAAACACAAACACTTATAAATACGCTATACACTTACGCTTATTAACATACTCATGGGCACCCCAACCTATTCTTTACCCGATCCAGATTCGTGCCCTCCCGGTAGCATGTCAAAGCTACTGCTTGCTGGAAACAAGTATCCGCAAGATTGCCAGATTCCACTTGGTCTTCGTGAGACAGCACCACCCTCTATCCCAACAACTGGTGACCACTTTCTTGTCGCCTACCTTTTTTACTCTTCCCGACGGATCAATGAGACACTTATAAGAGATTCAAGGCGCTTAAGTGTGTATGACATTATATGCATGGAGTCCAAGCAATTATGATATTTTTTTAGAAAATTAATAATAAGATGGCATATCTTTAGTTATTTACTTTTCCATGATTAAGTGGTGCTAACTGTGTTGCAATGGACCGCGCACGACCTAGAAAAGGAATCATTTGATAGTCCATTGAAAGATATGTGTAGTTATGCTCTTAATTTCTTTTGTTGCAATTCATTGCTGATGTAGTTGCTGGCATGGCTGTCAAGATTTTGAGGCCGAAAGGGACTTCGCAGATCTAAACATATCATGTGTTTCTAGGTGTGCCTGGCCTCCTAGGCGTGATGAAGCTGGTTGGTTATCATGGTGGTCCTGGTGTTTCCCTCATTAACCATTGGACCAAATTCTGAAAAAATCAATAATAATGGACGAATAAACCCACATAACATGTATCTCATGTGGCTTGAGCCATGGCCTTCGGTTTCAAGACATGAGTTAATCATTAATTTGCATGGCCTTATAATTGTATCGTACTCTCCCTTTTTCTTGAAAGAGAACATGTTGCCACTGCACCACAACGCACTATCAAGTGCTAAACTATGTACAGAGAAACAAGTGGCATGGTTATACGTAGGCGTGTAGCAGCTGCAAAGATATAAAAAAAATATTATGGACTATAGCCACACACAAATCGTACTGTACTCATCCAAGTATAAAAAATCGCTGCCCAATAATTATTCAAATTTGAGCAAAGTCAAAAAATTTGTAATTCAATATAGGAAAATGAGAATGATCAAATTAATCTGAAGCACATTTTAATATGATTACATTTTTATTGATTTTTGTTAATATATATTGATAAAATTTATTGGTAAAAGCAGTACCTTGTTGGCTTAAGAAATTTTGAAAAACTTTTTTTTCAACTGGTTGTAGTAACCCTTATTAGTGCGTATTCCAAATTTCTAGTATTAAACTGTCAGAAGACGGAATGTCATTCATGTATCCTTTTTTATGTTTCTACTGGGAGGTACACTTGCATGCATCTGGGTTTATGTGAAAGGTGTGACCGGGCGGGTTGTTTGAGATGTGTTTTGCAAACTGCCCAAACAAGTACTCGCTCTATTTCAAATATAACTCGTCCTTGTTTTTTACATAGTTAACATTTAAAAATTTTAAATAATAATTAAACTAAAAATATGTTTAGTGTGATGCATGCAGTACCACTAGTTTTGTATTTGAAAATATTTCCATATGATGATAATTTTATAGTTACTGATGATATATTATGAAAGAAACTAATGATCAAAGCATAATATTAGAGACCATGTAGAAACCTAATACATATTATATTTTGAAACTGAGGGAGTGGAAATATAATGTCTAGCTGCATAAACCATAAACCATAAACCATAAACCATTAAATTTTGATACATCTTCAATAAGGGTGACAATGAAATTACTCTAGTTACATTCAAATAGTCAAGCATGAGATTATATTTTGCCTTTTTTGCATTTAAGGAAGGCTAATTCGGTTGCTATTTTATTGTGCCCTCTTGAATATTATCGGCTATATGGGGACTAGGGTTCCCCAAGTCAAGGGCATGGGCCAGCCGAGCCCCATGGCGCCTGTTCCTTGAGCTTAGTGGGTTGGTGTAAATCTACCGAGAGAGCAATGCATCCCCTCGGGGGTCAGATAGAAGCAGAGTTTAAGGTTGGGAGCTCAGGGCCCCGAGCTCGGACTTATCCGGATTCACTCCAGACGGACGGATGACCCCTGGAAGGATGCCCCCAAGCACCTGCGGCCCAGGCAGCGCTACAGAGAGGTGCTCAGGGGCCAAATGGCCACCAGCACATTTAATGCGCTGGGGCATGGCCTGCCACCCCGCCTCATCCTTCGCGTGCCTTCCCAAGGAAAGGCGATGTGACCAATATCTACATACTAAGGTGTGGGGCGCAGTAGATAGGACAAGCCATACCGCCTGTCAATCGAAGTCCTGTGCAGGCTGTCAAGCGGCGTGGGTTGTTAGATGGCTTATTTGACTCCAGATGGCCTGCCCGGTCCCATCACTTTCCACCCACTCCGCCTAGACGCTGATAAACGGGGCCATGGAAAGGCATTGACGGTCGATGCCCTCTCCCATCATTCTTCCTCACGCGTGAGCAGACGGCGCCTAGGGTGCGTGGCAGGCATCCACGCCCCCCTCGCTTTTGCTTCATTGTCGCCTTCTAATAGGGTGTCCGCGACAAGCGGATGCTTGAGAAGCTGGGCACCCATGAGGTCGAGACCACCACGGAGCTCTTTGCATTGGCTGACAAGTGTGCTAAGGCGGCTGAACCCCGGTGTGGCACCGCCCGCACCTTAAGTAGCTGCCCACCGACGGTGCAGGTCCCTCTCACTCCGTCGATAGGCGAGAGAATAAGAAGAAAAGAAAGGAGAAGCGCATCGCCAAACCCGTCCTAGCGACGGAAGGCAAAGTGCGCACGACGCCATCGACAACAAGAAGAAGCTTGCACCTGCTGAGTGAAAGACGGGCAAGTGGTGTGAAATCGACGAGACCGACTACCACGACCTCACTGAGTGATGAGGACATCACGCCTTCGGATACACCCGCTGATCCTCCAACCGTTATGCAAGGTCCAATGACCCGAGCTCGAATGCGACAATTAAATCTAGAGGTGAGCTCGTTCTTAAGCAATCCTTTTCATAGTTTTGAGAATAGATTGCTACCTAATGATGTTATCTTGCTTAGGAACATTGGAGAGGATCATGAAGTACTTGGAGAGAGGTGTGGAGGCGGAGAAGAACAGCAAGGACACCCAAGACAAGCCAGAGGCCCAGTCCAACTCGAGTTCGAGTCTGCCTCAGCCTTCAGGACCAGCCTGCAGTAAGAGGGATTGAGCACCAGATTGACTTGATTCCTGGAGCGAGTCTGCCAAATCGAGCTGCCTACAGAGCCAACCCTGAGGAGACTAAGGAGATTCAATACCAAGTCCAAGACCTTTTGGACCGCGGGTATGTACGTGAGAGCCTTAGCCTTTGTGCTGTCCCAGTTATTTTGGTTCCAAAAAAAGATGGCAGTTGGCGAATGTGTGTAGATTGTAGAGCCATTAACAATATCACAATAAGGTACCGTCATCCTATCCCTAGGCTAGACAACATGCTTGATGAGTTAAGTGGTTCTATAATTTTCTCTAAAGTAGACTTGAGAAGTGGATACCACCAAATAAGAATGAAGTTAGGAGATGAATGGAAAACTGTTTTTAAAACCAAGTTCGGCTTATATGAGTGGTTAGTAATGCCTTTTGGTTTAACTAATGCACCTAGCACTTTCATGCGTTTAATGAATGAGGTTTTACGTCCTTTCATTAGAAAATTTGTGGTGGTTTATTTTGATGATATCTTGATATACAGCAAGTCTTTAATTGAACATCTTAATCATCTACGTGTTGTTTTTGATGCTTTGCGTGCTGCACGTTTATTTGGTAACCTCGAGAAGTGCACTTTTGCACCGAACGAGTATCGTTTCTTGGCTATGTTGTGACCTCGCAGGGAATTGAGGTAGATGAAGTCAAGGTGCACGCTATACAGAGCTGGCCAACGCCCACCACCGTGACACAAGTGCGGAGCTTTCATGGACTTGCAGGATTTTATCGCCGCTTTGTGAAGGATTTCAGCACCATTGCAGCCCCATTGAACGAGTTGACAAAGAAGGGCGTTGCGTTTCATTGGGGAGAAGAACAAGAGGTGTCCTTTGCTCTCTTGAAGGACAAACTTACTCACGCGCCATTGCTACAACTTCCTGATTTTGGTAAGACTTTTGAGTTTGAATGTGATGCTAGTGGGATTGGCATTGGTGGCGTCCTGATGCAAGAAGGTAAACCCGTTGCTTACTTTAGTGAGAAATTAAATGGGCATATTCTCAATTATTCCACGTATGATAAAGAATTGTATGCTCTTGTTCGTTCATTAGAAACATGGCAACATTATTTATGGCCTAAGGAATTTGTTATTCACTCTGATCATGAATCATTAAAACATATTAGAAGTCAAAATAAACTGCATCGTAGACATGCTAAGTGGGTTGAATTTATTGAATCTTTTCCTTATGTCATCAAACACAAGAAAGGGAAGGATAACATTATTGCTGATGCTTTGTCTAGACGATATACTATGCTGTCCCAACATGATTGTCATATATTTGGGCTTGAAACAATTAAAGAACAGTATGCTAATGATGATGAATTTAAAGATGTGATGGCGAATTGTACAGAGGGGCGTACATGAAATAAATATGTGATACATGATGGGTTTTTGTTTAAAGCTAACCGCCTATGCATTCCAGCTGGTTCCGTTCGTTTTTTATTGTTGCAGGAGGCACATGGAGGAGGATTGATGGGACATTTTGGTGCCAAGAAGACGGAGGAGGTGCTGGCCAACCACTTCTTTTGGCCAAGGATGAGACGAAATGTAGAGCGGTTCGTGGCTCGGTGCGCCACGTGTCAAAAAGCTAAGTCATAGTTGAACCCACATGGTTTGTATATGCCTCTTCCTGTTCCTTCTACTCCTTGGGCTGATATATCTATGGACTTTGTTTTGGGATTGCCAAGGACTAAGAGGGGGAGGGATAATATTTTTGTGATGGTTGATCGTTTTTCTAAGATGGCACATTTTATTCCTTGTCATAAAAGCGATGATGTTGTTCATGTTGCTAACCTATTCTTTCAAGAAATCGTTCGCTTGCATGGTATGCCGTCTACTATTGTTTCAGATCACGATGCAAAATTCTTGAGTCATTTTTGGCGCACTTTGTGGAATAAATTGGGGACAAAGTTGCTGTTTTCTACAACTTGTCATCCCCAAACCGATGGACAAACTGAGATAGTGAATCGCACCTTGTCCACCATGTTGAGAGCAATCTTGAAGCGCAATTTGAAGGTGTGGGAAGAGTGTTTGCCGCATGTGGAGTTTGCATATAATAGGGCGGAACACTCTACTACCAAGGTAAGTCCGTTCCAGGTAGTGTATGGATTTAACCCCCGTGCTCCTATTGATCTTTTGCCTTTACCTACCACTGAGAGAACATATAATGCTGCTAAAGAGCATGCTGAGTTTATTCTTAAATTGCATGAAACCACTAAGGCAAATATTGAAAAGATGAATGCAAAGTATAGAATTGCTGGTAGTGAAGGTAGAAAGGAAGTTAAACTTGAACCGGGTGATTTGGTTTGGTTGCACTTGAGAAAAGATAGATTTCCAGAGTTGCGTAAGTCTAAATTAATGCCAAGAGCTGCTGGTCCTTTTAAGATAATTGAGAAAATAAATGACAATGCATATAAACTTGAGTTGCCACCTGAGTTCGGGGTTAGTCCTACATTTAACATTGCAGACTTGAAGCCATACTTGGGAGAAGAAGATGAGCTTGAGTCGAGGATGACTCCACTTCAAGAGGGGGAGGATGATGAGGACATCACTCCTTCGGATACACCCGTTGATCCTCCAACCGTTATGCAAGGTCCAATGACCCGAGCTCGAATGTGACAATTAAATCTAGAGGTGAGCTCGTTCTTAAGCGATCCTTTTCATAGTTTTGAGAATAGATTGCTACCTAATGATGTTATCTTGCTTAGGAACATTGGAGAGGATCATGAAGTACTTGGAGAGAGGTGTGGAGGCGGAAAAGAACAGCAAGACACCCAAGACAAGCCGGAGGCCCAGTTCAACTCGAGTTTGAGTCTGCCTCGGCCTTCAGGACCAACCTGCAGATTTGGATGTCAAACCAAAGCCATTGGTTAGCTTATGAAATTATCTTTCCATGCATATGTGGATCGTCGAAACAAGTCAGTGTCCAGAATCTGTCAGGGTGCTGCGTCACCATCTTTTGGTCCGTTAGGCCGTGTATCGTCTTGGAGCCCGTTAGAGGGCGCGTCCAGGGGGTGTGACGACCCTTAGACTATATATTCAGTAGCTGCCGCTCACATTAGGGTTTGGGTTTTGCTTTAGATCAATCTATCTTCGAACAGTTGCCGTCATCGGTTGTGAAACCCCAACTTCGAGTGCTTAATCATTCATATGCAATTGTCACTTTAATTGAGTTACGAACTTTTGGGTTCTTGCTTGTGTTCTTCGTTTCGCAGGCAGGGATTAGCCTTCTTGGCGAGGTCAATCGGATTTGTGACACGGTTGATAACCAGAGGAGTCGTGGTGCTACGGTTGCAGGGATCGAGTCTGTTGATCTGAAGCCAGATCGGTGTGTCGCGTTCCACCAAAACGATAGTTATCTCTACCTGACAGAAGATCGGGAACCCCGTTCCCCATCACTGAGTGCTAGGAGGTAAAAGGCCTTGCCGAGCGCCGCAAGAAGGACATGAGGACCACCACACGGACAGTGGCGGCGGGGACACCATCAAGGAAGATGTCCTCGGGTTCCAAGAGCCCGAGCACACTGTTGCCTGCATTGACAGGAGCGCCTTCACTCTCCCCACCCGCCGGAGCATCAAGACGATGTGGCGCGAGCTGTTCTCGGTCACCCCGAGGGAGGAGGCCACCTGACCGCTCAAGTGGTCGGACATCCCGATCACTTTTGATCAGGCGTATCACCCTGAGAGCTCCTCGGGAGTTGGGCAACTGCCGTTGGCGGTTCCCCCACTATCTACAACGTGAAGGTGAGCCGGGCACTCATCGACAGGGGCGCAGGCTTAAACCTCCTATCCCCTGAGGGTTTTGACAAGATGCAGGTGGCGCCAAAGCACCTGAGGCCATCGCTCCCCTTACCTGGCGTCACCCTGGGGCACACCATCCCCTCAGGCAGGTCGAGCTGCCTGTCACCTTCGGGAGCTAGGACAACTTCCAGACGAAGAGCATCGTCTTCGACGTCCCCTACTACAACCTCCTGTACAACGCCATCTTCAGGCGCCCGTCTCTTGCCAAGTTCATGGTAGCTCCACACTAGCATACCTCACCTGAAGATGCCAAGTCCCATCGGCCCGATCACGGTGCTCGCCAACGTCAAGGGCACCGTCTCCTGTGCCGAGCAATTGTACTTGGCCTTGGCCTCCGCTGGTCCTGGTAGGGACAGGTGCCCCGAGGTCTCGACCCCCTCCCTCCAAGCTACGACTTGTTGCCAGTGACTCTATCCTCATCAAGGAGGTTGGGTTGGGTGAGGACCTGTCTAAGGTCATCAAGATCAGCAGCAACCTAGACCCCAAATAAGAAAGTGTGCTCGTTACCTTCCTCCGAGCTAATGCCGACGTGTTTGCATGGCAACCATCAAATATGCCTGGGGTCCTCGGGGAGGTGATCGAGCACCACCTCGCCATGCGCCCAGATGCACAGCCCATGCGACAAGTTCGATGACAGGTGCCCGAGAACCATAAATTCATCCAGGAGCAGGTTGACAAGCTGCTTCAAGCCAGCTTCATCAGGGAAGTCATTCACCCGAAGTGGCTTGTGAACCCCATTGTCGTCCCCAAGTCGAATGGCAAGCTGAGGATGTGCATCGATTATAACCACCTCAACAAGGCATGTCCTAGAGATCCTTTCCCCTTGCCTTCCATAGATCAGATTGTCGACTCCACCTCGGGGTGCGACCTTTTGTGCTTTTTAGATGCATACTCTAGTTAGCATGAGATTTGCATGGACAAGGAAGATGAGGAAAAAACTTCTTTTATTACCCCAGTCGGGACTTATTGCTATGTTTGCATGTCTTTTGGTTTGAAACACGCTAGTCCCTTGTACCAGCATGCGATGCCATCACTCTGAAATCATAGATAGGTCACAACATTAAGTCCTAAGTCGATGATTTGGTCGTCAAGACTCGTGACCGAGCCACACTGCTCAAGGACTTAGCCGAGACGTTCAACAGTCTCCATGGGACACGCGTAAAGCTCAACCTTGAGAAATGTGTGTTCAGGGTGCCAGTGGGCAAGCTCCTAGGGTTCTTGATCTCCAACCATGGGATCAAGGCCAACCCTGAGAAGATCCGAACCATCGAGTAGATGCACCTCCCCAGCGTGCCTCAAGGACGTACAGCGCCTCACTGGCGGCATGGCGGCCTTGGGACGCTTCATCCCAAGCTTGGGGAGTGGGGGCTCCCGCTATTCAAGCTGCTCAAAAAGCCGGCCACTTCGAGTGAACGTCAGAAGCCGAGCAAGCGCTCCAAGACATGAAGAAATACCTGACCTCGCCACTAGTCCTGGTGGCGTTGAGGGTAGGAGAACCGCTACTGCTCTACATATCGACCATCCCCAGGTCATGAGCGTGGCGTTGGTCGTGGAGCACGAAGAAGAGACGGTGCGAGTTACCAGGTCCAAGCTCCTGATTGGCCCTGGGCAATCGCAAAAACCCAAGGCTGAACGCACAAACCGTGCGCAAGCAGCACGATGAGCCTGGATCTGAGCACCCAGTCAAACCCAAGTACAGGGCTAGGTCCGAGCTCCCAGCCTGTCCCGACCATAGGGTTGGGTCCGAGTTCCTAGCCGGTCCTGAGCAGTGTGCTGGGTCCGAGCTCCCAGCCGGTCCTAATGAGCTCGGGGTTCACCGGGGCCGCTGCATACAATGCTCAGTGTATTTCGTTAGTGAGGTATTTCGGGATGACAAGGCCTGGTACCCCCAAGCCCAGAAGATGCTCTACACAGTGTTGATCTCGTCGAGAAAGCTTTGGCACTACTTCCTAGTGCACAAGGTCTTGGTGGTCACCTCGTACCCACTGGGCCAGATTCTGCACAACCGGGAGGGCACCGGGTACATCGTCAAGTGGGCGATAGAGCTCGCACAGTTCGACATGCACTTCGTCAGCTGCCACACGATCAAGAGTCAGGCACTATTCGACTTCGTAGCAGAATGGACACTGATGCCTGAGGCCAATGAGGGAGAGTTGTCAGCGGATCCCGGGCATGGAGAACCCGAGAATTGGACTAAGCACTTTGACAGCTCCCTCATGCTTAAAGGCGTGGGGCTAGAGTGGTACTCACCACCCCAACTAGTGAAGTACTCCGATACTTCGTGTAGCTCCACTTCCGTGCAACCAACAACATGGCGGAGTACGAAGGCCTGCTCGCCGGGCTCCGAGCAGTAGTGGGCCTCAGGATCTGACGGCCTGGTCAAAGGCGACTCCCAGCTGGTCGTCAACCAGGAAGCAAATGAGTGCCAATGCTTGGACCCATAGATGGCGGTGTATGTAGCAGAAGTCAGGAAGATTGTGGAGGCCATGGGCCCCGGGTACCTCATGAGAAGTATTAAGGCCACTCAGATAGAGGATGGGCCTAACCTTGTAATTAGGGATACAATAGGACTCGGCATATATTACCTTGTACGACAAGGAAAGGATATAGTCCTAGTCGGGCACGTTGAATTCCTAGAAGGAAATCCCTTGGTCGGAGTCCAACTGGAATTCCTACCTTGTAACCCTGTCTCCTCGGTATATAAGTGGAGGCAGAGAGCCCCCTAAGGCATATCAGAATCTCACCAGAGAAACCTTAAAGGCAATACACAACAACTGGAAGTAGGATATTACCTTACCTCGAGGGCCTGAACTAGGATAAATCATTTTATGTTCCTTTGCAATCAATCAAGTTTAGGTCTCACGAGTAGCCCCATATTCTTATTGCCGATGTAAAATATCGACAGTTGGAGCGCCAGGTAAGGGCTTCGGCGAGATCATCTTCAACAAGCCTGATGGATCCAATCATCGGAGTCGACAGCATCAACTTCTTCCCCAGCCAAACAATCAGCTTCGGGAGCCTCGACTTCATCGCCGACAAATTCGGCAACCTTACCCTGTTCGACTCGAATCCGATCCGATCGGTCAGGGACCAAGCCGACTCCGCGCCGGTCGGCCTACGCAACGCCACAGCAATTTTTGGCGACATACTGTAGCGACCTCCAACATGCCCAAGTCTAGGGACAACTTTTTCTTTCAGTGTTCGACTCGGACTTGGCCTCGAGCCAGCCGAGATCGGGCTAAGAAAGGAGGAGATCGTCAATCTCCCGTTCGGACTCAGCAACGCTGCAGATTTCTTTAATCAACATCTGACGCGACAGACCCAATCCCCTCGAGTTCATCTCGGATACGTCTCAGAGCCGCTCGAGATTGGATCTAGGGAGGTCGGGGTCGTTATTACCCTCCTCAACTATTCTGACTGACTCTCAGTCAGACAGCACTTCGGCGAGCTTTTCTCCACCACGTGAAGTCTTTATGACATCCATGGGCTCAACTCCTACTTAGGAGGCATGCCGACTACACGATTTGCAAGAAAAGGAAGCTCGCCGACTACGGGAACAACAGGAGGAAAACGCAAGATGCCTGTAGGCCGAGCGCGATATTCACAACGATAATCTACGGAAGGCCGGGCGCACTGCTCAATGGGAGATCCTCCAGACCCCAGTCGGCGACCATGACGTCTTTGTGACCCCTCAACAGAACGTTGTGGCTGCTGCAACCTTACCGGATACACTGCAATTTGGGCCTGATCACCAGGCCACCCCGACGATAACAAGGATTAAAGCCATAATCACCGCTACTGCATGCCAGCAATGTTAACAGTCAGGTGACACTCTCATATCGTCCAATAGGTCAGCTTCTCCAACGGTGGTCTCATCTACCTCAACATGACGCTGAGCGGCCGGCTCCAGTCAGCCGTACATGGAGTCACGCCACACGTCACTCGGCAACCACAATAATGACCGGTGGTGCCGCCATCAAGACGACCATCGGGATAACCAGGATGTCCGAGGCCGACTACGACGTGATCTTCGGCAAGACATCAACGCACGACGCCGCGAACACGAGGAAGATGAGCGTCACTGACTAGAAGACGAGAACAAGCGCTTCGGCCTCCACCACAAGCGGTTTCGCTGCCGTAGTCGGAGTCGGAGTCCTCACACAGATGAAGGTGTACCGGCCTTCACCCACGAGCTGCAACAAGTCGATTGGCCGTCAGGCTTCAAGCCGACTAGAATTGAAAAATATGATGAGAAGACCAACCCCGAGTCCTGACTAACAGTTTACACTCTGGCAATCCGAGCAGCTAGAGGAGATCATAAGGCCATGGTTAACTACCTCCCAATCACTCTAGCTGACTCGGCGAGGACATGGCTAACAGGACTTCCTAAGAGATCAATCGGCTCCTGGGGAGAACTCTGGGAATGCTTCATCGCCAATTTCCAAGGGACATACGAGAGGCCATCTTCCGAGTACGATCTATATCAATGCCATTAAAGGAAGAACGAGTCTCTTTGTGGTTTCACCAAGAGGTTTTCAGAGAAGAGAAATACAATCCTGAAGATTAAGGACGAGGTCATCATCGCTGCCTTTCGTAAGGAAGTCAGAGACACCCCGTTCATTGCCAAGTTTACTCGAAAGCCTCCAACATCTATCAAGGCCCTATTTGACAAGGCCAACAAATACGCCGACTCGGCCGATGCAGTTGCCGAGGCCCTAGACAACAAGAAGGAGCCCCAACAGAAGGACAAAAAAGACAACGATGAGCCAGCACAGAACAAGTTCGGCAACCACAAGCGCAAGTCAGACGGCGTGGTGGCTGCTGTGGAGCGTACTCGGCCGTGACCCCCGAGGACAGATGAGTACCACAAAGTGATGAACGGGCCATGCCCTTTCCACCCAAAGGGCAAGCACGCGGCTAAGGACTGCTTTATGCTTAAGAAGTTTGCTTTCGAGTAGACTTCAACATCTGGCAGCAATAAAGACAAGGACAAGTCAGATCCGGGTGCAGCCGGTGACTACCAAGATCCCCAGGCTGAGCTCAACCACATCTTTAGAGGGCCGACTGCATACGATTCCAAGAGGAAGCAGAAGCTAACAGCACGTGAAATTAACTCGATCTCTGCAGACACCCCCCAGTACTTGCGTGAAGGAGTACGTGTAGGCTACGATAGCAGAAAACAAAACTTTTCTACCACGCACACTGTAACGACCCGTTTTTCTTTTCCCGCTAGTCTTCGTTTTCCCGAGCTCCCTTCCTATCCTGTCAGCTGTGCCCCAGTTTTTCTCCCTGGCCAGCCGACTACCTTCTCCCTTGAGCCGAGTAGATTGCTACTCAGTCCTTGTATCCTGCCCTTTCCTTTGTTTTACTCGGACCTCCTTGCTGCCGAGTAGGCACTGTGTAGTGGCCGACTACCTTGTTGAGACCTGTTGTTTCCTTGTCCCCCGAGTTGCACCCGCCCGTTGGACGCCGACTACCAAAGTGGAGAAGAACCAGCCTTCACCTGCCCTCAGCACCGCTTGGACCAATGGACAATAACCTGCTGCATCGCTTGGACCAGTGGTCAGTCCGAAGCCCTGTCAAGTGAGATTTCTCCAATCTGTCCTAGTCTTGACCTTAATGTCTCCTCGCAGCTACAGTGCCTGCCAACTCCTCTGACCAGTTGGACTCCAAGGTCACTCCCTGTCAAATCCTTTGTCAGTTCACTTTGACTTTTTCTCCCTACCCGTTGCCCAGCTCCACCGTGCCTCACTCTTGCACGCCGGCTATATATAGAGCCATCCATGCTCCTTCTTCCTTTGTTTTGCAAACCGGCCAGCTCCAGCTCTGCTGAGTTTTTGTTCTTCTCTCAAGCTTTGGAGCTCTGTCGCCTGGTTCGCAAGCCTGGTTCAGCCGACTGCCACTTTTCTGCAGCCGACTACTTCTTGATCTTTTTCTTGGTGTTTTACTTCTCCTGCTTATCAGTGTTTCTTTCTGCTTGTTCAGAACCTGAACCGGTGGACGATCCAGAAGCCGCCTTCGCCGAAGAAGACCCCTCCTTGGAACAAGACAAGCATCTTTGATCATATTGTTTCCCATATATGCAAAACTATGTTGTTTGGAAAATATATGCATGCTTAGTTTACACCTTTTTAAACTGCTGGCCTCGGTTTACAAGCGAAACCGATGGACCTACCCAGTAGCCGCACATATTTGGTAGGATGTTGGTATATTTCTCCCTCGAGAGCCCCACAAATGGCACGCTAGCATCCTATCTGAGGATACGATGCCGAGTAGAATGGCTTAGCGCTGCAACGTTGTTTGTCGTTGGGAAAAACATTGGGTTTTACTAAACTGATTGAAAAACCCGGTACTCTGTGTATCGGCGTGTTTGCGAAGCAAATAAAGTTGTGAAAATCTTAATATACAGAGACAGTGCCTGTGTGGCTTGGCTATGTATTATCATTAAGGACCGTTTCCTTTGGGGATTCCATCCGAGCATCTTACAGTGCGACCAGACGGGTATTATGGGATGCCCCTGGCCGAGTAAATAGTAGGTTTAGGGAAGTTCAGTGCCGACCACTGAATCCTGTGTGGATCTTTCGGCTGGCATTGGATAACCCTAGACTGGCTTTGGAAATGGCCTTGTCACGAATTTCTGGGTACAGGCCAGTACTCGGTGTAATTTTCGTGTCGGATGGGTAAAGCGCACACCCTCTGCAGAGTTTAGCAAAACTGTTCGAACAGCCGTGCCCACGGTTAAGGGCGATGCAAGGTGATTCCCATAGCGTAGATTTGTTTGCCAGTGATTTGTGAAAAGTGTTTGATGGAAAGGGAACCGTGACCAGAGTTTGCCGAGTGAGCAAACGGAAGGCCTGTGTGGCTAGAAGACGGATTGATCAAGCTCCCGGGTTGTAGCCAGGGCAGCAAGTTGATCAAGTTGTGCTCCCGGGTTGTAGCCAGGGCAGCAATGTTCGAGCCCCCGGGTTGTAGCCAGGGCGGCGGTTTAGCTAGCTGGTTGTAGCCAGCGTAGCGGGCATTAAGTGCCACAGCTGAGATTTGGTTGTAGCCGAGTCTCAGGGTCAACGAGTGGTTGTAGCTACTCGGGAGATACAGGACCAGCAAATGCGAAGTAAAAGATGATAAGAACATATATGTTTATGCTTGATTCATTAAGTGGCGAGTTGTTGAAAAGCAACTTGCGGAATGGATCGAGGCGTGAGCCTCTTTCCGACAACAAAAATTTGGATCTCACTAGTGTTTGCAAAGAAAAGAGTTTCTAAAGGCAATTTTCGCAAACAAACCCTTAGCCTTTCTGTCTAGCCAACATAGCATCTTTTCCCGGCTTGCTGAGTACGAAAGTACTCACCTTGTTCATATATGTATAGTAGGTTTTGGAGAAGAAGACGAAGATCCGACTGCTGCCGAGTTCCTCCAAGACCAGGCCGACTACGAAGACTTCTGAAGGTTTCGAGCCTAGTTCCCAGCCGAGCCTGTGGTGTAGTTTTTGTCCAGCTTCCGCCCTGTTTTTGCTGTTTTCGTTAGTTTACCTGTTGATTATTTTTGCCCATCCCGGGTCTGTCCTGGATGGATCTCCTTGTATATATATATGTGTACTCTGTTATGTATTTATTGTAACTCTGATTTGTATCATTGTTGTGCGTACCCGACTACTGATCCTGGGATTGGGTGCCGTATGCACATGGTGGCCTTCCACCTAGTCGGGGAGGCGTCACACACACCAGGACATCATGCGAGAGAGGGACATGAATCGTTACCACTAGACACGCAGTGCAGCGGAAGAAGGGTTGGAGAAGCCGGTCCAACCACACACGCGTCGAGGTAGCAGTGGAAGTAGTCGATCTCCGTGAATAGACCACGATCAACCACACCACGAGCAAATCTAATCAGCGTCGATGCCGATCAACGCCGCAACGAGCAGGGTCTCCATCGGTATCCACACGTCCAGGGCTGGAACGCCGATTGCGTGTGTACTAGCACTCGTGAGCGGCTAGGGTTTGGCTCGGGAGGTGGCGGCTAGGGTTTGGCTCGAGGTCAACCAAAAACGTGAATCTCCTCGGCCCCTCGCCTCTCTATATATAGACCTTCTCACTTGGGCCTTGTGGACCGAGACCCAATAAGAGTCTACTCGGATCTCTATCCGAATCGAGTCCATATTCGAATCACATTCGAATAAGTATTCCAACCCATTAAGCGTGCGACCCTGTAGGTTCATGTATATTTTGTCGCTACCCGGAAATGCCTTTCTGGTCACTCTGTTAATAGTAGCCTCTAGCAAGGCATATTAGCCCTAAAATATACGTAAAGATCATATCGGCTGAACCTGTAATGTCCTCATGTACAAATCCCTTTACCTCACGATATCGATTGAGCTCAAGGCGAGACTTGTGTCATCCTCTTAATAGCTCAATCACTCTCTCGATCCTATGATGGATTACAAACTTGTGATTGACACCTCAATCACCCTAGCATGGTCATGCACTTCTATAATCCATTACATCGAGGGGCCCAGAAATATCTCTCCCGTAAGGAGGGGCAAATTCTATCTTGATCATTCACATCCTATTACATGTTTCATAGCAAACCCGAAGACTACTTTTATGACTACCCAGTTACGGAGTAGTGTTTAGTAGTCCCAAAATAAGCTACTACGTATGTTGGGAACCATGATGATCTTAAGTCTAAGGACTCTACATAAACACTACTTGAGACTAACTGATGACACATGAAATTTCTGCAGTATCTCATGGCGGGTCTATCCAACATATGTTCACTAACATATATCTATATTATCGATTTGGTATCTCCATACCATGATCCATGAGGCATGATCATCAATCAATACATATGCTGATGTTAGAATCATATTTCTTCCTCATATGATATATGATCAGGGATCATTTAGAAATAGCAATATTTGACATTAAGAGTCTCATGAATAAGTCACGTACTCATTGATCAATAATAATAATGTCTATTTCAAGAAACAAATCAATACATTATAAACATAGCATGTGATATATATAACATCTCCATGTTGCCTCTAGGGCATATCACTAACATTGTGTTGGTCAGAAATGCCAAGCACATTTGACCGCGCGGACCACCCTGATCGGGTCACTCATCAAGGGCGCTATCTACTCGTCCTGGACCCGGTCATCAGGAGCTCCAAATTGAAGAAGGTTCTCATCAACGGAGGAAGCGCTTTCAACATCCTATTCGCCAAGACGCTCGACGAGATTAAGATCCCTCGCTTCGAGCTACGGCCGAGTACAACGCCCTTCCACGGGGTAATCCCTGGCCTATCTTCCACTCCACTCGGACAGATAACTGTGCCAGTTACATTCGGAACGCGGGAGAACTTCCGTACAAAGAACATCTGCTTCTAGATTGCCGACTTCGAGACCGCGTATCACGCCATACTCGGACAACCAGCACTAGCCAAAGTCATGGCAGTGCCGCATTACACTTACATGATGCTCAAGATGCTAAGACCAGCTAGAGTACTTTCCCTATGTAGCGACATCAAGCAAGACTTTACCTATGACAAGGAGAGTTGCGAGCTGGCCCAGTCACACGAAGCAGCAGTTGGGCGTAACAACATCCGGCTTGCCGCCGCAACTACAAACGAGGACGATCAAGCTCCGGCGAAAAAAGCAATCAAGTCGGAAATCTCAGCGGACTTTGAAACAAAAAAGATATCCCTAGACCCTTCCGCCCCTCCAAAACTGCACTTATCGAGACCAGACTAGACCCCAAATAGGAAGACGAGCCCGTCACCTTCCTCCAGGCGAACAGGGACATATTTGCCTGAAAACCTTCCAACATGCCTGGTGTACCAAGAGAGGTGATTGAGCATTCTCTCAACATCAAGCCGGACACCAATCCAGTCAAACAACGACTACGGCGCTTCGCACAAGACCGCAAAGATGCTATTCAGGAGGAGATAACCAAGCTCCTCACTGCCGGGTTCATCAAAGAGGTCTATCAACCGAATTGGCTGGCAAACCCAGTCCTGGTCCGGAAGAAAAACGGTAAATGGCGCATGTGCATCGATTACACCGACTTAAACAAGATGTGCCCCTAAGATCCGTTTGGTCTACCCAGGATTGACCAGGTGGTCGACTCAACTGCAAGGTGCGAGCTACTCAGCTTTCTCGACTGTTACTCAGGATATCACTAGATCAGTCTAAAGGAGGAAGACTACCTAAAGACTTATTTCATAATACCGTTTGGAGCATACTGCTATGTCACTATGCGTTCAGGTTGGAAAACGCTGGAGCAACATATCAACGAGCAATTCAGCGGTGCTTACACACTCAACTCGGGCACAACGTGGAGGCATATGTCGACAACGTGGTGATCAAGACAAAAGCCAAGGAGAACCTGATCGCTGACTTGGAAGAAACTTTCTAAAGCTTTTAGATATTCAAGATGAAGTTGAACCCGGAAAAGTGTGCTTTTGGAGTGCCATCTAGTAAATTACTCGGCTTCATCGTATCACATCGAGGCATCGAGACCAATCCAGAGAAAATCAACGCAATCATGAACATGGCACCCCCAACTAGCCAGAAGGACGTCCAAAAGCTGACAGGCTGCATAGTGGTGCTTAGCCGATTCATCTCCCGACTCAGTGAACGGGGCATACTCTTTTTCAAATTACTAAAGAAAGCGGGCAATTTTCAATATACATCCGAAGCCCAACAAGCCTTCGAAGACATCAAAAAATTTCTCACATCACCACCAGTGTTGGCATCACCCATGCCCCAGGAACCACTAATGTTGTATCTGGCGGCAACTACTCAGGTAGTCAGCACGGTGCTGGTAGTTGAGCGAGCAGAGCCAGGGCATATAAAAAAATACAGAGGCCAGTCTACTTCGTCAGCGAGGTCCTAGCAGACTCCAAGATGAGATATCCTCAAGCCCAGAAGCTGTTCTATGGCTTATTCATCACTATCCGGAAGTTAGTGCATTATTTTCAGTCGCATCAAGTAACTGTTTTCACATCATATCCACTCGGGGACGTCCTACACAACCGCGAGGCCACTGGCAGAATCGCTAAATGGGTGCTTGAGTTGATAGCGTTTGACATCATCTTTCAACCTCGGACAGCAATCAAGTCTCAAGTTCTAGCCGACTTCGTGGCCGAGTGGACAGAAGTCCAGACGGCTACAAACACAAACAAGCTAGAGTACTAGATGATGTATTTTGACGGTTCTCTACGGATCAGCGGTGCAGGGGCTAGCGTTGTGCTGACATCACCTACTGGCGAAAAATTGAAGTACGTTCTCTAGATTCACTTTCTGGCTTCCCACAATGTTGCCGAGTACGAGGCACTTATCCACAGGCTCCACATTGCCATATCACTCGGTATCCGCCGACTGGTCGTACGCGGGGATTCTCAACTCATGGTCAACCAAGTCATGAAAGACTGGACATGTCTCGAGGATAATATGGCGGCGTATTGTCAGGAGGTATGAAAGTTGGAAAACAAGTTCGACGGGCTGGAGATAACTCATGTATTACAACAATACAATGAAGCTGCAGATGAATTTACTAACATGGGATCTAAACGAGAAGTAGTCCCGACTGGGGTTTTTGTCGAACAACTATTGGAGCCATCAGTCAAGAAGAAACTAGCGAACAAGCAGTCGGGGGCTGAACCTACCCCGACAACAAACAAAGTACTACTTATCTCTCAAGACTGGTGGACTCCAATTTTCAAATTCTTCTTGGACTACGAATTCCCAGAAGATCACAGTGAATCCGAGCAGATTAAACGCCGAAGTAAATGTTTTCTTGTAGTCAGAGAAGACCTTTACCGTTGAAGCACATCCGGAGTCCGCATGCGCTGCGTCACATTCGAGGAGGGCATGCAAATTCTACAGTAGATTCACTTGGGCATCTATGGTAACCATGCTGCATCCAGGACGTTAGTCGGAAAGGCTTATAGGTAGGGTTTTTTCTGGCCGACTGTGGTAATAGATGCTAAAGACATAGTTCGCGCATGTGAGGGAAGCCAATTCTTTGCAAGACAAACATATCTTCCAGCTCAAGAATTTCAAACAATTCCAATCTCTTGGCCCTTTGTAGTTTGGGGGCTTAACATGGTCGAGCCGCTCAAAAAAGCGCCAGGAGGGTTCACATACTTGTTCATCGCAGTAGATAAATTCACAAAGTGGATCGAGACAAAACCCATTGCTACCATAACAGCGGCACGAGCAAAGGACTCTATCATGAGTATTTTATACCGATTTAGAGTTCCCAACCGCATCATAACGGACAACGATACTTAGTTCACTGGTGGCGTTTTCAAGATTTCTATGACGACTTCGGTATCAAGATCTGTTATGCTTTTGAGGCACACCCGCGAAGTAATGGGCAAGTCAAGCGTGCCAATAGCATGGTCTTACAAGGTATCAAGGCTAGGGTATTCGACCGACTACAACCATATGCAGGGCGGTGGGTACAAGAACTCCCATTTGTTCACTGGTCTCTAAGAACCACGGTTAGTCCACTCAGAAGATAAATCAAACAAAGACCAACTGGTTGAACTCGATCAGTTGGAAAAAGCAAGGGACATCACAACTATTCAGTCGGCAAGATATCTTCAAGGCCTACGTCATTATCACAGTCGAAATGTTCGTGGCTACGCCTTTTTGGTGGGAGATCTCGTCCTGAGAAAAATACAAACCACCAAAGACAGGTATAAACTATCCCCTTTATGGGAAGCGCTGTTCAATATCGCCGAGGTAACACGTCTAGGCGTCTACCTACTAAAGACAGAAGACGGTGCCCTAATCAACAACTCATGGAATATAGAACAGATACATCCTTTTTATATCTGAGTCTTGTATTATATTTTTATGCATGAATGAAGTTCTTTACTCTGACTCACTATATCGCTTGTCCCAACCATGTAGTGAGTCGGGGGCTGCATGTATTATATGCCTTGTTAATAAAATCCGAGCTTGTTTTATCTAAGTCACAAAGTTCTACAATGATTATGCTAAGTTTGCCCGAGTATAGTTCTGCGAGGTGAACGTTTTTTCCTTAGTTTATCTCGATCTACTTGGTGTAGACTACGTAGTCAGGTAAAGCTAATGACGACTCAGAATAAGCAAGTACTCAACAGCATTTTATAGACATTCAAAAAAGTCTTTACAAAAGTCATACATGTTCATCAGTTGACACCGACTATATAATTGTTCTGTTTTTACATGCCCAGGTCCCTGGCTATTGCCTCCGCGGTTGCCCTCACCTAATTGATTAGCTCCAACGTCTCTTCAGGAGTTGTTCCCTCGGTAAAACCCTCACTAATGGCCTCGATGTCTACCCTAGGGTAGATTGATTTGGTCATTGCGAGAGCTTAGGCGACGCCGACAACTACACGCTCGTCCGAATACTTCTTCAAGATACTCGGGGCTTCGCTAAGGCGTTCGGTCACTTGGGTGACGGAACTGGAGCTGGTCCCAAGATAATGAGGCTGCATGATGTCCAGGAGCGCCTTCACGGATTCAACAATGACTTCCCGCGATCCTTTGATCATCTTAATCTCTTCCACAAAGGCGCCAAACTGAATCTGGGCATTGGCTTTCTAAGTTGTTCAGATGCATCGACAAGAATATTGGTTAACCAAGACAAGCAGTCGGAGCAACAAGCAGCCGGGGCAAGATCATGGTCAAGTAGGAGACTCACTGGCATAGCCGGCCTCCACCTTGGCTTTGGCCTTCTCCACCTTCTTCAGTTCTTTGTCTAGCTTTTCCCTCTCCTTTGTCTGGGCTTTCGGCTCGGCTTCGAGGGCTACAATGCAAAACAGTCAAGAACTCAAGATTGTAGTCAAAATTCAACAAGGCAGTCGGGAATCAATCATGCTGGAGAAATCTACTCGGGATTCACTCGGGAGAACAACACAGAAGACTTACTTCTGATCTTTTCAGCTTGGGCCCAGTTTTCATCCCTAAGTTTGTCTACCAACCCTCTCAGCCACGTCTTCCTCACTTGGCTGGTTCACTCCAGGTCGTCCTTAGCTACCTGGAGCTAGCGTAGTTGTTATAGCTGAGGGGCGAACTCAGTCAGGACTTTGCTCATCTTTTCCGAGCGATCAACGATCTTCTGCTCAGCACCAACCAGGGGTAATCGAGGTCAGTAGGCAGAATATCAGATCTGCAGAAGTTGTCAAGCATTCGATATGGCAAGATTCGCAGTATACCTGGACTCCCTTCGACGCAGCGATTGTAGCATACATCAGGTTCCTTTGCTCTCTCAGTGTTGCATGCTCGTCATGCTCGAAGCTTTCCGCTACCCCCTAGGGATGACCCAGTAAAATACCCTTAGAAAATTGTGCGGAGAGGCTTCGAGTCTGGGAAGATTTCCTTCATTAAAAGACGTCGATACTACTGGTGATGGGCTACTGGCCCTTGGGTCAATAGCTGCAGGGGCTTCAGGGATTGGCTCGGGTGCTGAAGCCTCAACATGATACATTATTTTAGTACTTTCAACGTCGAATAAGCATGACCGGAGGGATTAATGCACAATATATTTCAGAGCATCAAATAGATATCTTTTACCAGTTGTATCAGGCTTCATTATATTTGCTGACTAGGCAGTCTAAGCTGACATTATCCTGTATATATCTCGGACATATATCTCTAACATCAAGAGCTCCATTGAACAAGATCAGCCGTATTTTTCAGCGATAACAGAGAGCAGCTATGAAATCAGCATCAGTCACACAGAGGATGGTTAGCCGTATTAATCAATCATCAAGGGGAGGGGCGCCCCCTGTTTGCCAGATGGCAGGGCCAAGGAGCCGTTGCCACGTCATCGTCGACCCAACCCACCCGACACGCTGCGAGTCAGGCCACGTAAGCAGGCGGCGGTTTCTCAAAACGCACGTCACGTCGTCCCGACGACACGCGGTCGCCCACCTCGCGAATCTAGCCCACGACGCCGGTCCACCATGTCGGCAACTGTTGCTCACGTGGACTCGCATGGCGTCTTGGCGCGTTGCTGCAGGCGGGTGACATAGGTGTTGTTCCGAATAGCTTCTTCCCTCGTTTTTTAGTATGTTTTCTGGACTACTGAACATATGTTTTTTAATAATTTTCTATATAAAAATATTTTTAAAAATTAAATAAATTTTTTTAAGTTTATAATAACTAATACTTAATTAATCATAGGCTAGTCCACTATAATAGCTAATACTTAATTTTTTTAATATAAATGTTTCTCATTTTATATATGGTTTATAAGCTGCCGCTAGAACAATTTCTAACACTGCGATAGGCTGCTATGCTTGAAAAAAGACATAGGCTGGTCCACGAGAGGTGCCTGTGGACCGGAGAGACACAAAGGCACATCTGAAAAAAAAATTCACACAGTGGCAAACTGGCAATAATTGGCACTTGGCAGTGTGTCGATATTGTGTCGACATTTCTCTCCTGGGTGCAGTATTTGCACGGTAATTTGAGGTATGCCCCTGAGGGGATGGTTTGTCTCGCAAGAATCCAGAGTTGTTGGAGTTGACATGACACCCCTGAAAATCTCTTGACAATATTATGATCATGGTGAAGACAGGGAAGCACTATTGATGTCGCAGTGGCCAGTGGAGTCGTGAGCGTATGCTTCTGTTAGTTCGGATTCAAATTCTTAGCTATGTGTATTTCTAGATGGTTCAGAGATTGAATGTGTTAATTCTTCCGTTATCTCAAAATTTGACAGGGTGAAGATTTATATTTGAATTTGTTGATGTTTAGGAGTTGAAGAGAATAATAAGTAACCAAAATATTGCTCTCCAAAAAAATATACCCAGAAATATATGGATGGCTGATATTGTTGGTTGTTTTATCGGCTTAGAGATAAGATAAGAGATAGAATTCGTTATCGGTGGATTTAACTAATTTTTTCTAAACTGAAGGAAACCCTCGAGTCCCACTGGTGCACATATAAAAGAGAAATTGGAGAAGAATGGGACGCCGCTCGCTCTCTGACTAAAACCCTACCTACTGTGCCCGATCCACAAACGCACTAGAAGGGGTTCATGAGGTCCTTATACGTCTCAACACCGGCGATTGATCAAGCTGGCATCGGCACACACAGAGAAAAAAAGCATCAAGAAGAAAAGGAAACAGAGAAGAGAAAATCAAGATGGCATCACAAGCAGGTCAGTGATTAGAATTAAATTTTCCACATAGGTGATTGAACTTCTAAGGGGATAAACTCAGTGAATCAATTTTATTCGACACTGTAATTTTAATTTCTCCAATAGATATGTCATTTAGCCTCAAGGTAAGGTATTCCTCCGTTCTATAATACTATTATCTCTGGTATTTGAATTTATCTTAAAATACTACTATTTTTTCATCTATCGACCAATCACAACTATCTCTCTATTAATTTTTTTTCACGTATGTTCTCATCTCAACCAATCACAATCACTCATCATCTCAACATTAATTTTCTTAAAAAATAGAAAAGTCCTACTATTATGAGACAGAGAGAAGATAGACACCGGTTACTCGTTACTTTTGTGATTTCTCCAACATTGTGGTATCAGAGCCTAGCCCCTTAGAAATCAATCCCAATCATCATCCCTCAGTGAAGCCGTTAGAAATTTGACTCAGCAAGAAACCCTAAAACCCCAAATCCGAAGAACCCTAATTTGAATAAGACCCAAAATCAACGCGAATTCAATGAAATTGGGATTATCTTACCCGGTTCGTCGCCTTTGCTGCCGATGTGCTCACATCCGTGCATCGCCGTCGGGTAGCCGCCGTTGCCACGCGTGGTGTGTTCTCCGTCGCGTGCGTGCCTCGGGAACTCCCTCTCCGCCGCACCGCTGACGTCTCCATGCGCCGCCGCTAAGCCACCCCACCGCCCCAGACCGGTCTCGTGCCATCGCTCGGCCGCGCGAGACCGAGGCTCGCCTCGGTGTTGTTGTTGCGCACGGGGAGGAGAACTGGGGTGGGAGGGGGAAGAGGAAAGACGTGCAAGCCATGGCCGCCGTCACCGCCGCCGCTTCCTCGTCGAGCGCGTCGGGAAGAAGACAAGGAGAAAAGGGGATCGGCCGAGGAGAGGATTAGGGTTTCGGCCGTCACCGCCGATGTTTTCAATCCGGTAAAAATAACTTCAGCCGTCGGATACTCATCGGACGGCGATGGCAAAATTAGATGCGGGGATGACGATGGCCGTTCGATCTAGATCGAACGGCTGACATTAGCGCCGCACTGCCGCTGAGCCGATGGGCCTTCTGGGCCACGTGCGCCACAGCCATAGTGCTAGGCCGACTGGGCCCAAATTGAATTAAATCAATTTTCACTATTTTACTCATTTATTAATTACAGAAATCCATTTATATGCTTTCTTGGCCATTAAAAATGCTGAAAATTATGGAAAATTATTTTGATGACTCAGAAAATTATTTCTAGCTAAATGGAACCAACGGGAAGTTTTGCTGGAAAGTATTTATGATGTGAAATTATTTTTTGACCAACGTTAATTATAATTTCATGTCAAATAAATTAAGAATATTGCTTCCTTAATTATTTCTGCCCAACGGTGATGTAATTGAGGATTATTTCTGTTTTTTCATATATTTTCTAAATTTTTTCTGCCCAACGGTGATTAAATTTAGAAAAGGAGCCTATCATCGCATGTGATTAATTGAGCCAACGCAAATTAATCATATGCAATATTTTTTGCTAATATTTTTCCATTGGTTATTTTCAGCATTGGGACAGCTTAAAATCATTACACCCCTTGATGGGACAAATTTCGCCGAGTGGAAGAACGATGTGCTACTGAATCTTGGCATGTTGGACTATGACTTAGCACTAAGAGAGGACTCCCCTGAGGAGCCCATGTACACTGACGAAATGAGTCAGGAAGTTTATGATAATACCAAGTGGAGTTACGAAGAAAAAGTGGCCTCTTGGGAAAAGTCCAACAGAATGTCTCTCATGTACATCAAGAGTACTATCGCTCCAGGAATTATTGGAGGGATTACGAACTCAAACGATGTTAAGACGTACTTGGCAAACATTGAAGAGAATTTTAAGACTTCATCTAAGAGCCATGCCAGTACCTTAATAAGTAAGCTGATCACCAGCCAGTATGATGGCAAAGGTGGTGTAAGAAAGCACATCCTTGAGATGACTCATATGGCACATACACTAAAGACCATGGACATGGAATTGTCTGAAGGTTTCTTAGTGCATTTCATATTGAACTCTCTTGGTCCTGACTATAGTCCCTTCAAGATTAATTATAATACTCAGAAAGAGAAGTGGACCGTAGCAGAATTGATCTCCCACTCAGTGGAAGAGGAAGAGCGACAAAAGGCTGATAAGCAGAAACTTAAAGATCAGCTCAACCTCATCCATACTAAAGGCAAGAGGAAGACAAATCAAGGCCAAAGCTCGGGTAGTGGCAGAAAGAAGCCATAGGCCATATCACCCTCATAAGTCTGGAGGGAGTAACACTGCTCAAGCAAAGCCGCATCCTTAGTCTCAAGCTTTAGCTGCCTCCACCACTGCAAGTCCATATTGCAAGTTTTGCAGTAAAGATGGACATTGGCAGAGGGATTGTCCACGCTTCCGAGAGTGGCTAGCTAAGAAAGGTATAAATGAGATTGATGAAATATCTAATGTTAATGAGTTATTTTACTCTAAATTCTCCATTAATACCTAGTGGGTTGACTCAGGTGCCACTGTGCACGTCTGTAACTTATTGCAGGGATTGACTACTATCCAGGCAGTAGCAAAGGGGGAGCGAATCCTAAGAGTAGCTGATGGAGCGGAGATCGAAGTGAAGGCCGTTGGAGACCTAGCACTTAGACTCCCTAGTGGCTACAATTTAATTCTGAATAATGTTTTATTTGCTCCCTCAATTAAGAGAAACCTCATTTCTGTTAGAGTGTTGACAGAAACTGGTTATGACTGTCATTTTTCAAAGAGAACATGTTACATTAAATTAGATAATAAAGTGATTGGCTTCGCCTTCGTGCGAGATAAGCTATTCTTGCTCTCTTTGGATGATATGGTCCTGAATGTTAATAATGCCTGCAATGATAAAGTAATGAATGTGATAAATGAGACGTCGTCGAAATTATGGCACTGTCGCTTAGGCCATATTTCTAGGGGGAGAATTGAACGTCTCATAAGAGAAGAGATACTCCTTCCCTTAGACTTTTCTGACGCGGATCATTGCATAGATTGCATTAAGGGAAAATTCACTAAAACAATAAAGAAAGGAGCCACTAGGAGCTCAAGTCCACTAGAAATAATTCACACTGATATTTGTGGACCGTTCCCGGTGACATCTGTGGATGGATTTGATTTATTTATAACATTCACAGATGATTATTCCCGTTATGGTTACATTTGCCCCATAAGCGACCGTTTCGAATCTCTTGAGAAATTTAAGATATTTAAAGCTGAAGTGGAGAATCAGCTTAATGCTAAAATTAAAGTTGTGAGATCGGACCGTGGTGGTGAATACTATGGGAAACACGCTCCATTTGGGCAAATTCCTGGTCCATTTGCCTCGTATCTCCAGCAACATGGGATTATTGCCCAACATTCCATGCCTGGAGAATCTCAGCAGAACGGAGTAGCAGAACGACGCAACCGCACATTCATGGATATGGTACGCAGTATGCTGAATCACTCTACCCTGTCACCTAAGCTGTGGATTGAAGCACTTAAAACAGCTGCACACATAATCAACAGAGTGCCTAGTAAATCAGTGCCTAAGACCCCTTATGAATTGTGGACCGGAAGAAAACCGACACTCAATTATTTACGTGTGTGGGGCTATCGTGCGGAAGCCAGAATATTTAATCCACAATTAAAGAAATTAGATCCTAAGACCGTGAGCTGTCATTTTATCGGTTATCCCAAGAGATCCAAAGGATACCGATTTTATTGCCCAGACCGGGTTAGTAAATTTGTGGAGACTAGACATGCTGTCTTCCTTGAGGACAGTAAATAGGGGAGCTCACAGAAAAGGAAAATCAATCTTGAGGAAATTCGGGCTAATATTCAAACTCCGGAATTCCGAGAGACTGATATTCCAATTATTCATAACATCCCCATAATTCCTAATGTGCCACGCTATATAGCACCGCCAACGGGTAATTCTGGACCGTCTAGGGCTACACCCTCTGTTGAGGAAAGTGTTGAGAGTAATAATGATGATGAGCCTCAACAGATTGAAGTGACACATAATGAAGAAGAATCTCCACATGAAGATCCTCAACCTCAAGTGACAAATAATGAAACTCAAGAATTAAGAAGGTCACAGCGGGTGAGGAGATCTGACATCCCTGATTATTATGAAGTATACATGAATGAAGAAGACATAGGGAAGATAGACGATCTCACCTCATTTAAAGAAGCAATAAACAACATGGATTCATCTAAATAGCTTCAGGCTATGGAAGATGAACTAAAATCAATGAACCATAATAAAGTATAGGATTTAGTAGAAGTTCCTAAAGGAGTCAAAACAGTAGGCTATAAGTGGGTCTACAAAACTAAGCTTGACTCTAGAGGGAACAGCAAGGCTAGTTGCCAAGGGTTTTTCACAGAGAGAAGGAATTGACTATAATGAAACTTTTTCTCCTGTCTCTAAGAAAGACTCATTCAGAATTGTCGTGGCACTAGTGGCTCACTTTGACTTAGAACTCCATCAGATAGATGTAATGACTACATTTCTAAATGGTGACCTAAAAGAGAATGTTTACATGACACAACCGAAAGATTTTGTTATGGAAGGAAAAGGCCATTTAGCATGCAAACTTAATAAATCTATCTATGGACTTAAACAGGCGTCCAGGCAATGGAACCTTAAATTCGATCAGATCATCAGACAATCCGGATTTAAGGAGAATGAGATGGACAACTGTATTTATGTTAAATATAAAGGTGGTAAATTCATCATCCTAGTACTCTATGTTGATGACATTTTGTTAGCAAGCAGCGATAAGAACCTGCTACGAGAAACTAAAGAATTCTTGTCATCAAAATTTGATATGAAAGATCTTGGTGAAGCATCTTATGTTTTGGGCGTTGAGATTCACCGAGACAGGTCCAAAGGAGTGCTAGGACTATCTCAGAAAGCTTACATCTCAAGAATCTTAGAAAGATATAATATGAGTAAATGCGCCTCTTCACCTACTCCAATAATAAAGGGCGATAAATTCGGATTATTTCAAAGTCCAAGAAATGAGTTAGAATCTAAAGAAATGGACAAGATACCTTATGCTTCAGCTGTCGGAAGCTTGATGTATGCACAAGTTTGTACGCGACCAGACTTAGCATTCGTCACAGGGATGCTTGGCAGATTTCTGTCTAAACCAGGAATGGACCACTGGAAGGCAATAAAGAAAGTTCTGCGTTATTTATAAGGAACTAAACATTACATGCTTACATACAGAAAGTCTGATAAGCTTGAAGTCCTAGGCTATTCAGACGTTGATTTTGCAGGGTGCGTAGACACAAAGAAATCCACTTTAGGATATATTTTCACCCTTGCGGGAGGAGCTATTTCATGGAAAAGCTCTAAACAAACGCTTACTGCATCGTCGACAATGCAAGCGGAATTTGTAGCAGGCCGTATGGCTTAAGAATTTTATCCCAAGATTAAAAGTGGTTGACAACATTGAGAGACCACTTGTTATATACTGCGATAATGAAGCTGCAGTATTCTATACGAGTAACAACAAGTCAAGTGAAGCTGTCAAACACATTGACATTAAATATCATGTTGTGAAAGATAGAGTCTAGGATCAAACAATTAAGATTGAGTACATAAATACTAAATTTATGCTTGTGGATCCGCTAACCAAAGGCTTACCTCCCAACCTATTTAAAAAACATGTGGCCGACATGGGATTAAGTGATTGCCTTTGACTAAGATCCTGGAAATAAGGGGATTAATTTTTTAATCAACACCCGCTAAGTTAAGATGCGAGTTTATTTAAGTATTATAGTGAACTATAGGTCTTGTAGTCTTAATGACGTTTAAAGTTGTTATGACACATTGACTTGGGGAGCTGTTTTACTTAATAGACTTAGAAATTAATTAAGCCTCTAAATCAAGGGGAGAATGTTGGTTGTTTTATCGGCTTAGAGATAAGATAAGAGATAGAATTCGTGATCGGTGGATTCAACTAATTTTTCCTAAACCGAAGGAAACCCCCGAGCCCCACTAGTGCATATATAAAAGAAAAATTCAGAGAGAACAGGACGCCGTTTTTGCTCTCTGAAAAAAAAAACCCTAATTGTGCCCGATCGACAATTGCACTAGAAGGGGTTCGTGAGGTCCTTATACGTCTCAACACCGGCGATTGATCAAGCCGGCGTCGGCACACACAGAGAAGAGAAGCATCAAGAAGAAAAGGAAACAGAGAAGAGGAAATCAAGATGGCATCACAAGCAGGTCAGTGATTAGAATTAAATTTTTCGCATAGGTGATTGAACTTCTAAGCGGATAAACTCAATGAATCAATTTTATTCGACACTGTAATTTTAATTTCTCTAACAGATATGTCATTTAGCCTCAAGGTAAGGTATTCCTCCGTTCTATAATACTATTATCTCTGGTATTTGAATTTATCTTAAAATACTACTATTTTTTCATCTATCGACCAATCACAACTATCTCTCTATTAATTTTTTTCACGTATGCTCTCATCTTAACCAATCACAACCACTCTCATCTCAATATTAATTTTCTTAAAAAATAGAAAAGTCCTACTATTATGAGACAGAGAGAAGATAGACACCGGTTACTCGTTACTTTTGTGATTTTGCTAAAAGAAATTTTCTATATTTTTGGCCTAAGTTTAGTCTCGCTTTTTACCATTTGATTGCCAATTGTCCCCTATGTACATGTATGACTAATTGTATCTCTCTCGTCTCTTCCTTTTTTTAACTTTTGTTTTGATTTGCACTATTATCTTTTCATGGAATCAAGTTTCTAGTACCAGTGGTTTCAAAAACAAAAGTTTCTAGTCCCAATTTTTCTGTATGGCGAATGCCAAAAAATGTATATTGAAAATATATGACATTTACAGTACAAAAAATATGTTGAAAATTTTATTTTTTATAAAAAACCATGATGTCATAATTATATACGATCTTACTTGTGATTAACCTACTTCAATTCTCCCTTAAAAATGAGAATCAATTAGCGTCTGGTTCAGCTTTAGCTTCACCGGGCAAGGATCCACAAATTGAGGTTTTGTCAAATAGATCCCAATATTTCTTCTACAAATATTGGACACTTTCTCTGAACTCGACATATATCAGTTTTACTATGGACCCTCACCACTTTTCTACCAAGGTCGTGCAAGAGATATATTGGCTGGCACTTTTATCACACTTTATCAAATGCTAGGCCTATTTTTTGTATACATGTTTTGGGCAAAATCACAACGTATATGCAATAGTTATAATTTAATATGCTATGATGTCAATAATAAATACTTTTATACACATTATTTAATTTATGTACTAATAATTTTACTTTTGTATCATTATTACTAAGAAAATTGAAGACGCTTCAATGATTATAGGATATTAAGGTACAACACATTAGTAGTGTGACAAGCATACGCCAGACCGCATGGCCACACCAATGTTCTGGCAACACACACCATATCCGGTGATAGCGCAAAAGGTTTAAATTCTAAAATAATTTATTAGAGGGTTTATTTTCAAAATATAATAGAAATGGTTTAAAAATAGAATTGTCCTTTTCATATCGATTGAACCCTTTTAGGGACTTTTTATGTATGTTTAGTTCCTGAACTTTCTGGACGAGTTTTAATTGCATACGTGGCTGGTCTGTGCATTTGGTGCCATTTCGCTCGCATTTCGTGTAACGGCATCACGGCCTGGTGCTACCAACTTGCCCATGTGAGCAAACCTCTCATGCCATTAGCTCCATAATTACTACGATTATTACACAAGATTAATGCAACAATATGCGACGAATGATATGTGTGCATGGACAATAACCATGTACTCGTATATAAAAATATCTGGCTTGTGTCCTAATTAAGTTTTCCCGTTCTGACCACAAAATGATTCCCCCGGTTGGTTCTGAGTTGCTGACATAATGCTTGATTCTTGTACGCACGAGAGATCCTGATGTAGACCTAGACTGAATTAATGCACAATAATGAAGCTATATAATGAACTTAGATTATATTAGCTCTCCTGTGTAATTAACTGCATAGTTTGATTAACTTGAGGACGCCGTCTATCTATCGTCTTCAACCATCCGATCCACCTATATCAATGAACTAAACTAAAAATGATTAGTCAATTAAGTCCTAATTAAGGCAGATTCTTTTCCCCAGCTTCTACTAGAATGTTTTGTTTTAAACCATTCATTTTGTTCCAAATAGATCATGAATTGTTTTGTTTGAAACCATTAATTTTGTTCCAAATAGATAATTATGATATTGCAGAATACAATTGGTTTCAGACTTCTAGAAACTGTACTCATTTTAAGTTCAGATCGTTATATATATGGACGCTTCCAGTAGCATGATAAATGACATAACAATCAAACCATATCGTCAAAATAATTTTCATCGTGTCATGATTTGAAAGTGGTCTAAGACAGTGTGTAAAGGTGAGACAACCCTATAGTACATCTTGGCGATAAGAAGATTTTTATCAATCGATGGACGATTAGTAATTAAATAGCGACAAAATTTTCGAAGGATTGGCAGAAATACATCATCCTTGATATAGCGGCAGGATTAAAAATCCATTATCACGAAAAGGCGAAACGAGGGCCGGGGTGATCAAAATCCATGGAGGAAGAAGCGTGCGAGCAGAGATTGAAGACGTAATATAAGCATGAGGCGTTCGTCCGCCATCGATATTACGGAGACGTAATTTATCGCCGTTGGCGCGCGGGTGGCGCGGCCAAGCTGATGTAGAAGTGAGTTGGTGCGGCCGTGCGGGTAGCGATTAATAGCAGCGAGGTCGATGTAGATGAGCCGGCCGGCGGGAGCCTCATCAGGCTGCGGCGAGCGTGCCTCCGGCGGGGTTGTCGGAGCCGGCGGCCGTCGGCGGTGCCACCGGGTCCGGCATGGACGGCGGCTGCGGTGCCGCCGCCGTGGCGATGGCGAGCGCGCGCTTCTCCTTCCACTCCTCGTGCGTGATGTGCTGCTGCCTGCACTCCAGGCTGCAGAACGCCGCTTCACCCCTGCAGATAAGGAACACGAACGGATTGAATAAGCCATGGATCTTGATCTCCGAGAGGCGAAGAAATCAATCAAGCGAGAGAAGAAATCATGGGAGTGGTGGCGTGGCCGGTTAATTTTGTCGACCTACTTGTACATGAAGGTGTCGCGGCCGGGGCCGAGGCGGCGGTTGCAGAGGCCGCAGGCGCGAAGGAAGGCGGTGGTCTCGACGGCCGAAAAATCAGCCGAGTTACGCCGGAGTCCCGCGAGCGCTGGCGCGGCGCGGGCCCGGTACGCCGCCAGCAAGTCCGCCCTCATCCCGGCGGCCGCCCCCACGCCGAACCACCCGTACGACGCCTCCTCCACCGCCGCGTCCTCCTCCTCCTCCCTCCCGTTCATAAACTCCAGCTCCGTCGCCTCGTCGGCCTCCTCCTCGGCGGCCGCCACGACGTCCGACACCAGCACGTCCACCGGCGGCGCGAACTCCGTCATGCTCGTGGTCCTCCTCATCGGGTTCTTCCTCGTCACCGGCGTCTCCTCCCTCTTCGCCATCATCATCATCTCCTTCCCTCTGTCACTCTCTCTAGATCTATACACCCTGTATACACACTATGTACGGCGCCTATGTACTAGCTACTCAACCACAGTGGCTATGGTCTATGGCGATCGCGATCGAGAGGAGAAGCTAGCACGGGCGTTAGAGGAGGAGGAGGAGGAGGAGGCGTATGGGTGTGGATTCGGGGTGAGGCGGAGGGGGCGAGGGGGAGGAGGAGGAGGAGGTCGCCGTGGCCATGGCGGTGAGGTGGGGAGGGGAGGGGGAGGAGGATCTTGGTGGGAGAGGTGTGGAGGGGTGTGGAGGGAGATAAAAGAAGGGGAGGTGGGAATCCGGGCCGTTGAAAGGAATCTCCGAATCCATCGGATCCACGTCACCCACCACTCCATTTATTATTCCCTGGGCTGGGCCGCCGCTGTATTCTTTTGTTTTTCCGCCAGAATGTTTTGTTTTCCGTGGGAAAAATACAGAAACACCCCCTGTACGTCACTCTGGGTTTATTAAGCTGTAGGAGTAGCTTTTTTGCGATAAAATATTCCGTAAAAAAATATAGGTAACTGATCACCATATAGAGTATCATTTCTCTTTTTTTTTCTTTTGCCTAATTGATGTCATCCCATCAATTTGGGTTGTAAGCACTCTACGGTGAACCACCACTAGTTTGTAGGACGAAAATGTCCTTTTTGCTAGAAAAATATCATAAGCAATAAAAAATAATAAGCATCACTAGCTCTAATTAGGGCCGAATATCGAGTCAGCTCATCTTTGATCGGCTCGGCTCATTTTCCTTGTGGAGGCCATAGGCCTCGTGTATTTTAAGAAAGATAATTACGGTCACTCAGATAAAGTGTGAGCCGGCTCCTGCAATTGGAGATAGAGTAAGATTCAGCTTTATATTACCTTGCATGACAAGAAAAGGGATATAATGCTAACCGGAATCTCCATGTACTAATAAGAAAAGCCATTGGTCGTATCTGACTGGGTTTTCTACTCTGTAATCCTCATCCCTCCGGTATATAAGAAGGAGTAGGGAGCCCCCTAGGACATAGACAGAATCTCACTAGAGAAATCTCAAAGACAATACACCATAACTGGATGTAGAGTATTACCTCATCTCGAGAGGCTGAACCAGTATAAATTATTCCGTGTTCCTTTGCAATCCATTAAGTTTAGGTCTCACGAGTAGCCCCATATTCTTATTGCCAGTGTAAAACATCGATAGTTGCACACGCCAGGTAGGGACATCGGCGAGTTCATCTTCGACAAGCCTGATGGATCCAATCAATGGAGTCGACGGCATCAACTTCTTCCCCGGGCAAACAATCACCTTCGGGAGCCTCGACTTCGTCGCCGACGAATTCGGCAACCTTACCCTATCTGACTCGGATCCGATCCGATCGGCCAGGGACCAAGCCGACTCCATGTCAGTTGGCCTACGCAACGCTGCAGTGATCTTCGACGACATGCTGCGGCAATCTCCAACATACCTGAGTCTAGAGACAACTCTTTCTTTCGGTGTTTGACTTGGACTCGGTTTTGAGCCGACCAAGATCGGACTAAGAGAGAAGGAGATCGTCAATCTCCCATTCAGACTCGGCAATGTCGTGAATAACTTCAACCAGCATTTAACGTGACAAACCCGATCCCTAGAGTTCAACTCAGATACAGTTCAGAGCCACTCGAGATTAGATCTAAGGAGGTTGGGGTCGTAATTACCCCATCAACTACTCTGATTCCGACTCTAAGTCGGATAGCGGTTCGGCAAGCTTCTCTCCACCACGCGAAATCTTCATGGCGTCCAAGGACTCAACTCCAACTCAAGAGGCACGTTGACTACGTGATTTACAAGAAGAGAAAGCCCACCGACTACGTGAACAATAGGAGGAAGACGCAAGACGCTTGCAGGCCGAGCACGATACTCACAACGACAATCTACGCAAGGCTGGGCGGACTGCTCAACAGGAAATCCTCCAAACCCGAGTCAGCGACCACGACATTTTCGTAATTCCTCAACAGAATGTTGTGGCCACTGCAGCCTTATTGGATACACTGCAATTTGGGCTTAATCACCAGGTCACCCCGACGATCTCAAGGATAAAAGCCATGATCACCGCTGCTACATGCCAGCAGCATCAACAGTCGGGCGACACTCTCATACCGACCAACAGGTCGGCTTCCTCAACGGCGGTCTCATCTGCCTCGACACGACGCCGAGTGGTCGGCTCTAGTCAGCCACACACGGAGTCACGCCCTACGTCACTCGGCAATCACAATAACGACCAGCGGCGCCGACATCAAGACGACCGTCGGGACAACCAGGATCTCTGTGGCCGACTACGACGTGATCTCCGGCAAGACATCAATGCACGGTGTCGCGAACGCGAGAAAGACGAGCGTCACCAACTGGAAGACGAGAATAAGCTGTAGTAGGAGTCAGCCAAGAGCGGTTTCACCGCTGTAGTAGGAGTCGGAGTCCTCATGCAGATAGAGTACCAACCTTCACCCATGAGTTACAACAAGTCGACTAGCTAACAGGCTTCAAGCCGACAGGAATTGAAAAATATGACAGAAAGACCAACCCTGAGTCCTGGCTCATAGTTTACACTCTGGCGATCCGAACTGCTGGAGGAGATCACAAGGCCATGGCTAACTACCTCCCAATCGCTCTAGCTGACTCGGCGAGGACATGGCTTACAGGACTTCCAAAGAGGTTAATCGGCTCCTGGGGAGAACTCCGGAAACACTTTCGCCAACTTCCAAGGAACGTACGAGAGGCCATCTTCCGAATACGATCTGTATCAGTTGCATCAAAGGAAGAATGAGTCTATTCGTGATTTTATCAAGAGATTTTCTGAGAAGAGAAATTCAATTCCAATGATCAAGGACGAGGTCGTCATCGCCGCCTTCCATAAGGGGGTTAGAGACGTCCCGTTCATTGTCAAGTTTACTCGAAAGCCTCCCTCTTTTGTCAAGACTCTTTTTGACATGGCGAATAAATATGCCGACTCGGCCGACACTGTTGTTGAGGCCCTCGATGACAAAAAGGTACCCCGACAGAAGGAGCGGAAGGACACCGATGATGTGGCCTAGACTAAGGCTGGGAACCATAAACGCAAGACAGGCGATTTCATTATGGCAGTCGGTCGTAACCGTCTTCGACCTCCTAGAACTGAAGATTATCAGAACGATAAGTAACATGTTCAGGGGCTCAAAAGCTCAAATGCAAGAATGGAATCCTCACTCCCAACTCGTGCAATACCGAACAGCTAAGTCACTTTCTGATAAATATTTTTTCCTTTATATGATATTCTCATCTAAATGGGCTAGGAGGCAACTCACTTCCCTATGGTTTGACTCAGATACGGCTTAGCGCTAATCGGGATCAGATCTAGGGAGCTGAGATCGTCAATTTCTCACTCGGCCTCGCCAATGCCGCAGCCGCTTACACCTAATAGGTGTATATACTGCGCATCTTCTGTTTTTGCTCTTAATGATTGCAAAAGTACTCGAGTAGCATAAATTCCAATTCATGAAGCTTTGCTCTATGAAAGATGAACTCAAGTCACTCAAAACGCGTGTCTGAGAAAGAGCCATGAGCCGACTCCTAACACTAGGGGCTATGATTAGTCGGCAGAGTGTTTAAACGTAAGGGGTCAATTATTTGGGAAAATTAATATCAATAAGAGCAAGAACACATATTTACATCTATTGTAAAATAGATGAATTTTCTTCGGGTGACTGTTTTCTTCATCAGATGCTACTCATCCGATATGTTTATAATACAGGTCCCAGTTCCAGATACGTGTAACAGGAATTCATGGCTACGAGCCGATCTCTTACACTCAGGGGCTGGACCAGTCTGCTATGATACACTTGGAGTGCGACGCTTCAAGAATCACTCGGAATGCTCTATGAGGGCTACTGACCAAGTACTTGCGTCAGTCAGGACATGGATGTCACCTCGACCTTGGTACGCCCCATGGGGGCTAATAACCGACCTCCGGCACCAGTCGGGGCTCGAGTACCACTCTGCTGGGTATGTGTACGCCCCATGAGGGTCGCCAGCCGAATCCTATGCTAATGCGAGGTTCGGGTACCTATTTGGCCAAAATAAAAAAAACAAGCCACTACTGGAGTTTTCAGTCGAGAGAAGCACCAAACTTAGAACCTACGAAGGTGCTCATTATTTTTCAAGACTGGAGACCCCAATCATTCGATTTCTACTGGAAGATGAACTTACTAAAGATCGCAATGAAGTCGAGTAAGTCAAGCAACGGACCAAAAGTTTGATCATAGTCGGAAAAGACCTATATCGTCAACGCGCATCCGGAGTTCTTATGCACTGCGTCACACCTGAGGAGAGTAAGCAGATCCTGCAATCTATGCACTCGGACATCTGTGGCAACCATGTTGCATCTAGAATTTTAGTTGGAAGGGCTTATAGACAAGGATTCTTCTGGCTAACTGCGGTTATCGATGCTGAGGCACTCGGCTGGCCCTACAATGGATGTCAATTTTTTTTGCTTGGCAAGCACATCTACCAGCACAAGAGTTGCAGACTATCCTAATATTGCGACCACACATCTGTTCATCACGGTGGATAAGCTCACAAGGTGGATTGAGGATAAACCTATTGCAATCATCACTGCGGCCACGGCAAAAGACTTCATATTGAGTATAATCTACAGATCTGGAGTCCTCAATCGTATCGTTATGGGCAACGCACTCAGTTCACGGGAGACGTATTCAAAAAATTTCTGCGACGATTTCAGCATCAAAATCTGCTATGCTTCGGTGACACACTCTCAGAGCAATGGGCAGGATGAGCAATGATCAAAATCTCTGGATTTTATAGGGCTGCGCTGGATAGGTCGGTTTGAGCCGGCTTATTTGGTAGTAGGCTAAAGATATGAGTTCTTAAATAGCATGCCCTATTGAGTTGCCCACTGGTTGCGTTAAAATCACGATGCAGGTGCTATTTTACAAGAACTGATTAAATAATCAGATACGCTTTATGCTAAACCTACAGCCGGGTGTATACATTCGGGTATCATGATTATTTTAAGGTATTGATGATATATCCTTATAAGGATCAATAGCTGGTCTACATTAAAATTGGGGATACAAGTATCTCTCAATTACACCTCATCACACATTAAATTTACTTTATAGTGATACTTGGCTTATATGCTTAGTCAAAATTGCTTTGAGAAAAATACTTCCAGCTGACATGATTCTAAAAAGTCTAATTTCTGGATAGTATACTATTCGAAAAAGGCTAAAAGGTTAAAAATCTTTGACTTTATATTTAATTGTTTTACAATTAACCACAAAGTCGGGGGCTACACCTAATAGGTGCGCCTATTTGACGTACACTATTCATATTCTTCCATGAAGCCTTCATAGCCTCGTTGCCAGCTGACATGAAGCAGGACTCAGGAGAAGAAGCACTCAAACAATAAGTACTCGGGAGCAAAGCACTTAGAAATCTCTTTACCGTGGAGGCCATGGACTCCGGGTACCTCAAGGAAGACAACTACGGCCACTCAGACAGAGGGTGGGCCGGCTCCTGCAATTGGAGGTAGAGTAGAACTCGGCTTCATATTACCTTGCATAATAAAAAAAATATATAATCCTAACCGAACTCTCTATGTACTAATAAGAAAAGTCCTTGGTCGTATCTAACTGGCTTTTCTACCCTGTAATCCTTTTCCCTCCAGTATATAAGGAGGGATAGGGAGCCCCCTAGGGCATAGATAGAATCTCACCAGAAAAATCTCAAAGATAATACACCACAACTAGACGTAGGGTATTACCTCATCTCGAGGGTCTGAACCAGTATAAATTGTTTCGTGTTCCTTTGCAATCCATCAAATTTAGATCTTATGAGTAGCCCCATATTCTTTTTGCCAGTGTAAAATATCGACAATCCTAATGAGTTAAGAGTCTGCCTTAGCTCGGTTCATTGCCAACTCGTTTAACTCGCAAGCCAGAGCAACAAAACATGAGCAATACAAGTATATAAAAGCAGCAATAAGTGGGCTACGAGCAGGCGACCGACGAAGGCGATGACTGGCGGTTGTCTAAGGTGGCTTTGGGTGGGTGGGCGACGGGTGCCTAGAGCAGTGCTGTGACCCTGCGACCCCTTCGGCCGCTTGAGAGCGAGACAACAAGAGGAAAGGGGAGTGAGACTGCGAGACGACGAGAGGAGATAAAAGACTGACTAGAGATATGTCTCCATCAGAATTGGAGTACAGGAGTTCATGGGCTATTGGGCCTTTTTCCATTTTTCTTGCCGCTTCACTTAGGCACTTGGGCAGTTGGGCTACTGTGCTAGGCTTGTTTGGCTCGTGACCAGCTCGAGCTGGCTTGTTGTAGGTAACGCAGCTTAACAAATTCAAACAATTCTGAGTCAAGCCAAACATGAGCCGAGGTAGCTAGTCAGTCACGAGCTTTTCGTCTAGCTCAGTTTTCCTCCTTGAGCTCAAGCTTCCCACATTGACATTGAGAAAAAATAGCCCTTTTTTTTTTCAAAACAGGGCCGACTAATTAGAGAGCCCAATGCGTGATCATACATAAATAACAACATAGTCTGGAGCTTAACCTCCCCTGATTAATTACAGCGGGCCTCTACTTGAAAGTTTCTGGGTACGCCTCTACTTAATTTTCTCTCCTCCTACTCCAATTTTACTACCTTCAGTTTTTAATAAATAACATCATTAAATTTTATCGTAAGATTTAATCATTCGTCTTATTCAAAAAATTAATATAAATATATAAAAACATAAGTCATACTTAAACTTACTTTAATTATAAATCAGGTAAAAAAAATAAATTATACTTACTTAATTTTTTAAAACAAGATGAATCGTCAAACGTCGTGTCAAAAATCAATGTCATTATTTTTTAAAAACTTTTAAACAAGATGAATCGCCAAACGTTGTATTAAAATCAATGTCATTATTTTTTAAAAACCGAAAGAAGTATCATGTTGAGACTTCATAGCTGACCTCCACGGTGGCCGTGCCCATGCACCATCTAAAGATTTATTATAGGAGGTGCACTTGACCTAGATACACCCTACTATGATATCCGTGGATGAAAAGGCAACTAATATTTTTATATAAGATCATTAACGTCAGTGGCGGAGCAGCTCTAAAATAAAGATGGGATGAGGACGCTTGATGAAAACAACCATATAGAATACATACCATATCATATTTATATTATAATCGTATAAAAAAATAGAGTACAATTAATAAATTAAGGAACAAAAGAACATCCAAGTATCTCTCATTTAAAAATAAAGCAATAATTTTTGCATCACACATCAAAAGATAACTAGTGAATTCCCCGTACAATTTTGCACTGAGCTAGATATCAGTAGAATTAGATTTGATATATATATCTCTTCTCTTCTATTTCTATAAATGCAATTATGATTTCTATATAAAACCAAAAATAGAATTGGATTTCATATACAACTCTTAATTTCTTTTTCTGCTTTCATGCATACAGTTGTAATTTGTATACAACATATTTTAAAAATAGAATTAGATTTGATATATACAACTCTTAGCTTCTTTTTTATATATACAATTGTATTTTGTATACAACTACTGCGACCAATCTACACTGCCATAATTTGGACCTGCTACAATCCATCGGTCAAAATCTTTCCCTTTTTTAATCAGATTGTATGTGACAATTCTAGCTTCTAGAGCAAACGTGGTGGCTTCTCAATTTATGACATATGAGTAATAGTATAACTAATCGACCATCTTTAAAAAAATAGTTACTAATAATAAATCACTAATCATGTCTAGTTCTTTTAGAATTCTTAGGAAAATTTATTCTCATATCACATATGGCTTGGAATCTCTTCTTAACTTTATCAAAATCATATCCTCTGAAAATCTCCTTCGCAATGTAGTACAATATTAAATCTTTATTTTATTACGTATATTAATGTGTTGTTTATGTGCTGGTAGACAGTGACGTATAAATATCCCAATAATAAAAGGGGTTTGGAGTGTAAAAATGACATAGGCCATAGCTGGGCCGGCCAACCCACCCTAGCTAGTGGGTAGCTCCACCCTGATTAACTTGCAGAAAAGGAACGAAATAGACAATTAATCCATTACACATAAATCTTACACCAATGCATATATACGCGGTGATTTGGTCATGGAGAAAATAAAACGATGTAACGTCAGTTGATTCCAATAAGCCTGTTGACTGTAACTTAACCAACCTCTTCTTGACATGCACAGCCAATCAGCAATAATACGATCGGTTATCATCCTACGTGTCAACAAAAATCTGGTCACAGATACAAGGCTATACACCGTTCGGCACAGCTTCTTTCCCCAGCTTATTTTCTCGTTTCTCGTAAGCATGCTTCCTAAAATGATCAATGATGTGCTTTTTAAAAAAATTTCTATATGAAAATATCTTAAAAAATCAAATAGATCTATTTTTCAAGTTTTTAATAGTAAATACTTAATTAATCATATACTAATGATATTTCTCGTTTTACGTGTGGCTTATAAGCCAGAAAAATAAACCTATTAGAACACCACCTAAATAAAGTGCTAACGAGAATCACATGAGTGGGGCCCAATCCGAGCTTGGCGATATCGACTGGTGGAGCACCGTGGGCCAAACCAGCAGGTAGCAGGGACTGCACGAATAAATTGCTAGACGTACTCCATCGCGCCTCGTCTTCCGTTCGAGCTAGAACGAGGGAACAAGTGATCGGAGGTCTCTTTATTGCCACTGAGTACATACTTGATGAGGGTGGGTGTCCATTTGGGAGGTACGCTCCTACCATCACACAGAGGAGGTAATCTTCCGAATGGTTATTTACTGGTAGTAGTTAGATAATTAATTATGTGGATAATGTTTTGAACAGAATTGTTGAATATGAGCATGCAATTTTTTATTTTTCCAAACAAGTAGACATCACCACTCAGTTCATGCCGGACTGACGTGGCAGGGTTTATTGGCTCCTGTCTGATGACAACAACAAATATGCATCTACCAAGTAAGCCGTGGTTATATCGCTCAATCACTTATCAAATCGATGTAACAAGCATGCACAGTTTGATTACCAGCTTGACCTTTTCTACTGTGGTTTATCTACGGTTTTCTCATCCCATTGATAACCAAACAAGACGGATCTCGTATAGATGATTAGCTTAAAGGCTTCAGTTGACACACGCTAGATAATGTCCACAAACTATTCCTAACTAGTAATATGTCCATGCTAACACTACGATAATATTTAATAGTGCAAATCAAACATCGAAAATATCATATTATATGATAGTTATAAGCATTAAGCATGGAATGAGAAACATTTAAAATTAACAAAAAATGATAAAGTTATTATATGGTTAATTTCATAATTAACCACATATGTAAAATAACATCTAACTTTTATTATATTTTATAAATTTATTGTAATATAAAATTATGGTCAAATTGATGGCAAAGCATAATGAATAGGAGCACAATTCGTCAATCCCATCGGATTGACACCATATAAAGCAAATCTTGATCTTTTATGAATGCCAATATAAGCACATGATTAGATCTAAACAAATAAAGATTTATATTACAAATGATACATTGATATTCTAAAAGACAAGTCGTTCTCTTTATCATTAATGTAGAGGTGTATGTATTTACAATTTAGAATTACATGATCGGCAACTTCACAACGTCAACGTGCAATATATGGTGGATACATTACCCGTGACCTCAAACCTCAGATAGCGATCGACAGTGTCTTTTTTGTTGTAGAAGCTTGATGCATACACAGTTGTAAGGGGAGTTTCCATCAGATGCCAGCACCTATTATCTCATTAAAAAATCCCGTTATTTCATTTGCAATACTGAAACATCCGAATGCTAGATTAGAATGATAGTCCATAGTACTTCTTGCACAGAAGGGCTAACTTAACTTAAGATGCCCCTTCTGATGTATTGTTCCTGTCAACCAGTAATAACCAGCCAGGTTAGGTAGGTACCTGGTATAACTCTATAATATATAAAATTAAAAGTTCTGATGCTCTAGTAATTAGTCTTCCTTTTAGCTATCTTATGTGAATAAACATAACTTTTGAAGACATTTGAAAAGAGCAGTCATAATGTCACTTTAATCAGAACACATGATCTAACTTTCAAAAGAAAACACGATTTCAAAATGATACAGCTTTTTCCATCCTCATGCTCAGTCCAGAATGGTGCCTAAGAAAGTCCATGATACCTGCTTAGAGATCACATCATTTGCACTGCTACGTGCTAAAGACTGTCCCATTGGCAAGCCTTCAGCTTATAAGACACAACCAAATTTGAATTTTGGAATTCATTTAGAGGGTTTTTTTGCTGCTTTGTATTTTCCCGCCTTAATTTTTGGATCGCAAGAGTAGAACTATAAAAGTCAAATTGTAAAACCATTATTGTTTACTTCACTCAGCTTATAAGATGTAGGTTAACCAATGAGACACTAATTTTTTTTGAGAGTAACTATCTTAGTAGTTCTGGACAAAAATTTAAAAAATTGGATTATAACACTCACTGTCAGTTTAGGGATCATTACGTTCCTGAAAAAGAGATATGCTTAAGATTTGAATGATTGGAATGATGGGGATTAAGAGACGCTTGCATAACTCTTAATTTCTAGAAATAAAATAGTGGGAACACCAAACCTCCAGATTTACACGGGGTGCTAAATGGAGGAATTCAGGAATCACGACACCATTCAATGGGATATATGTGGACACAAATATGCAGAAAATATGCCGGACAAAATTAAGGCAGCAAGAAGAGAACTTTCCTGTCTTCTCAAAAGCCTGTAAGAGTGTGATCCATTCCTTGCAATTACAGATTTTACATTGTTCCATTCTGCAACTTAAAAATGGCATTCAAATGAGCACATAACATACATTTTAATTGTGAAAATAACAATACTCCATGGAATTTTTGTAAGCTGAGAAAACCAGTAACTAAAAAGAATGTCATTAAGCATTTCAAATGTTGGCAACAGCATGTCAGATGGTTTTAACAAAGGCAAAGGCATATGAAGTGGCTTATTCACAGCAAGTTGATGGAAATGACTTCATATTAGCTGTTCTGGGGGATCTGTGAATAAGATTTAAGTCATCTATAATAAAAGCTACGAAGAACCACAAAAACATCTTGAAAGAAAAGTATAGACATACCTTTTGCTTGCTCTATCACTTCAGATTAGCACTTTCTTTCCCTTTTGCATATTCCACACCTGACTTTGGTGCAATCGAAGCATTAATGATGCATTTTTGGCCTGTACGGACTCCACAACACAATTCTGATACATAAAAACACAAATTTGTTCACATGGGAATTTCATCAAGCACCTAGCACACTAATCAAGGGGCATTACCTGAGGAGTTTGAGGAACAAGGCAAGACAAACAGATGATTTCTGGCTAGAAATAGAGGTGGGCATTGGGTAGTCTGTGAGCTGGAGATTAGTAACCCGATTTTAGTCAAGGATTGTGACAACATGGATCACATTGATCCCCTGCACGGCTTCACCACTTTAGCCACCCCCAATTATTTCTTCTCCTTACATAGACGGTCAAACAGGAGCTAAAGAAAGCAAATCAAAGAGAAAAAGAAGAAATTAGGTAGCTTACCTGGTGCAGCGTAGGCTTGATGTCAGCCTGGATGCTGGTGACGCCGTAGGAATCGAAGCCGACCACAGTCAGCGCATGCTCCTGCGGCATCTCGTGTGCTGATGCGGTGAGCTTGTACCGGCGGGATCTTGGCTGTGGGGATCTGAACCAAGGACCAGGATCGTTGTGGGGCGAAGGTGCCCGTAGACAACGGCACCAGGCGAGAGGATGGCCAGCTTCGGGACGGCAGCAGAGGTGGTTTTGGCGTCGCGCGGGGCCGTTCCGGGATCAGGCACGCCGTGGGGCGGAGATGGCTGCCAATGACGGCGCTGGAATTTGTGGAGGCGTGGCATCCAACCCAATACCAATCTGTCCTTAAAAATGTTTGCAGTCATCATAGTGTACTCGATGACTTGATCCCCAGCTAGTATAACTTATCAAAACACAGGAACACAAGAAATGGATTAGAGCATAAACATATATCTTGAATCAGATTGGACCAAACCAAAAAGAAAGTCGTACCAAATCAAGTGCAGGATACCAGCCACGGGGCCATGGGTCGCTGGCTGCTAGGCAGTGGGCACCAAGCATCAGGCACTGGGCAGAGGCTGCAACAGGAGGTTGACGCATCCACAACGGGTGTCTTCGTTGGGAGCCAACGGTGGTGCCACGCCAAGCATGGCTGGGGAGGCAGGACTGTACGCGAGGCGACGAGACGACTACGGCAAGAACGGCCAGACTTGGAGATGGAGTGATGGACCGAGTCTGGTTGGGGACGATGAATGACGGTGATGGCGAAGTCACAAAGAAAATGCAAAAAAGAGAAGATTTACAGTGCTAGTCACACGTGGTGACCTGTAAACAAATACTATCATATCTTGCAATGGAACCAGAATTGTGTTTATGAGTTACAAACATTTATTAAAATGCAAAAAAGTAGAGAAATTATGCAACACAAAACCAAAATCAAATGGGATCAGAGTGTACCAAAAATTGAAAAGAAAGTGGCGCTGACAACATAATTATTGTGAATTAATATGCATGCTCGATCCAGATTCAAGTCTTGCAGCTTGAGGTGCCAGGATTTTTTCCCTGTGCCATAGGGATTCTGTCTAATCAACATTTTCATTTCTTTTGCGATATTATGGAACACCATTATCTGACATTTCCCGAAGCTTACAAAATAAAAGCAGAAACAATCTCTAAACTTGACCAAATAAACTTGGCTATCTGATGTTTAAAATATTTATGGATGAAAAAGGGTAAAACATATAAGGGTACAACACATGGGCGGCAGGAGTCACTGAGGAACTCAAAGCACAGATTATCACTCTCAAGCCTCTATGGCAAAAAATATTTATGGATGAATAGGGGTGAAACAAAGATATTAAAAAAAGTTGACAGAAATGAGTAGAAATCAGTAATATTGCCTCCTAAATCCTTTGTGATAGTCCAGAAAAACTTAAAATTCAGATTGCAAAAGAAACTGAGGGCAAAGTTAGATTGCTTTGTGTTGGTAAGAACCTGATAATTTGTTCTGGCAGCAGCAAAGTAGGGAAGCATGGATGCAACAACAAAAAAAAAGTTTAGCAAATTGTAATCACACTGCACCATAATCCTAGGCCAGTTTTACATTACGAAAGAGGAGTGCAGTGATAAATTCTGATAGGTCAACCCTTCAAGAAATTAATATAGATGACCAGTTAGCACACTGCATAACGTAAACAAAGGAAATAATATACAACAAAATAAAGTATGTCTGTTCTTCTAATGTAAGATCAGCTGCAGCCTGCAGGTAAAGCTTGCCTTTTCTAGCATCACTATGAAATTATATGAAAATCCATGTCACTAAACAATAGAACATATAGACACAAGCATTATATTTCAAGATAATAGTTTGATCCTAATACAGTACAATTAAATTTTAGAAAACTTCACCTGGAGGCCACGGACGCATACTGAAGAACATCTACTCATCTGCTGCATGATGTCTCACAGTGAGCCTATGTTGCTTCTGGAGGGGGGCATGCATATATCATATATGGCATCTCTTCAAAAAAGAGGGTGTCTAGAGGGCAGAGCTCGAATCCTCATCCATACCGCTCCACCTGCTTGTAACCCCACCGATTTATCTCAAAATCATGCCACGCTACATAGAGCAGGACCAAATTGTACTGGGCATGATACCACAATCACCTACAACTGAAATGGATAAATTTCACAATCACCTACAACTGAAATAGATAAATTTTGCTTTGGTAAAGCACTCTGTCGAGCAACTTCCAGGCAACGTGCATATGGGAATGAACCTAAACCACCAATAGCATATGGGAAGGAAAAGTGGAGGCGTACTATTGAATCTTGACCTTGTTGCCCCAAGCCACCTCTTTAGTCGCCGGTCGACATCCGACGACCTGCGCACCTTGCCGCCGCTGCAACATTGATGTACCCAGAGGCTATGGATCAGGGGGCCTCCTCTGCACCGTGGCATCGACGCCCGGCCAACCTCTGAGCCAGCGACCTTCAGCATCCGAGGGGGTGGCTGAGGGGGCGGAGCGTCACGACGACGACGGAGATTGCACCAGGCGGCCGGGCGGATGACACGGTGGAGGGGGAGGGGTGCCGCGGGCGAGGCAGTGTCCGCTGATCGGGCGCGGTGGCTGAACGGCATGACAACGACGGAGATTGGCCGTAGTGGCAAGGCGGGTGAGGGGGAGAGGCGCTCCGTGGCGAGGGCCCGGCGGTGCGGATGTTGGCGGAGGGGTCGGCTGAGGGGAGCGGCGTGCGGGAGAGCTAGGATTTTCCCTTTTCTTTCACGCACGAGTTCGAGGCGACCGGTGGTAGCCCATCGCGCATGGGAGTCGAGGAGGGGGGCGTGGGCTCGGCGACTACTGCGAGGATAGCCCGGTTCGGGACGGCGACGGTGCGGCGGAGAGGGCGATGGCGATGGCGCGGGCGATGTGGGATAGCTTGGAAGGAAGGCGCGGGGACGTGGAGCGTAGGAAGCAGGCGTGGGCGTCGCTTCCTCGGCGGATCTCGACGAGGGCAAGCGAGGGCTGAGGGATCAGCAGCGGCGATCTGGGCGATGGTGAGCAGTGCCGCCGCATATCGCCCTCGTTCTCTCCCTCGTTTCCCACGGGAGCAGCTTCGGGGTGGGAGAGGAGCAGGCGTGTTCGGAATGCAGCGTGCGCCAGCGATGCGCCAGGGGGGTGGGGGTACGATCTAGGCCGTCCGTTTGACGCAGGTAATATGGGTCATTGGATTCGATGATCATTATAAGTATAGGTGGCCAAACGGGCGGACCGGGACGGCACGGACCGAGGCACAGTCCGGCACGGCCCGTGTAGGCACGGTTCTTGTAGCGGGCCGTGCCGGCACGGCCCGTCGGTAGCCCACCGTGCCCGGGCCGGCCCGGTCCGCCGACGCCTGCCGCCGCGCGTCCGGCGTCCCCGGCCTCCGCCGCCTGCCGCCGCCCTCCGCCGCCGCCTCCCCGCCTGCGCGCCGCCCCCTCCGCCAACGCCTCCCGCGCGCGCCTCCCCGGCCTCCGTCGCCTGCCGCCGCCGCCTCCCCGCATGCGCGCCGCCCCCTCCGCCGCCTGCCGCCGCCTCGGCCTCCCGCCGCCTCGGCCTCCTCGGCTCCTCCGCCTCGTCCCGCCGCCTCGGCCTCCTCCGTCGCCTGCCACCGCCGCCTCCCCGCATGCGCGCCGCCCCCTCCGCCGCCTGCCGCCGCCTCGGCCTCTCGCCGCCTCGGCCTCCTCGGCTCCTCCGCCTCGTCCCGCCGCCTCGGCCTCCTCCGCCCCCTCCGCCGCCGCCTCCCGCGCGCGCCTCCCCGGCCTCCGCCGCCTGCCGCCGCCCTCCGCCGCCGCCTCCCCGCCTGCGCGCCGCCCCCCGAGGCCGCCCTCCGCCGCCTCCCCGCCTGCGCCGAGTCCCGACCGGACTGAGTCACTCTCACTTAGTAAGTGAGAGTGACTGAGTCTGAGAGAGATGAGTAAAAAAAGAAAAAAAGAGACTTAAAAAATTTTAAAAAATTAGAGGAGTGGTAAAAAAATATTAAAAAAATGTAAAAACATTATGTAAGATGAGTAAAAAAATATGAGGGTATTTTTTGATGATATTAGAGGAGGAAATTTTTATATGTTTAAACAAGCAAAATAGAAGAACATATATAGTTATGCAATTTAATTTCTACATAGATATAGAGAAAAATTGCGCAATGACCTTTATTGATTTTGATATTACACAGCTGCCTCATTAAAAACTCTGTCATGTAAAAACTCAATTTTGAGAAAACCATGACAAAGAAAAAAGAGTACAGCTAAAGGTCAATACTTAAAAATAAAAAAGATTACTCTAGTTCCTCATTTTGTAGGTAAAGATTTTCGAACTGCTCAGCCAAATCTTGGTTCTCCGTGGTGTGTTGGGCACGTTCCTTAGCTAGCTCCCAGTCTTTAACCGCAAGTAGCATTTCTACCATCTCACTGCGGAGATTTCTTCTTCTCTCCTCAATAATTCTTTCGCAAAGACTGAAGGCCGATTCGGATGATACCGTAGACATAGGCACCGTGAACACATCCCGTGCTAGCTTTGAGAGCACGGGATATTGGGTTTTGTGATCATTCCACCATTGAAGAACGTTGAGATCTTCCTGGTTGATCGAGTCGCTGTCCAAGTAGGTGGACAGCTCAAGAGCTTCAAGTGAAGCGTGTGCAGGACTTGCTGCGGCCGAACTTCCACCACCGGTGCTCGAAGAAGAAGAGGAACCACCCCAAATTCGGCCCCACTGCAATTTCTTCTTACCTGGGACAGGGACGGGTGGGGCTCTTTGCACGCGAACTCCCTGAAACTTAGTTTCATACTTTCGAAATACTTCATACAATTTTGTCTTACAATCAGAATAGTAGTTAGTGTAATCAATATTCATTGTATCCCCAATAAGATTTAAAATATTTAGAAACCCCGTATTTTACCCCTAGGATCAAGAATAAATGCAAAAGCATACAAGTATGGAAATGTTCCTCCAGTATTTAAGATAATTTTTGTTTCATGTTATATACTGCAAATCCTAATAGTTGGTCATCTTCATATTCTTTTAATAAAGTGGCAATCTCAAAAATTTTATGCAAAATTAAATTAGCAGTTGGATAGTAAATTACCAGACAAAGTAACAGTTGCATCATAAAATGTTTCAAGAAAGTAATAAAACCTTTCTACAACATGCCAGACTGTTCTGTCAGTAGCGGTTGCCCGTCACTGGTAACAACATTCTGGACTGCAAGAAAACAGTTAGCATATCTTTGTAAGGCAAGACATGTTTTCAACATAATAAGTCGAGTTCCACCGATGGTCCGCATCCGTTTGGAACTTGCGTGGTTGCTTGTCCGAAGCGATGCAGAATCGCTTGAAGGTCGCAAGTCGAGGATTAGAACCATTCAGCCATGTTATGGCTTCACGGATAGAATCGAGATATACAGTTACTCTTTTAAAACCAGATTTAACTATAAGATTAATAATATGGCAAGCACAACGTTGATGTAAAAGAAATGATCAGCATAAACATTGAATAAAGGCTGCAAAATTTCCATTGCTCTGGAATTTGCAGCTGCATTATCTAGAGTTACTGCAAATATTTTATTTGTGATGCCAAAAATCCTCACAAACTCTAGAAATTCGTTCAGCAATATTTTCTGCATTATGTGAAACATCAATTAATTTTAAAGCTATTACTCTTTTTTTGTAGTTCCCATTCATCATCAACATAATGAGCAAACTACACTAATATAGTCTTCCTTAGCCCTACCACTCCAAATATCAGATGTGATACTAATAGAAAATGTGCAAGTAGCAAATAATTGTTTAATATTATCCCGGCCTTGGTTGTAAACATTCACCAAGTCCCGGGTTGTAGTTTGTCTACTAACAGCTTGAAACCTAGGATTATGAGCAGTTTTAATGTAAGTCTCAAATGGAGGAGACTCACCAAAATTTAGGGGTAGATCCTGTCTAGCAATTAAACGGGTAAGGGAATCTCGTGCTACCTGAGCATCATACTCCCATGAACGTACCGTACCGTCCGGATTGAGTACCAGTTGCTGCTGTCTTAGCTGGTAACCTTGCTTCTTCGCACACGCCTCAGCATTGCCGCCTCAAATGCCCTGTTCCACCAGAAGATTTTCCAGAGAGTTTAGTTTTACAAATTTTACATTTCGCGTAAGTTACCTCCCTTCCATCCGCGGCGGTCTCCTTGATCTCATCAAAATGTTGCCAGGCGGAGGAAGTTCTTGATCTCTTTGAGCCGGTTGCCGTTGACAAGCTCCCGCTCGCAGTTCCGGATCCTTGTGAAGCCACATGTATTTCCTCCGTATGTTCTTGCGGTGTAGGAGCCGACCCGGAGTTGTCTCCTTGCGACATCGACAGATAGCTCGGGTCGAAGTCGCTCAGTTGAAACGTCAGGTAGTTCGGATCCATCCTGCAATATAAATAGAGAAAATTAGTATTAAAAAAATAGTACGAACAAAGAAGAAAATTTAAGATTTTTTTACCTTGCAGGAGCACCGGAGGCTGCAGCTATTACCTATGAGAATGTGGGAAATTTTTGAATTTTAGACAAAATTTTGTCTAAAACAAAAATTTTGAGCAAAGAGAGCAAAAGAGAGGAGAATAGAGCACAAGAGGAGAGATTGGGAGGTTTGGATGAGCAAAAATGTGGCTGGGGGTTCCCCTATTTATAGGAAAAAATTTCACAATTTTTCGGATTTTTTTGATATTTTTTCGGATTTTTTTGGTCATGCAACGGCTATATTCAAAATCTAGCCGTTTTTTCGGACCGTTGGGACACGTGTCAATTTTTGACTGGGCCAACGCGGCCGAACACTGTAGCAACGGTCATCAGCAACGGGCAGATGTCAGTGCAACGGTCGCCTGCCTCCTCCTCCCGCACGCACCCGGCCAGGCCGGCCTCGACCTCCTGCCGGCCTCCTCTCCTCGGCTCCTCGGCAGCCCTCCGCCTCCTCCCGCCGCCTCGGCCTCCTCCCGGCCTCCTCGGCTCCTCCACCTCCTCCCGCCGCCTCGGCCTCCCGCCGCCTCCTCGGCTCCTCCGCCTCCTCCGCCTCCTCCTCGGCTCCTCCGCCTCCTCCCGCCTCGCCTCCTCCTCCTCCTCCTCCGCCTCCTCGGCTCCTCTCACCTCGGCCTCCCGCCGCCTCCTCGGCTCCTCCGCCTCCTCCCGCCGCCTCGGCCTCCTCCCGGCCTCCTCGGCTCCTCCACCTCCTCCCGCCGCCTCGGCCTCCCGCCGCCTCCTCGGCTCCTCGCCTCCTCCCGCCGCCTCGGCCTCCTCCCGGCCTCCTCGGCTCCTCCACCTCCTCCCGCCGCCTCGGTCCTCCCGCCGCCTCCTCGGCTCCTCCGCCTCCTCCGCCTCCTCCTCGGCTCCTCTGCCTCCTCCCGCCTCGCCTCCTCCTCCTCCGCCTCCTCGGCTCCTCCACCTCGGCCTCCCACCGCCTCCTCGGCTCCTCCGCCTCCTCCCGCCTCCTCCTCCTCCGCCTCCTCCCTCCGCCTCGCCTCCGCCGCCTCCTCCTCGGCTCCTCCGCCTCCTCCCGCCTCCTCCTCCTCCGCCTCCTCGGCTCCTCCGCCTCCTCCCGCCGCCTCGGCCTCCCGCCGCCTCCTCCCGGCCTCCTCGGCTCCGCCGCCTCCTCCCGGCCGCCTCCTCCCGCACCCGCCTCCTCCCGGCTGCTGCCTCGGCCTCCGCCGGCGCCCTCCGCCGCCGCCTCCTCGCCCGGGCGCCTGCCCGGCCTCGGCCGCCGACGCCTGCCTCGGCCTCCGTGGCCGCAGACGCCTGCCACGGCGGCGCGGCCTCCGCCGCCGCCCTTCGGGCGGGCCGTGCCGGCCCGTGCCCCGTGCCGTGCCCCGTGCCCCGTTCCCGCGCCCCGTGCCGGTGCCCGTGCCCGTGCCCCGTGCCCGTGCCGTGCCCGTGCCGGCCCGCAACAGTCCACGGGCCGTGCCGTGCCGCACCGCCGGCACAGGCACGGCACGGCTACTCGGGCCGTGCCGGCACGGCCCACGGCCAACCGTGTCGGGCCGGCCCGGGCATGGTTACTGTAGCACCATGCCCGGGTCGGCCCGACGGGGCACGGCCCATTTGGACATCTATAATTATAAGCAAAAGTAGTTGGTGCACTTAAGAATAGATAATTCAAAATAAGAAATGAACAACCCTAAGGCCAACATTGCTACACTAATCTATAGGCTATATCAGTTCATGTTCCGTGGGCCAGATAAAAAAATCACGGACAAACATCTACGTTCCTTTATTTTTAAATATATGAAGCTATTGACTCTTGAGACATGACGTTCATTATTTTTTCTTATTAAAAAATTGTTGACACGAAAATCACCGATCAGCGCTGAAGACGAGTTGATGATCTGGTTCGGTGCACTAGACACGCGAAGGCCTGGGAGATCTGCTTAGTTCCAGCGTAGGTCCTAAATTTGAGGTTCGTAGGCGTGCCAGTCAATTTGACCCAGCAATTGACAAGCAGATAGAAAATATTAGATCACTGATCCAATCGGCCAAACATCCGATACAGACTCCTTCCAGTCGATTGCCGATGGCACTTGTATATCGGCTAGAGAACCGATAATATAAAAGATAGAAAACCGGCCGATTTCCCTTGAGCCGACTGCCTAATTGCTGACAGCACTTATGTATCGGCTAGGAAACCGATAACAATATAAATAAGTAAATCAGCTGACTACCAATAGAACATGTGCATCGGCTGGAAAGCCGATGATAGTGTAGATAATCGAAATAATAATCAAGACAATGTAGTCGGCTTTATCTAGTAAAAGATAACTTATCGGTTAGGCACTCCGATAAAACATCGCATAAACACCCATCAGCTTAACAAGGATAAATCTATCATTATCAATCTAGTAGGTCAAACTTAACTATATGAACTATATGATAACTTATCGGCTATACATTCCGATAAGACACTTGCATAAAATCTATCAACCTAGCAGGAATAACTTATCGCAGGCAGTTTAGTAGGTCGGACCCAACCGATGCAGCACAAACTAACGATAAATTACACCCAGTAAGCTGATAAATCTACGCACGCGTGGTGTGATATATCTACTCGGCCTAAGAGATCAAACTTAACTGATACAGCCGTAAACATAACAGATATATGGTGGTAAGTGTTAATGGCAAAATTTGGTATGGCTCTGTATCAGATTCGGTTAAGAAGAAAATTACAGTTAATTAATGGAAGTTGATCCAGAAGGGGCCGAATCCAGGAAGAAGCCATGAAGACCACAGTATGGCAGTTAATTATTAATTAGGCAAGGATTAATATTTTATCTTTAGGAAACCTGACCTCGTGTCCAGTCGGGTCCTGTTAGTGTTTCCTGTTATAATTAGGAAATCATGTACCGTGTCCAATAAGGACTCATGTCAACTCGGGGTATAAATACGTATGCCCGGGTACTGTGTGATATATCTACATCAATCAGATCAATACAATTTCGGCGCATCGCCACCCCTTCGACGGGTTCTTGCTTCTCGAGCCGGGCTGCATCGGTTAAGTTCGACCTCCTGCGATAGGGTAAGTCTCGTCACCCTGGACACCGCATCGGCTAGGACTTCCTCGGTTAAGTCCGATATTCTAGTCGGTTTACGGTGGACGGCTTACCACGATATATCTATTTTATCTATGGCTGCATCAGTTTAGTTTGACCTCATAGATCGATTAGGTATATCACATCACACGTGCATAGATCGTATCAGCTTACTGGGAGCAATTTATCATCAGTTTGTGCTGCATCGGTTAGGTCCAACCTACTAAACTGCTAGTGATAAATCGTTCCTGCTAGGTCGATAGTTTTTATGCAAGTGTTTTATCGGAATGTATAGCCGATAAGTTATCATAGTTCATCACGATCGCATTAGATCCATCGGTCTATCGAGGTCTTGTTATTGTCACCAGTCTGTGCTGCAACGGTTAGGTCCGATCTACTAGACTGGTAATAATAACTTTACTCTTAATAAGTTGGGTTTTATGCGATGTTTTATCGGAGTGCTTAGCCGATAAGTTATTTTCATATCCAGCCGATTTGTCACAAACATTTAGAAAATCGCTGCTAACCCTGGTGCAAGCACGAGCGAGAACCCGGGCACGAACAGCAAGCAAGTACCCGGGCACGAGCACAGGCAAGGACCCGGGCATGGGCACGGACAGCAGGCGAAGATCCAGGCGCAAACACGAGCAAGGGCCCGGGCACGGGTGCGGTAGCATCTTTGCGGCGACACTAGTAATTATAATCACAATCGGCTGGAGTTTATTTAATCTATTTATTTACGCATGCTGCTTATTTATTTTATCAGTTTACAGCCGATTTCTGAGCATCCCTTCGATGATCGGCTAGTTTGATATTTGTTTACTATTATGCTACTGCTCATGCCATCATCGGCTTCCAGTCGGTGTATAAGTGTCACAGTTCATATCGGCCATCGGCCGATGAGACGAGTCAAGATCGGCTTCCAGCCGATTGGCTCATTGATCTAATCTTTTCCATCTCCTTGTCAATTGCAGGGTCAAATTGACTGGCACGCCTACGAACCTCAAGATTTTAGGACCTACACTGGAGTGAAGCAAATCTCCTAGGCCTTCGCGTGTCTCCCAGACGCCGAACGGCCCCCCGGCGGGTTTTCGGCGTCAACACGTTTTTGGCACGCCCGGTGAGACTCGAAGTTTCAACACAGAGTTTCGATCCGAAGTTTCAAGATGGCTGGAAAAGAGATCAAACAAGACAATATGATTCCGGTCAACATGGAAGATTTAACAGATGAGAAAAGACAACAAGTCGAGCAAAATATGGCAAATTTTCAGAAACTTTGCTTGGAATCCTTCAGCATGACAAGACAAGGGCCGATTTAGAAGACGCAGTTTCCAAAACCAGTTCTGTTTGGTGAATCAAGCCGCACACCACCCGAAAGTCCACCGGTGAAACCTTTGCAAGATATGGTAAACGAAGCAGTGCATCATGCACTCATCAATCAATCCGGGATCCTGGTGAACACGCTTCATAATCTCATAAAGAAGACGGTGGATGGATCAATTATTCAAGAGCCTACTCGAGGTCCTGTCTATCTCCCGCCAAAGACAGAGCCAAATCAGGTTGTTTATGGGATAAACAGAGACGTACCGAAAAACCTGTTTGCACAGAACCAGGCTGGGGGGCAACAGGATATTCCTGCTGGATACCATCGATCTGCCTATTATGGGGGATATCAACAGAATTACCCAGGTGGCATTGCTGATCCAGGTAGTTACCAGAGAGAGTATCCTAGACAGAATTGGCAACAAACTCCACCGGTACAATATCAACAGGACAACCCGAGGGAAGAGGATTTATCAACAAGGGTTGTAGAAATAGTAAGGGAACAATTTGGGATCAAGCCCAAGGAGCAAACATTTATGTATCGGCATCCATATCCCGAGTGGTTTGATAGAGTGCCATTGCCACACCGATACAGGGTCCCAGATTTTTCCAAGTTTTCAGGGCAAGACAGCACATCTATAGTAGAACATGTCAGCCGATTCCTGGCACCGTGCGGAGAGGCATCGGCCGAAGAAGCTCTGAGAGTTAGGTTTTTCCCCTTGTCACTATCTGGATCGGCTTTTACATGGTTCTCCTCGTTACCACCGAATTCAGTTCGGGGATGGGCCGATCTAGAAAAATAGTTTTATAAATACTTCTTTGCTGGAATCCATGAGATGAGACTGACAGATTTGACATCGGTTAGGCAACGACCAGATGAAACAGTATTGGAATACATTCAGCGATTTCGGGATGTCAGAAACCGATGTTACAGTCTGAACCTGAGCGATGGGCATCTAGCTTATCTGGCTTTCCAGGGTCTCTTGGCGCCGATTAAGGAGAGATTTTCATCACAAGAGTTCGAGTCCCTAGCGCACCTGGTACAGAAGGTATCGGCTCATGAAAGCCGATTTCAAGAGGCGAAAAAAGATAAATATCAGAGAAGGGTTGCTCAGGTACAGGTTTATTCATCGGACTCAGACGATGAGGGATCCGATGCTGAAGTCGGATTGGCGGAGTGGGCTAGGAACAAGAAATCAGTATCATGCCCATGGGTCAAGGATATCGGCAAGGAGGAGCGGTATGATTTTGATATTAATAAAGCCGATAAAATCTTTGATTTGTTGCTACAAGAGAAACAGATACAACTTCTGCCAAACCACGTGATTCCATCAGCCGAAGAACTAAAGAAGAAAAGATATTGCAAGTGGCACAATACTGTATCGCATCATACTAATGAGTGCAAAGTTTTTCGGCAACAGATTCAATCGGCTGTTGAGCAAGGAAGAATCAAGTTTGAAGACAAGAAGCCGATGAAAATCGACGGACACCCGTTCCCCGTAAACATGGTTTATGTGGGATCATCGTCAAGGACTCGAGCCGATGAAGGAAGACATGCGGATCATAGAAAATCAAGGATTACTTCATCGGGTATGATAGAGAAATACTCAAAATACGAAGAGCAGTGGATTGAGCCGGACAGGGAAAGATTTAATCCACATTGCGATTGTCCGTTCTTCCGATTCTGCTGGGATCAAGGGATGAGATTGCCGTCAATTGAAGATTGCCCTGAGTGCGATAATCTAAGGTTTCAGCAGGATCATCAGGAAAGTTCGTCGCAGAGTTGGCCACCTAGGAGGCGGGTATCGGTACATAGCCGATTAGGGCCAGTTCATGAAGAGTTCTTGGAAGAAAATAAAGAGGAGGTGCGTGAAAAACAAGTCCAAAATCCTCAGTGGTGTCCTAGTGGAATATTCACAAAGAATCAGAAGAGAAGGGCATAACGGCTACGACACCGAGAGCAACAGGAAGAACAGAGCCAAGATCAAGAGGAAGCCGATCATCATCACAAGAGAACCAAACAAGTATGGCGAGTGAAGAGGAAGGACGATGAAGATCCATCGGCTCCAGTAAACATGGTTTTCTTTTTGCCTCGGGAATATAAGGCACTCTCATCAGATGAAGAAAGCAATGAGGAAGTTTTTGCTCAGCTAACGTTGCAACCCGATCAGGCCATATTTGATAAACCTGAGGAGTCGGAGCATCGGTATTTAAAGCCATTATATATCAAGGGCTTTGTGAATGGGAAGCCGATGACGAAGATGCTAGTTGATGGGGGAGCAGCTGTTAATCTCATGCCTCATTCTACATTTTGGAAATTAGGGAAAACTGCCGAAGATTTGATCAAGACAAATATGGTGCTAAAAGACTTCGGTGGGAATTCATCAGAGGCGAAAGGCGTGTTAAACGTGGAGTTGACAGTGGGAAATAAGACATTGCCTACCACGTTTTTCGTTATTGATGGAAAAGGATCATATAGTCTGCTTCTTGGCAAAGATTGGATTCACGCAAACTATTGCGTGCCCTCGACGATGCATCAATGTTTGATACAGTGGCAAGGAGATCAAGTCGAGGTGGTCCTAGCAGATCGGTCAACCAACATTGCAATGACCGATTTGCCGGTCTGGGAAGCTGATGGAGTGGATTGCTTGTCCGGAAAGATGTGGGAAGGGAATTATCTCAAGGTCACCAGCCAAGGGATACAGCCGATTCAGCAAGTCGGCTCCGAGCTGTTACTCTAATGGGCTCCATTGAAGATTTTGAGAGGAAACTAGGACAAGGGTTTACGTCGGCCAATGATTTGGAGGAGATCGATATAGGACCAGGGGATAAGCCAAGGCCGACGTATATAAGCAAAAGGTTATGTCCTGAACTTCGAGAAGAATTGATAACACTATTGAGGGAGTATCAGGATTATTTTGCTTGGGAGTATCATGAGATGCCAGGATTAAGCCGATCAATTGTTAAACATCGGCTACCCATTAAACCAGGATATCGGCCGTTCAAACAGGCTCCAAGGAGATTCAAGGCAGAATTATATGAGCCGATCAAAGCGGAAATCACAAGGTTATATGATGCCAAATTTATAAGGCCGTGCCGATATGCTGAGTGGGTTTCTAATATTGTCCCAGTAGAAAAGAAGAATGAAAAATTGAGGATATGCATCGATTTCCGGGACTTAAATAAAGCTACCCCCAAGGATGAGTACCCAATGCCGATAGCAGATTTACTGGTAGATGCGGCATCAGGTCACAAGATTATCAGCTTCATGGACGGCAATGCAGGATACAATCAGATTTTTATGGCTGAAGAAGATATACACAAGACTGCGTTTCGATGTCCTGGGGCTATCGGCTTATATGAGTGGGTAGTAATGACGTTTGGGTTGAAAAGTGCCGGTGCGACCTATCAGAGGGCGATGAATTATATATTTCATGATCTCATCGGCTTGCTAGTGGAAATTTATATTGACGATGTGGTGGTTAAGTCTAAGAATGAGGAAAGCCATATAGCCGATTTGCGGAAAGTGCTGGAAAGGGCTAAGAAATACGGACTAAGGATGAATCCCAATAAATGCGCTTTTGGTGTATCGGCTGGGCAGTTTTTGGGGTTTATGGTTCATGAGCGAGGAATTGAAGTTAGTCAAAGGAGCATCAGGGCCATCAAGACCACGAAGCCACCAAGCAACAAGACAGAGTTACAGTCATTGATCGGCAAGATTAATTTTGTAAGGAGGTTTATATCAAATTTGTCAGGGAGAATTGAATCTTTTACTCCGTTGTTGAAGTTGAAAGCCGATCAAGAGTTCGTGTGGGGGGCAGATCAGCAGAAGGCGTTCGATGGAATTAAGAGTTATCTGAGTTCCCCACCTATTCTAATTCCGCTGCAAAGAGGAGTGCCGTTCAAGTTGTACTTATCGGCCGATGAGAAATCCATCGGGTCTGTTTTAATTCAAGAGTTTGAAGGCAAGGAGCGAGTCGTGTTCTATCTAAGCAGAAGGATTTTGGATGCTGAAACAAGATATCCTGCGGTGGAGAAATTATGCCTTTGTCTGTATTTCTCATGCACAAAGTTGAGGCATTATATCCTATCGGCTGAATGCACAGTGGTTTGCAAGGCCGATGTGGTAAAGTACATGTTGTCAGCTCCAGTTTTAAAAGGGCGAGTTGGTAAGTGGGTCTTTGCCTTGACCGAGTTTGACTTGAGATATGAATCGGCTAAAGCAATCAAGGGACAAGCAGTGGCCGATTTCATTGTGCAACATAGAGGGGATCATGAGAATTATGTGGAGCCGATCCCATGGACTTTGTTTTTTGATGGATCGGTTTGCAAGCATGGATCTGGTATCGGATTGGTCATTATATCGCCTCGGGGGGCAAGTTTTGAGTTTGCTTTTACAATTAAACCTTATCGGACTAATAATCAAGCGGAATATGAGGCGGTATTAAAAGGACTTCAACTTTTAAAGGAGATTGGAGCCGATATCATAGAGATTGTTGGTGATTCTTTGTTGGTGATCAAGCAGTTGTCTGGGGAATATGAGTGCAGGGATAATGTTTTGAGATCATATTATGAGGAATGTACAGATTTGTTAAAGGATTTCAAGATAGTATCAATGGATCATATCCCTAGGGAGCAGAATTTAGAGGCCAATGATCTTGCACAGATTGCTTCTGGTTATTGGCTGAATAGACAGGTTGAGGTTGAAATAGCCGATAATGACATTCAAGACAAAACCGGTGACTGGAGACAGGAAATAATTGGTTATCTACAAAATCCGTCGCAATCGGTTTCCAGGAAGCTTCGGTATAAAGCTACTAAGTATGTGTTGCTTGATGGGGACTTATATTATCGGACTTTTGAGGGAGTTCTGCTGAGGTGCCTGAATTTGGAAGAAGCCAAAGTGGTTATGTGCGAGGTACATGAAGGCATTTGTGGGACTCATCAATCGGCTCATAAGATGAAATGGTTGCTGAGAAGAGTAGGATATTTTTGGCCGACAATGCTGGAAGATTGCTTCAGGTGCTATAAAGGATGTCAAGATTGCCAGAAGTTTGGAAATATACAACGAGCACCAGCATCGGCTATGAATCCTATCATTAAACCATGGCCGTTCAGAGGATGGGGAATTGACATGATCGGCCAGGTTTTTCCTCCATCAAGTAAAGGGCATAAATTCATATTGGCAGCGACAGATTATTTTACGAAGTGGGTAGAAGCGATTCCTCTGAAGAAAGTTACGTCCAAAGAGGCGATCGAGTTTGTAAAGGAGCACATAATTTATCGGTTTGGGATTCCTCAGACGATAACTACTGATCAGGGATCTATTTTCGTGTCTGATGAGTTTCAACAGTTTGCTGCCAGTATGGGAATCAAGTTATTAAATTCGTCGCCTTATTATGCTCAGGCTAATGGACAGGCAGAAGCTTCGAATAAGAGTCTAATCAAGTTGATCAAGCGAAAGATTGATGAGCAGCCGCGGCGATGGCATACTACATTAGCCGATTCATTGTGGCCTATCGGATGGCGTGTCATGGATCTACCCGGGTGCCACCTTACCAACTAGTATATGACATGAAGCAGTTTTGCCTTGGGAGACTAACATCGGCTCTAGGAGGGTTTCTTTGCAAAATCAATTGACAGCCGATGATTATTATAACTTAATGACAGATGAACTTGAAGATTTGGCTCAGAATCGGTTAAGGGCACTGGAGAGGATCAAGGAAAACAAAGCTAGGGCAGCTAGGCATTATAACAGAAAAGTGGTGAATAAATCGTTTGCTGAAGGAGATATTGTGTGGAAATTGATTTTGCCGATCGGGTCCAGAGATAATAAGTTCGGAAAATGGTCGCCTAATTGGGAAGGGCCCTATCGGATTAATCGTTGTGTGCCTGGTAATGCCTATATACTAGAAGATCTTGAGGGGACAGAGTTTGCTAAAACACTTAATGGGAAGTACCTCAAGAGATATTATCCGAGTGTTTGGATCAATTCTAAAATCGGTTAAGTGCAGCCGATTTCTAAAGCGGTTCAGAAAGCCGATGTTTTTGCATCGCCTAAAGACAGCCGATACCAATTGATATCGCCTTTAGATCAAACAGACAAAAAAAATACTAAGGGACAATTGAAACAAGCAACAGTGCCGATTAGATTATGTTACAGCAAAAGGTGATCGGCGTGTTCCGGAGCAACATCAATAGCATTAAGGTTTTACAAAAAGTTCTGAATTGTTTCCATCGCGCACAGGCGGATCTGGTCAATCTCATCGATAGCATGAATGTTGTCTTCATCGGAGCCCGGGATAATCTTCAAATTTTTGCGCCGATGAACGACTTGACGCACCGTTGCTGCGACCTTGGCCTCTTGGTCTTGTATAGCTTGGGGTAGGCCGACGAGCTAGGATTCTGTTATTTCGAGATCCTTACGAACTTGTTCAAGTTCTGCCAGCAGATCGGCCTCCTTTTTCTTCAGTTGGGCCAACTTGGATTGGAGCTCTTGAGGGGCAGTTATCATGTCATCAAGCTTTTTCTTTTCTGTTTGGGCTGCCAGCCGATCGGCTTGGATATCTTGGGTTATTTTCTGTTGGTCAGCACGATTGGCTATGCGCTGTCTAAGCTTGATGAGTTTGAATCTGTGAGATTCCAGGTATGCCGCGGGAGTCAGTGCGTCGATGAGTTCTTCGGGCAAATGGTGTTCAATGTCTGCAAGTCTTGCCCGGATCGGCCCGTAGTCTTCCACTAGCGCGTCGATTGGATTTTCCAGCCGACTGATGATGCTCGTTAAGTATTCGCGCACATCGGCTGGGAAGGATGGTTTGGTTGCTGCGCTGGTGGCTATTGCGTCTTCTGCCTCTAAGTACTAGCCGATGTCAAAGGAGAACAAATCGGCTAAGGACTGCAAATTGACGTCGATGAAAGAATCAGTAAAGAGTTAAAAGTGAAGTATGGGCATAAAGAGATTACTTGGGGAAGGGCATCGGCAGCTTGGGTGGCATCGGCTTCAGGCGGATGAGTAAGTTGTTCTTCAGAACGGCCGATGTCAGGCGATGGAGTAGGAGCCGGCTCATCAACGGCTTGAGGACTAGGTGCCGAGATTGGAGCAGCTGGAGAAGTCATCGGCTCGGTGCTCGGAGGGATGTCAGTAGAAGGTTGAGGTTCAGGGGCCAATGACTCGAGCTGAAAAAAGAAACTGATAAGATGGATGGGAAAAATAGATAATGATATCAAGACTTAGCGCATACCCGAGGAGATGAGGGGGCCGATGTTGTTTGGGGAGTAGGTGGTGTCGTGACCATGACATCGGCGTTGTTTTTCTGCTTCTTGAGAGAAGGGCGATGTGCCAACTTTTTACGCTTCTGTCCTGCCAATCGGGGCGCCTGGAGGAGAGCTGATGGAGAAGGAGCATCGCGCCCTAAGTTCGGAGTGGCCGATGGGGGTTGATACATAATCGGCCGACCGCTAGTGCTCGTCGTTGGGGGCTCGACGTGGGTAGCCTGCAAAATTAAGAGTGAGGGATGATCGGAGATGGTGATTAAGGCTTATGGGTGTTACCTCGTCATCGGATTCGATGTAGTCGGCATTGAGGCGAGAACAGTAGTGGATGACAGCCAAGTTGAATAGATGTCTCCTCCATTCTGACCACCATCGGGCAAAAAGATTTGTGTTGGCGGTACATACATTCACCTCGGTGGCGGCACCCAAGGGGAGAGATTCTGTTAAGGTCCGCATCCGATCATACTCTAGGGCATTGTTGACGTTGCCCCGGGCTTGGAGTTTATCGACGAAGAATAGGCCAATCGGAAGTTGACCAAGGCCAAGCTGATGGGAGCTGACCGATGGATGGTAGAATTCGTATGATGGTTGCGATCGGCCCAGAGAGAAGCCAGTCGGCAGCAGACAGGGGGTGACAGCCGATAAAAATATGGCCTTCGATTCATCGTCTTCTAGAGCATTGAGTGGATTGAAGTTGGAAGGCATTTCAAATGACGATGCATCGTTGTATGCAAACCAAAGCGTGGCCTCCCTGGTGAAGCCGTAATAAAACACCTTGAACCATTGACTAAGTCCAGCGGGTGTTATCTTGCCGCCAGGAAGAGCCGATGCAGCTTCGCCCATAGAGATGCATCGGCGGTAAGTAAGTTCCTCATCTTCTGTATGATCGGCTGGGAAGGATTGGTTAGGAAAAGAGGTCTCAGAAAAGGCCTTGGAGGTGTAGACGTTGAGCCATAGTTGCACGAACCACCAAGGACCCCCAATATGGCCGATGGGCTGGCCGGCTGATAGCTTGGTCGCTACTTGATGTAGCAGCTGATAAGTGGCACCAAGGAGGTATTTCCCCAAGGGGATTTGTTTCCGATCGGCCAAACACTCTGCCAGGCATTGCACGTTGGTCGTCGGACCGAGGGTTGTGCCACCAAAAACAAACCGTTCCAGCCACAAGTTCAGAAAAGCGACATGTTCCCGATCATCGACTGGTCCAGTTCCCTTATTATGGATGGATATGTACCTGGACCAGCCGCCAATGTTCTTCGCTTGGAGCCGATGAGCAGGCTTGAATCGGAGCCTGAAGGGGTCGATGTAACTCGTCGTGTCGAGGCAGGTGAGCATAGTTACATCCATCAAGGTGGGGGTCATTGGCCCGTGACCGAACATGAAAGCGTTGAGAGCATCTGACCAGAAATATGAAGCCGATGCAAGCAGGGGCTCGTTCTTTTCCATATCAGCCAGAGAGAGGTTGATGCAGTGGCCGATGTTTGATTCCTCCCAGAGGGTTCTCTGCGCAGCCGATACTCTGATATACCAATCCCTCTACCCAGGAAGCTTGCTCGGCCAGGATCTGAAGTTGTTGGTCCAATCACTGACCAACATGGCGGAGTTCTTGAAGGGAATACGTTGGGTCTCGGCGTTGATGAAATCTGTAGGATCCTCGCTACCCATTGGGCCGTGATAGAAGAAATCCGGGTAGTCGGCGGCTGGGATCAGAACTTGGTTCCTAAGGTGCTACAGTAAACAAGAACACGATGAAGAACAGGTGAAGAACATGGCAGATTGGATTCATCTAGGCTATAGAATCAGAAAAAACAGTCGGGCAGAAAGATTACCTCGGGGACTGCGGATGCTGATGCCATTGCACCGGAGGGAGAAGAGCGGGAATCAGCGGTGGATAAGAGGAGATGCGACGGTTCGTCTAAGTTCACCGAAGTTCGTCGAGATCTTGGAAGATGAAGCGGTAGTGCTCTGGTGATGTGAAAGCGTAAAAAAGGCTAGGAAGACGAAGCGGTTTATAGAGGTATGATGACCGGGCGGGAATCGAGGCCGTTGGCACTGTTTCAAACAATTATGGCAAGTGGGCTACCTTGGGCCGCCTCGGTATGGAAGAAATCTGAAGGCCCAAAACGAAAGAATTTCGAAGTCCTATAGAGAACTCCGAAATTGGGGGGCATGTGTTAACGCCAAAATTTGGTATGGCTCTGTATCAGATTCGGTTAAGAAGAAAATTACAGTTAATTAATGGGAGTTGATCCAGAAGGGGCCGAATCCAGGAAGAAGCCATGAAGACCACAGTATGGTAGTTAATTATTAATTAGGCAAGGATTAATATTTTATCTTTAGGAAACCTGACGTCGTGTCCGGTCGGGTCCTGTTAGTGTTTCCTGTTATAATTAGGAAATCATGTACCGTGTCCAATAAGGACTCATGTCAACTCGGGGTATAAATACGTATGCTCGGGTACTATGTGATATATCTACATCAATCAGATCAATACAATTTTGGCGCATCGCCACCCCTTCGATGGGTTCTTGCTTCTTGAGCCGGGCTGCATCGGTTAAGTTTGACCTCTTGCGAGAGGGTAAGTCTCGTCACCCCGGACACCGCATCGGCTAGGACTTCCTCGGTTAAGTCCGATATTCTAGTCGGTTTACGGTGGACGGCTTACCACGATATATCTATTTTATCTATGGCTGCATCAGTTTAGTTTGACCTCATAGATCGATTAGGTATATCACATCACGCGTGCATAGATCGTATCGGCTTACTGGGAGCAATTTATCATCAGTTTGTGCTGCATCGGTTAGGTCCGACCTACTAAACTGCTAGTGATAAATCGTTCCTGCTAGGTCGATAGTTTTTATGCAAGTATTTTATCGGAATGTATAGCCGATAAGTTATCATAGTTCATCACGATCGCATTAGATCCATCGGCCTATCGAGGTCTTGTTATTGTCACCAGTCTGTGCTGCAACGGTTGGGTCCGATCTACTAGACTGGTAATAATAACTTTACTCTTAACAAGTCGATGGGTTTTATGCGATGTTTTATCGGAGTGCTTAGCTGATAAGTTATCTTCATATCCAGCCGATTTGTCACAAACATTTAGAAAATCGCTGCTAACCCTGGTGCAAGCACGAGCGAGAACCTGGGCACGAACAATAAGCAAGTACCCGGGCACGAGCACAGGCAAGGACCCGGGCACGGGCACGGACAGCAGGCGAAGATCCAGGCGCGAGCACGAGCAAGGGCCCAGGCATGGGTGCGGGTAGCATCTTTGCGGCGACACTAGTAATTTTAATCACAATCGGCTGGAGTTTATTTAATCTATTTATTTACGCATGCTGCTTATTTATTTTATCAGTTTACAGCCGATTTCTGAGCATCCCTTCGATGATCGGCTAGTTTGATATTTGTTTACTATTATGCTACTGCTCATGCCATCATCGGCTTCCAGTCAGTGTATAAGTGCCACAATTCATATCGGCCATCGGCCGATGAAACGAGTCAAGATCGGCTTCCAGCCGATTGGCTCATTGATCTAATCTTTTCCATCTCCTTGTCAATTGCAGGTCAAATTGACTGGCACACCTACGAACCTCAAGATTTTAGGACCTGCACTGGAGTGAAGCAAATCTCCCAGGCCTTCGCGTGTCTCCCAGACGCCGAACGGCCCCCCGGCGGGTTTTTGGCGTCAACAGTAAGCCGACTACCGCAGATCAGCTAGAATATCGGACCTAACCAAGGAAGTCCTAGCTGATAAGGTAGTCGGGGTAACGAGACTTACCCTCTCGCAGGAGTTCGGACCTAACCGATGCAGCCCGGCTCGAGAAGCAAGAACCCGTTGAAAAAGGGTGGCGATGTGCCGAAGTTGTATTGATCTGTGAGATAGTTTACATGGTCCCCGGGCATACGTATTTATACCCTGAATTGATACAGTCCTGATCGGATACGAAACAGGAGTTTCCTAACTATAAAAGGAAAAACAACAAGCCCTGATCAAGCACGAGATTAGGTTTCCTAAAAATCATTAAAGCTACCTAATTTATAGATAAACTAATTAACTGCCATGCTGTGGTCTTCACGATTCCTTCCTGAATTCAGCTTCTTCTGGATTAGCTTTCACTGGCTGATATCGGCTTTATCTTAACCGAACATGATAACGAACCGTACCAAATTTTGGTGTTAACAAAAATTTATTGTAAATATGCAAAAAATACAAATGTTTAAAGTATCTTTAATGATAAAATGAATCATAACATAAATAAATTTTCCTTACATAGTTTTTTAATAAGACAAATTGCATATGTTATGTCCAATGGTCAACAACGTCATATTAAAAAATTGGAGGTGATGTTTTCTATCTTCGGCTGTGCATCTAGGTGGGGTCAAAAACGGTGACCGGTTGTGTGAAGGACAAAGAGCTTAAACTGAGCAATGCAACCTGTTAGAAGTAGAAATAAAGAGAATCGAGAGATGAATTTCTTTCTTTCATTCAGTGATTTGTATATAGGATGATTACAAGTATTTATAGAGGATGAAGGAGTGTGAACCTAGTGTGAACATGTTCCTTCTTGAAGAGGTGTCTGTGTGCTAATTGATCATTAACTGATCTTTTTTTATAACACTCCTCCTTAATCAATTTGCTTCTTGTAATCATCATTTGATCCATCTCTTAGAAAAAAAACTCCTCTAAAATCCTGTAGGAAAATTTGAGGAGAAACCATTGTATAGATATACCATTAAAACTCCTTTAAACCTAGTGAAAAAAATATAAACATTAATTGGTATGGCATATATGTTGATATCTCATGAATTCTCCTTGAGAAACCTTAAGAGAAGAAAAAAAAACTCATAAGAGATTTTGAGGACAATTGATTATGACCATTGGATTATAATTTAGGATAACTTTCCCTAAAGCTATATCGAAAAAATATGAGAAATTATTACACATCATTGATATCCCTTAAAAACCACCGTGGAAAAATAGAGATATGATATATATTTACGTTGATATATTGGCTTATTAAAACCTTTCATGAGAAATCCAGTAAAAAAAACTCATAAGAGGAGAAAATAGTACAATATTGCTTTGAACAAAAATAAGTAAGGAGATTTCTCCTCCTGATTCTTGCAAATCATATAGTCATTGCAGACCAATTTTTTGAACACATTTCGGAAATATAGAAGTTGGTAAGGACTTAGTGAATAGGTCCGCGAGATTGTCACATGACTTTACAAGACACTAATTTCCCCACTTTCTTTTTTTGACCATGAAACAGTAGGGGAGGCTCCTATGGTATATTAATTTCATAAAAGTATATGTACAAGAATAGAATTATAAGATCTCAATCCATGATTGGAAAACTAGTTTGTCAACGGTTCTAAGCCAATGTAAATGTAGGCTTAATCATCCTTAATAGAAAATCTCCAAGATGTAATCGAGGGTCGCACATTGCTAAAAATGAGGCCATTTCTTTGTTTCCAAATGTTCCATGCTGCAATCAGGAAAACTTCCATGAAACAAGAAGGCCCAAAAGAGCTCCTTTGGAGCTGAATCATCTGGTGAAACTCTAAGTTGAGATCCCAATGAAGACTCAGTAATGCCCAACAGTCAACACTAAAACGACATTGAAAGAAAAGATGTTCTCTTGTTTCTCTAAGACCGGAATTGCACAATGAGCAATAAACTGTGGCATCTGCAGGTTTACAGTGCTTCCTATCCAACAAATATCTAGTGTTGACTCTGTTCATTAGCAGCAACCACTCTGTTCATTAGCAGCAACCAAGCAAAAACTTTGAATTTGGACGTAACATTACTTTTCCAGATTAAAGGCAAAGTGTGTAAGGGGGAGTTGTCATCCAAAAATTCAGTACCAGTATCAGTTAAGGCGAAAGAGTCCAGTTCCTTAGTCATGTCCATATATTTCCCCACTTTCTTCTAGGTGAAATAGTTTCAAGGCAATATGCATAGAAACCTGTGTGTATTTGATCAACACAAGTAACATTATATGTGTAGATAATGTTAGGTGATTAAATGGAATCAATAGCACATAACTAACATATGTGATCAATCATTCTACGAAGTCATTCATATGAATGTGGAACATCAGAATGATAGGTGGAAGTAACCAGTGGAGTCTATTTTGACAACCCTTGTGAGGAGATTGTACCACCATAAAATCTGTACGTGATCTGGTATTCTGGGGATTAGTTAGCCAGTATATAGATATCCCACTATGGTCTTAACTTGATTTGTTAGATGATAAATCAAGATATTTGGTGTCACAAAGATATCTATGGATATCCTCTCTGAGTCTCACCTAGTGGTGTTGTTGGAGTTGCGCTACTTCTGAGCTAGCAAGGTATCCACAAATGTAATTTCAGGCCTTTTGCAGTATGCAAGATACATGAGCGCTTTGATGGCACTAGAGTATATCATCCTAGGGTCTTAATGGTATTAATCCATCTTTAGGGATTGAATTACCACAAGTGTTCATGGATATGATTGTTCAATATCATTTAGATATTGGTAGACAATATTAATGGGATATTGATGGACTGATTTATATGCTTAAGTTGTAGACTCAAGCGTAATTTGGTCTTAAACAAATCTTTCATCTCAGAATCCGTCTTAAATGTTAATTTCTCAAATGAGAAAATTGTTTCTAAAATGATTTCTCTCTTATTTTGTGTGTCGTTGATAATGATGATGCTAAGATCATTGATATGTGTTGAGATGATACGAAATCCAAATAGAGACTTCTTTAAGAATACACATAGGCAATCATCATGATTAGAGTTACCTTATATAGAAGGAACTCACACTGTTAGTTGTACCACAATCAACTTGACTATATCAAATTATTGAGTGATTTGAGTTGTACACACTATATATATGGCGATTTGTATTCTGATTCAGAATGTGAAGTTTGTTGGGGACTTGGTTTTCTAAATTTATCAAACTCTTTCGATCTACCAATTATTAGATATGGGAACATGATTTCCACACATGCCAAGGGTTATGCTATGCTAGGTCTTTGCATGAAACCATTTGCTATAAGCTCTTACTATCTCACCACCTTGCTTCCGTAGGGAAGGTATTGTGAGAAGAATGAATTACTATGATGATACTTTTGTTGAGTAAGAACAATTTTCCTCAATTGCCACCTTTTGTTTGACCCAATATGAGTGTTTGGACACTTTGCCTAGGACTTTTGATCTGGATCTAGTTGAAAGTGTAAGGCAACTTTGTGGAGGACATGGGTCTCGGGAACCCTTACAGGAGGCGAATACGGCCACCCAGATAGGAGGTGGGCTGGCCCATATAATTAAAGTGTGGAGGCCATGGGACCTAGGTACCTCAAGAAAGGCAAATATGGCCACTCGAATAGAGGGTGGGCTGACTTGTGTAATTAGGGATATAGTAGAACTCAGTGTGGAGGCCATGGGCCCCGGATACCTCATGGAAGGTGATATGGCCACTCGGATAGAGGGTGGGCCTGATCATGTAATTGGAGATATAGTAGAACTCGGCTTATGTTACCTTGCATGACAAGGAAAAGGATATAGTCCAAGCCGGTTACTCATGTTCTTAGAGGAAAGTCCCTTGGTCGAATCCGACTGGGATTCCTACCATGTAACTTTGCCTCCTCAGTATATAAGGAGAGGCAAGGAGCTCCTTGGGGTAGAAGATCAGCAGATCGACATACACCATAATCTCGCTAGAGAAACTTCGAAGACAATACATAACAGCTGAAAGTAGGGTATTACCTCACATTGTGGGCTTGAACCAGGATAAATTCTTTCCTGTTCCTTCGCATCCATCAAGTTTAGGTCTTACGAATAGCCCCATATAATTATTGCCTATACAAAACATTGACAGTTGGCGTGCCAGGTAGGGGAATCGTCAAGATCATCATCAACAAGCTTGATGGATCTTATCACTAGAGTCGATGGCGTCAAGTTCTTCCTGGATAAGCTATCAGCTTTGGGAGCCTCGACTTCATCACAGACAATTTCGGCAACCTCACCTTGTCTGACTCGGCTTCTACTCGATCAGCCAGGAACAAGGCTGACCCAGCGCCAGTCGATTTAATCAATGCTGTAGCAGTCTTCGGCGACTTACTATGGCGATATCCAAGATCTGCGAGTCCAGGGACAACTCTCTTTCCTGGTGTTCGAATTGGATATGGCCCTGAGCCAGCCGAGAACGGGCTTGGGGAAGACGAGATCGTCAATTTCCCATTCAAGCTCAGCAATTCTACAGCTAGCTTCAATTCTAATCTGGCACGACAAACTCAATCCTCTAGAATTCAACTCGGATATAGCCCAGAGCCGCTCGGGATCGGATCTAGGGAGGTTGGGGTAATCCTTACGCTGATAAACTACTCCGAGTCCGCCTCTCATTTGGACAGTAGTTCAGGGAGTTTCTCTCCACCATGCAAAGTCTTTATGGTGTCGAAGGGATCAACTCCGACACAAGATGCACGCGGACTACGCGACCAACAAGTGGAGGAGGCTCACCGACTACGTGAGCAACAGGAGGAAGATGCACGACGTCTACAAGCCGAGCGCAATGCACGCAATGACAATCTGCGCAAGGCTGGGCGAACGGAGGAGATCCTCCAAACCAGGGTGGGTGACCATGACGTCTTTGTGACACTGCAGCAGAACGTCATGGCTGCCGCAACACTCCTGGACACTTTGCAGCTAGGGCCCAATCACCAAGCTACCCCAACTATCGCAAGAATCAAGGCCATGAAAACCGCTACAGCTTGTCAACAACGACATCTGTCTGGAGATACCCTTGTCCCATCGGACAAAACAACTTTAGACGCCGGGCGACAAGCTTTGGACAACGCCGCTTGGAGTCAAACCGTGTTTCACAAGGGCGCAATGATGATCGTCGGCGATATCACCACGATGGGCATCAAGATGATCGCGACGCTCGTGAATGACTACGACATGACCTCCGTCACGACATCAACGCCCCTTGTTGATAATGCGAGGAGGACGAGCATGAGCGTTTCGGTCTTCACCACAAACGGTTCCATCGACGCAGCCGGAGCTGAAGCCCTCACTCGGAAGACATTGTGGCCACCATCGACCGCACCCGACCGTGACCCCCTAAGGTGGATGACTACCAGAAAGTCATGAACAGGCCATGTCCTTTCCACCCAAAGGGGAAGCACACGGCCAAGAACTGCTTCATGCTCAAAAAGTTTGCTTCTGAGCAAACGTCTATGTCTGGCGAACATAAGGACAAAGACAAGCCAGACTCAGGCCAAGCCGGCGATTACCAAGATCCCCAGGCTGGGCTCAATCACATATTTAGAGGGCCATCAACATACGAGTCCAAATGCAAGCAGAAGTTGACTGCTCGATAAGTGAACTTAGTCTCCACTGACACCCCTAGTATTTATATTGGTCCGAAGTGGCGATTATGTTCGACTGCATGGATCACCCTAATTGAGTGGCACATCCAGGGTGATATCCACTTGTCCTAGACTCAGTCATCAGAAACATCAAGTTGAAGAAGGTTCTCATCAATGGAGGAAGCGCACTCAACATCCTTTTTGCCAAGATACTCGACGAGATGAAAATTCCACTATCCAAGTTACGGCCAAGTAAAACTCCCTTCCACGGGGTAATCCCCGGTCTCTCTTTGACCCCACTCGGTCAGATTATTTTGCCGGTCATTTGCACGCGGGAAAATTTCTGCACCGAGAGTATTTGTTTCGAGGTTGCCGACTTTGAGACAACTTACCACGCCATACTTGGAAGACCGGCATTCACCAAATTCATGGTGGTACCCCACTACACACATGATGCTCAAAATGCCTGTCCCAGCAGGAGTACTCTCCCTATCCAGCGACGTCAAGCAAGCCTTCACCTACGATGAGGAGAGCTGTGAGTTGGCTCAGTCACAAGAGGTCGTAGTAGGACAAAGCAACATCCGACTAGCTGCATCAACTTCAAAAAAGGACGACAAAGTCCCAGCTAAAAAGGTGGCCAAGTCATTAATCTCAGCGGATTCAGAAACCAAGAAGATCTACCTAGACCCTTCCGACTCCGCGCTTGTCGGGATCGGACTCGACCCCAAATAGGAAGACGAGCTCGCCACTTTCCTCCAGTGAACAGGGATATCTTTGCTTGGAAGCCTTTCGACATGCCTGGTATACCAATGGAGGTGATCGAGCATTCCCTCAATGTCAAGCCGTATGCCAAACCAATCAAGCAACGGCTACGACGATTCGCATAGGACCGTAAAGATGCTATCCGCGAGAAGATTACTAAGCTCCTGGCAGCCGGGTTCATCAAAGTGGTCTACCACCCAGATTGGCTGGCAAACCCAATCTTGGTCCAGAAGATGAACGGTAAATGGCGCATGTGCGTCGACTACACCGACTTAAACAATGCGTGTCCCAAAGACCCATTTGGTTTACCTAGGATAGATCAGGTGGTTGATTCAACTGTGGGATGTGAACTACTCAGCTTTCTCGACTACTACTCGGGATACCATCAGATAAGTCTCAAGGAAGCGGACTGCCTGAAGCCTTCTTTTATCATGCCGTTTGGGGCATACTGCTATGTCACTGTGCCTTTCGGGTTGAAAAACGCCGGGGTAACGTACAACGTGCCATCCAGCGGTGTCTTCACACTCAACTCGGGTGCAACGTGGAGGCATATGTCGATGACGTGGTAGTTAAGACCAAGTTCAAAGGCGACCTTGTCAATGTTTTGTATCGGCAATAATAATATGGGGCTACTCGTGAGACCTAAACTTGATGGACTGCAAAGGAACACGAAACAATTTATCTTGGTTCAGGCCCTTGATGTGAGGTAATACCCTACTTCCAGCTGTAGTGTATTGCCTTTGAGGTTTCTCTGGTGAGATTCTATTCTCCGCCCCAAGGGGCTCCTTGCCTCTCCTTATATATTGAAGAGGCAAGGTTACAAGGTAGGAATCCCAGTCGGACTTGACCAAGGGATTTTTTTTCTAGGAATACAGCGTACCTGACTAGGACTACATCCCTTTCCTTATCATACAAGGTAATATGCACCGAGTCCTGTTGCATCCCCAATTACAGGATTGGGCCTATCCTCTGTTTGAGTGGCTAGAAAGCTTCCCATGAGGTACCCAGGGCCCATGGCTTCCATAGTAGCCCCTGAGACCTTCATAGTTGAGTTACAGCTGGTGCCGAGTGCTCATCCTCCTTGGTGAAGACTTCCCAAGTGCCTTGCTCTCGAGTACCCATTGTCCAAGTACCTCTTCTCCAAGTCCTGCTTCCTGAGTGGTATATTTCTCAGAAATTGGACTCTTCGGCATTAGATCAGCTGGAAATATTTTTGCTCAAGGTAATCTGGCTAAGCATGTACGCCGAGTACCATTTCATGGATTTTAACCCAATATGTGGTGAGGTATTCTTGAGAGATACCTGCATCCTCAATTTTAATGGAGACCAGCTATTAATCCTTATAAGGATGTGTTCTCAATACTTGTCAAATAATTCAGATATCTGAACATATGTGTCCAGTAATTAGGCTTAACATGAAACATATTTGATTATTTTGATAGATTTCTATAAAATAGCATCTGTACTGTGATTATAACACAGTCAGCAGTCGGCCCCAGTAGGACATGCTATTTAGAAACTCATATCTTATGGCCCATCGCCAAGCAAGCCGGCCCAAGCCCGCTAACTCGGCGCATGCCTTATAAAACAGCGAGAGAGAAAAGATTCTCCTTTCTCCCCCAATCCGCCAAATCACTTCGGCTTCCGAAAATCGCACTCGAACTTCGCGCTTCTTCGCTCCACTAGGGTTTGCTGTAGCTCACGCTCCCAACCTGAGAGTCACCAAGAACTACCTCAAAGCGTCGATTCCCAGTAGCCAAAAGCTTCTCCGCCCAGCTCCTCACCTCTAACGATGCTGAGAGCCCCCTTCGAGATCCCAAACATGTCGTCTAGATCCTGGCCGGTGTCAGACTGTAGCTCCACGAAGCTGACGATTTTGGAGAAGAGGATGATTCTGTAGCCCAATGATATCATTAACTGGCGCCCCGCCGTCGGTGAGCCAATTACTGCTCTCGGCCCAGGCGAGACCGTGATCTTTATTTCTTTTTTCGATCATGGTCTCTCTTCCATCTTCTGATTTCCTTCACCGCCTTCTTGACTTCTATCAAATTGAGCTCATCAACCTCAATCCCAACTCCATTCTCCAGATTTCTATTTTCGTAACCCTCTGTGAGGCCTTCCTGGGAATTAGCTCCCATTTCAATCTCTTCCGATACCTTTTCCACATCAAGCCTCAACCCTCAAAATCCAAAATTCAGACGATAGGGGGAGCGGGCCTTCAACTCCGCAATGAGATAAAGAAAGCTTATCTCCATGTCCCCCTAAAGACTTCTCTCAAGGGGTTGCATAGGGAGCGGTTTTACTACTCCAATCTGGAACCCTCCCTGCCCCCTTTTACCGGAAATCCACCATCTGTCCTGGAGAGCTAGACTTCAGTGCCATCGCAAGATGAAATGAACCAGGTATACAAGCTACTAGAGAAGATCACCACTTTGAAGGGCACGGGGTTGACTGGTCCTTGGGTGGTCAGGGCATTCTTGAATCGACGAACTCAGGCCCTGAAGGCCAGAAGCCACCTTGGGTTCGACCACAAAGGGAAGAATGATCCAACCCGAGAGTACCCTGACTTTGTTGACAAGAATAAAGTAACCGATACTCTGCTTGGCTTTTTCGTCAACGGGGTCGTGGAGACCGAGGACAAGGAAAGAGTCCCCAAGCCATACTACGAGGGCAGGCCTCGGCCAAAGGTAATATATAATGTTCTAGTCATCTTGATATCCATTAGTGATGAGTGATATGAATGTCATCCCATCTTGCAATGTATGATATTTGGGTGTTTGCAGGAATGTGAAGAATTTGATTCTGACCCCCAAGGCCAGTCGGCCAGTGGGGCCAGGAAACACCCGGCCAGCCCCTCAGCAGCCCAACCCAACCCCAAGATGGCTGGGAAAAGACCAGCGACAGACAAGACCAAAAAGAACGATATGCCGAGCAAGGCATTTGGCGGTCTGATGATCAAGGACTCCAGCAACACCGCCCCCAGGCCACCTAGCCCTAGGACTGCACCGCCGATTGCCGCAACCACCCAATCGGTTGCGTTAAGTAAAGCGCTGACTAGGCCAAGTTCTCCACCACCGACTACCGTGCCCAGAAGCCCGATGGTCGGTAGCTGTTCGCTGCCGACTAGGCTATCAAGCCCATCACCGACTACCCTCACCCCCAGCACACAGGGGTGGAGGTTTAAAACTTCCAAGAGGCGTCGATGTTTTATATCAGCAATAAGAATATGGGGCTACTCGTGAGACCTAAACTTGATGGATTGCAAAGGAACACGAAACAATTTATACTGGTTCAGGCCCTCGAGATGAGATAATACCCTATGTCCAGGTATGGTGTATTGCCTTTGAGGTTTCTCTGATGAGACTGTCATATGCCCTCAGGGGGCGCCCTGCCTCCTCTTATATACTGGGGGACAGGGTTATAGAGTAGGAATCCTAGTCGGATTCCGACCAAGGGATTTCCTTCTAGGAATACAACGTTCCTGACTAGGACTGTATCCTTCCCTTGTCATACAAGGTTATATATGCCGAGTCCTATTGTATCCCTAATTACAAGGTTATGCTCATCCTCTGTCCGAGTGGCCCAATAGCTTCTCGTGAGGTACCTGGGGACCCATGGCCTCCACAGCAGCCTCTGAGACCTTCATAGTTGAGTCACAGCTGATGCTGAGTACTCATCCTCCATGGTGAAGAATTCCCGAGTGCATTGCTCCCGAGTACTCTTTGTCTGAGTGCTACTTCTCCCGAGTCCTGCTTCATGTCAGTTGGCAACGAGGCTATGAAGGGCTTCATAGAAAAATATGAATATTGTCCACGGAATAGGCGCACCTATTAGGTGTAGCTCCCGACTTTGTGCTTAATTGTGAAACAATTAAACATAAAGTCAAATTTAACCTTGTAGTCTTTCTCGAGTAGTATACTACACAGTATGTAGACTCTTCAGCATCATATCAGCTGGAATAATTTTTGCTTAAGGCAATTGGTGGCTAAGCATGTAAGCCAAGTACCACTTCTTGGATTTTAACCCAATGTGTGGTCAGGTGTACTTAAGAGATACCTGCATCCCTAATTTTAATGGAGACCAACTGTCGATCCATATAAGGATGTATCCTCAATACCTGGTAAATAATGCAGATATCTAAACACATGTGTCCAGCAATTAGGCTTTCATGAAGCATATCTAATTATTTAATCAGTTTCTGTAAATAGCATCTGCACTGTGATTTTAACACAGCTAGCAGTCGGCTCTATAGAGCATGCCATTTAGAAACTCATATCTTGTGGCCTAGTACCGAATTAGCCGGCCCAAGCCCACTTATCAGCACGGCTCTATAAAAGCGGGAAGAAAGAGAAAAGATTCCCTCATCTTCTCCAATCCGCCAATCATTTCGTCTTCCAACCTCCGCGCCGAAATTTTGTGCTTTGCCTCGCTAGGGTTTGCCATAGCCAATGTCTCCCGCTTGAAACTCGTGTGATTCCACTCCGCCGCATCCATCACAAACCTTCAATAGCATTTCCCCCAAATCTTCTCACTCCCAGCAATGCCGAGAGCTTCGCTCGAGATCCTGGAGATGTCCGCAGAAGCTTGGCCGGTTTCGGACTGTGGTTCGATGAAACTGAAGTACCTAGAGAAACAACTGATGCTGTAGCGACAAGAAGTCATCCATTGGTGCACCGCCGAAGGGGAATCTATGCCGGCGTCCCGATCTGGAGAGACCATCGCCTTCACCTCTTTCTTTCATCGTGGTCTTGCCTTTCCCTCTTCGGATTTCTTCCACCAGCTTCTGTCCTTTTATCAATTAGAGTTGGTGAATCTGAATGCCAACTCTATCCTGCAAATCTCCATCTTCGTCACATTGTGCGAAGCTTTTCTGGGGTGAAGCCCCATTTTAATCTCTTCCGATATTTGTTCCATATCAAGCCCCAGCCATCCAAAAATAAAGTCTAAGTGATTGGGGGAGCCAGTCTCCAACTCAGGAACGAAATGAAAAAGATCTATCTTCATGTTCCTTTGAAAACCTCCCTCAAGGGCTGGCATAGAGAATGGTTCTACTGTTTCAATCTCGAACCTTCTCTGCCCCCTTTCATTGGTTCTCCACTAGTGGTTCTGCCTAGCCGGTCTTCCGTGCTAAGCTATGAAGAGATGGGCCAAGTATACTAGTTGGTGGAGAAGATAGATGTGCTGAAGAGCTCAGGGTTGACTGGTCCCTGGGTAGCGAGATGTTTCTTGAACCGCCGCACCAGGCCTTTGAAGCTAAGAAGCCACTTCAGTTGGGATTATCAGGGCAAAAATGATCCCAGCCGAGAATATCCGGACTTAACAGATAAGAACAAGGCGACCGATACCTTGTTTGGTTTTTTCGTCAATGGGGTAGTGGAGAAAGAAGACGCAGAGCACGCCACCATAGCCTATAGCCAGAAAAGGCCTTGGCCACAGGTAATCCTAAAAAATTGATGTTGAATGGCTAACTATCTGTGATGAACATCTATGGATATCTGTCTTGGATTGGTCTGCAATGTATAATGTGTGTTGTTGAAACATCTACAGGACCGTGAGGAGTTTGATGATGACTCCCAAACCCTATCAGCCACCAAAACGAAGAAGAGGCCGGCCAACCCTTCTGCTGTCCAACCCAGCTCCAAGAGGGCTGGGAAGAAACCCATTGAAGATCCGGGTAAGAAAAGAGCAAGCAAGCCGAGCGTAGCACCGGGGAGTTTGAAGATCAAAGACCCTACCAGTTTAACCCCCAAGCCGCCAAGCCCGAGACCATCTTCTCCAAGTCCGAGACCAGCAATATCGAGCCCAAGGCCAGCACCGCCGAGCTCAGCAACATCGATTCCAAGGATGGCGCCACCGAGTACCTCAACGCCCCAGTTGGCTGCACTAGAAACAGAGCTGACTGGGGGTAAATCGCCACCGCCGATTGCCGCACCGACTGGCCCGACAGCCAGTAGCTCTTCACCGCCGATATCTTCTGGAGCCCTCTCATGGAAGTTCAAGACTTTCAAGAGGTAAGCAATCTTCAATCTTCCAAGAATCTTGAATGAAGTGATAGTGCCTTGATATTTGTCATATTGTGCTAGAAGCGAGTTGACATAGATCCCAAGGGGACTATGCCAGCTGCTCCTGTCACCAAGCCGACCCCAGCCGAGCCAGCACTGACGAGTTCATCTACCGAGCTAGAGGCTACCCCAGCTACAGAAGCTGAAGCAGTCCTGATAGCAGGACCACTAGCACCGACCGACCAAGGGGTGAGTGCTGAAGTCGTTGCTCCAGCCCCCGAGTAAGCCACCAAACCCCCTATAGCTATCGAGTTTGGAGTCGGGACCTCTTCTCCAACAATTTCTTTGTTGTCTTTTGATGAAGCAGACCTCCCCAGGCTTGAAGCCCCTCCGCACAACTTCCTGAGAACATTTCATTGGGTCACCCCAAGGGAGTCGCAGAGAGCTATGAGCACAACGAACAAGAAGCATCGAGGGAGCACGAAGTCCTTCTACGTTCTGCAATTGCCGCGTCTAGGGGAGTCCAGGAATCTAGCAAGTCTTGCTGCGTTGAGTTCCGGATAGTTCCCATTTGACCTGGTACTCTGCCTTTTGACTCTGTTTTGCTTTGAGCAGAAGATTGTCGATCGTTCAGAGAAAATGAACAAGGTCCTGACCCAGCTCACCCCCTATCTCCAACGATTGAGCCAGCTCCAAGTTGCCAAGGACGACCTAGAGTGGATTAGCCAGGAGAAGGAAACATGGCTGAGGGGAGCAGTTGACAAGCTCAGGGATGAGGGATGAAAAGTGGGCTCTAGCCGAAAAGATCAGAAGTAAGTCTTCTGTGTTATCTTCCCGAGTAAATCCTGAGTATATCTTTCCAGCTTAGTTGATTCCTGACTGCCTTGTTCAGTTCTGATGGCAATCTCGAGTTCTTGACTGTTCTGATTTGCAGCCCTCGAAGCTGAGTTAAAGGCCCAGGCAGAGAAGAAAAAACAATAAGAGAACAAACTGAAGGAGATGGAGAAGGCCAAAGCCGAATTGGAGAAGGCCAAAGCCAAGGTGGATGCCGACTATGCTAGTAAGTCTGTTGCCTGACAATAACCTTAATCCATTTTCTTGTTGCTCCGACTGCATGTTTTGGTTAACAAGTATACTTGTTGATGCATCTAAACAGCTTCAAAAGCCAATGCCCAGATCCAGTTTAACGCGTTTGCAGAGGAGATCAAAGTTGTCAAGGAGTCATGTGATATCCTCGTCGGATCCGTGAAAGGGCTCCTTGACATTATGGAGCCTCACCATGTTGGAACTAGCTCCAGTACTGTCTCCCCAGGTGTAGGCATGCCTAAGCGAAGCCCCGAGCATCTTGAAAAAGTACTCGAATGAGTGTGTCGCTGTTGGTGTTGCCCAAACCCTAGCTATGACCAAATTGATCTACCCTAGGGTAGATATCGAGGCCATCGGTGAAGGTTTTATTGAAGAGACAACTCCCAAAGAAGCACTAGAGTTGATCAGCCAAGTGAGGCCAACTGCGGAGGCCATAGCAAAGGACCTGGGTGTGTAAGAATAAACAATTATGCAGTCGGTATATATAATTTTTGTAAGGACATTTGTAAATATTTGTATGATGCTGCCGAGTACTTGCTTTTTCTCAATCATCATTAGCTTTACCTGACTACATAGTCTGCACCGAGTAGATTGATAGGAACTGGAAAAATCGTTCACTTCTAAAAGTTATACTCGGGCAAACGTAGCATAATCGTTGTAAAACTTCATAACATAGATAAAGCAAGCTCGTATTTTATTGACAAGGCACATAATACAAGCAGCCCCCGACTCACTACTCTGTTGAAACAAGCGATGTAGTGAGTCAGAGAAAAAAATCTATATATATCTGTATGGAGAAAATACAAGACTCAGGTATAGAAAGGACGTAGCTGTTCTATATTCCATGAGTTGCTGACTAGGGTACCGTCTTCAGTCGGTAAGTGCCCGGAAGTGTTACCTCAGTGATAATGAATGGCCCTTTCCACGTAGGGGATAATTTATGCCTTTCTTTGGTGGTTTGTATTTTTCTCAAGACGAGATCTCCCACCAAAAAGGTGCGGCCATGAACATTTCGACTGTGATAATGACGTAGGCCTTGAAGATACCTTGCTGACTGGATAATTGCGATGTCCCTAGCTTCTTCCAACTGATCGAGTTCGACCAATTGGGCTTCGTTTGATTTGCCTTCTGAGTGGGCCCGAACTCGCGGAGAGCCAAACTCCAACTCGGTTGGTAACACGGCCTCAGCACCATAGACTAGGAAGAAAAGGGATTGCCCTGTTGCCCGACTAACTGTGGTTCTTAAAGACCAGAGAATGGATGGGAGTTCTTGAAACCACTGCCCTGCATATGGTTGTAGTCGGTCGAACACCCTAGCCTTGATTCCTTGTAGGACCATGCCATTAGCATGTTCGATCTGCCCATTACTTCCTGGGTGTGCCACAGAAGCATAACATATCTTGATGCCGAAATCGTCACAGAAATCTTGAAATACGCCGCCCATGAACTGAGTACCGTTGTCCGTTATGATACGGTTAGAAACCCCAAATCGGTATAAAATACTCATGATGAAGTCCTTTGCTCGTGCCGCTGTTATGGTAGCAATGGGTTTTGCCTCAATCCACTTTGTGAATTTATCCACTACGACGAACAAGTATGTGAACCCTCCTGGCGCCTTTTTGAATGGCCCGACCATGTTGAGCCCCCAAACTGCAAAGGGCCAAGAGATTGGAATTGTTTGATGTTCTTGAGCTAGAAGATGTATTGGTCTTGCATAGAATTGGCATCCCTCGCATGTGTGAACTATATCTTTAGCATCTGTTACTGCAGTCGGCCAGCAAAAACCCTGCCTATAAGCCTTTCCGACTAACGTCCTAGACGCGGCATGGTTGCCACAGATACCTAAGTGGATCGATTGCAGAATCTGCTTGCCCTCCTCGGGTGTGACATTGTGCATGAGGACCCCAGATGTGCTTCTGTAGTACAGGTTTTCTCCAACTACAAGGAAACATTTGCTTCGACGCTTGATCCGTTCGGCTTCACTGCGTTCTTCTGGGAGTTCGTCATCCAAGAGGAATTTGAGAAGTGGAGTCCGCCAATTTTGAGAGATGATTAGTACTTCATTTGTTGCCGGGGTAGGTTCAGCCTCTGACTGTTCAAGCACTGGTTTCTTCTTGACTGATGGCTCTAGTAGTTGTTCAACAAAAATCCCAGTCGAGACCACTTCTCGTTTGGATCCTATGTTGGCCAATTCGTCTGCAACATCGTTATATTGTCGTAATAGATGAGTTATCTCCAGCCCGTCGAACTTGTTTTCTAGCTTTTTGACCTTCTGACAATATGCCGTCATAGTATCATCGAGACATGTCCAGTCTTTCATGACTTGGCTGACCACGAGTTGAGAATCCCCACGCACAACCAATCGACGGATGCCGAGTGATATGGCAATGCGGAGCCCGTGGATGAGTGCTTCGTACTCGATGACAATGTGGGAAGCCGGAAGTGAATCTGGAGGACATACTTGAGTTTTTCGCCAGTGGGTGATGTCAACATGACGCCAGCCCCCGCGTTGCTGATCTGTAGAGAACCGTCGAAGTACATCGTCCAGTACTCTAGCTTGTCCGTGTTTGTAGTCGTCTGAACTTCTGTCCACTCGGCCACAAAGTCGGCTAGAGCTTGAGATTTGATTGCTGTCTGTGGTTGAAAAATGATGTCAAACGCTATCAACTCGAGTGCCCATTTAGCGATTCTGCCAGTGGCCTCGCAATTGTGTAGGACGTCCCCGAGTGGATACGATGTGACAACGGTGACTTGATGTGACTGCAAATAGTGCACCAACTTCTGGACAGTGATGAGTAGGCCATATAACAGCTTCTGGACTTGAGGATATCTCATCTTGGAGTCAGCTAGGACCTCGCTGATGAAGTAGACTAGCCATAGAATTTTCTGTATATGACCTAGCTCTGATCGCTCGACTACCAGCATTATGCTGACTACCTGAGTAGTTGCCGCCAGATATAACATTAGTGGTTTCTAGGGCATAGGTGATGTCAACACTGGTGGTGATGTGAGAAATCTTTTGAAGTCTTCAAAGGCTTGCTAAGCTTCGGGTGTCCATTGAAAATTGTCCGCTTTCTTCAATAATTTGAAAAAGGGCATGCCCCGTTCACTAAGTCGGGAGATGAATCGGCTGACTGCCGCCATGCAGCCTATCAGCTTCTGAATGTCCTTCTGGCTAGCTAGGGGTGCCATGTTCATGATAGCATTAATTTTCTCTGGATTAGCCTCGATGCCTTGATGTGATACGATGAAGCTGAGTAGCTTTCCAGACGGTACACTGAAAGCGCACTTTTCCGGATTCAACTTCATCTTGAATCTCCGAAGGCTTTGGAAAGTTTCTTCTAAGTCGGCGATGAGGTCTTCCCTGGACTTGTCTTGATCACCACGTCATCGACATATGCCTCCACGTTGCACCCGAGTTGAGTGTGTAAACACTGCTGAATTGCTCGTTGGTACGTTGCTCCAGCATTTTTCAACCTGAACGACATAGTGATATAGCAGTATGCTCCAAACGGCGTGATGAAACAAGTCTTTAGGCAGTCCTCCTCCTTCAAGCTAATTTGGTGATATCCCTAGTAACAGTCGATAAAGCTAAGAAGTTCGCACCCCGTAGTTGAATCGACCACCTTTGCAGTTTGGGGACTCGACTTGGTCAGACCACTCAAAAAAGCGCTAGAAGGGTTCACACACTTGTTCGTCGTAGTGGATAAATTCACAAAGTGGATTGAGGCAAAACCCGTTGCTACCATAATAGTGGCACGAGCAAAGGACTTCATCATGAGTATTTTATACCGATTTGGGGTTCCTAACTGCATCATAACGGACAATGGTACTCAGTTCACGGGCGGCGTATTTCAAGTTTTTTGTGACAATTTTGGTATCAAGATCTATTATGCTTCTGTGGCACACCCACGAAGTAATGGGCAGGTTGAGCGTGCTAATGGCATGGTCTTACAAGGTATCAAGGCTAGGGTCTTCGACCAATTACAACCATATGGAGGGCGGTGGGTACAAGAACTCCCATCCGTTCTCTGGTCTCTAAGAACCACGGTTAGTCGGACAACAGGGCAATCCCCTTTCTTCCTAGTCTATGGTGCTGATGCTATGTTACCAACCGAGTTGGAGTTCGGCTCTCCACGAGTTCGGACCCTATTGGTGCCATGGGCCCGGGGTACCTCATGAGAAGCTATTGGGCCACTCAGACAAAGGATAGGCCTAACCTTGTAATTAGGGATACAATAGAACTCAGTAGACTTAACCTTGTACTATAGGAAAAATACAGTCCTAGTCGGGCACATTGTACTCCTAGAAAGAGATCCCTTGGTCATAGTTTGACTGGGACTCCTACTTTGTAACCCTGTCCCCCAGTACCAGAATCATCAGGATCACCAAGATTAGAATCATACAACCTCAAAGGCAATACACCAGAACTAGACGTAGGGTATTACATCATCTCGAGGGCTTGAACCAGTATAAATCGTTTGTGTTCCTTTGCAATCCATCGAGTTTTGGTCCGACGAGTAGCCCTATATATTTATTGCCGATACAAAACATCGACAGTTAACACCTAATAGGTGTAAGCAGCTGAGGCATTGGCGAGGCCGAGTGAGGAATATCATATAAAGGAAAAAAATTTATCAGAAAGCAACTTAGCTGTTCGGTATTACACAAGTTGGGAGTGGGGATGCCATCCTTTCATTTGAGCTTGTGAGCCCCCGAAGATGCCACTTGTCGTTCTGATAATCTTTAGTTCTAGGAGGTTGAAGATAGTTCTGACTGACTGCCACAATGAAGTCATTCGACTTGTGTTTGTGGTTTCCGGCTTTTGTTGGGGCCGCGTCATCAGTGTCCTTCTGCTCTTTCTTTTGGGGTGCCTTTTTTGTTATCAATGGCCTCAGCAACAACGTCGGCTGAGTCGGTGTATTTGTTCGCCATGTCAAACAAAGCCTTGACCGAGTTGGGAGGCTTCTGAGTGAATTTAGTGATGAATGGGTGTCTTTGACTCCTATTCGAAAGGCGGTTATGATGATCTCGTCCTTGATCATTGGGATTGAATTCCTCTTCTCAGAAAACCTCTTGATGAAACCACGAAGAGACTCGTTCTTCCTTTGATGGCATTGATATAGATTGTACTCGGAAGATGGCCTCTCGTACGTTCTTTGAAAATTGGCAATGAAGCGTTCCCAGAGTTCTCCCCAGGAGCCAATTGATCTCTTAGGAAGTCCTGTTAGCCATGTCCTCGCCGAGTTGGCTAGAGCGACTGGGAGGTAGTTAGCCATGGCCTTGTGATCTCGTCCAGTTGCTCGGATTGCCAGAGTGTAGACCGTGAGCCAGGACTCGGGATTGGTCTTCTCATTGTATTTTCCAATTCCAGTCGGCTTGAAGCTTGAGGGCCAGTCGTCTTGTTGCAGCTCCTGGGTGAAGGCCGGTACTCCTTCATCTTCATGAGGATTCTGACTTCGACTGCGACGGTAAAACCGCTCGTGGTGGAGGCCGAAGCGCTCGTCTTCGCCTTCCAGTCAGCGTTGCTCATCTTCCTCTCGTTCGCAGCGCCGAGCGTTGATGTCCTGCCGAAGGTCACGCCGTAGTTAGCCTCGGAGATCCTGGTTGTCCCGACGGTCGCTTTGACGCCACCGGTTGTTGTTGGGGTTGTCGAGTGACATCTAGCGTGACTTCGTGTGTGGCTGACTGGAGCCGACCGCTCGGCGTCGCGTTGAGGCGGATGAGACTGCTGTCAGAGATGCCGACCGGTTGGTCGGTATGAGGGTATCGCCCGACTATTGGTACTGCTGACATGCAGCAGTGGTGATCATGTCTTTTATCCTTGCTATAGTCAGGGTGGCCTGATGATCAGGCCCAAACTGGAGTGTGTCTAGCAGAGTCACAGCGGGTACGACATTCTGTTAAGGTGTAACGAAGACGTCGTGGTCGCCGACTCGGGCTTGGAGGATTTGTTGCTGAGCAGTCCGCCCAGCCTTGCGCAGGTCGTCGTTGCGGGTGTACAGGCGTCTTGCTTCTTCCTCTTATTGTTCTCGCAGTCGGCGGGTCTCTTCCTCTTGCTGCTCGCATAGTCGGCGTGCTTCTTGAGTGGGAGCTGAACCCTTGGATATCATAAAGACTTCACGTGGCGGCGAGAAGCTTGCCGAACTGCTGTCCGACTTAGAGTCGGAATCTGACTGAGAGTTGGAGTCAGAATAGTTGATGGGGGTGATTACAACTCCGACCTCCCTAGATCCGATCGTGAGCGGCTCTGGGCCATATCCGAGTCGAACTCCAGGGGATCAGGTTTGCCGCATCGGATGTTGATTGAAGATATCTGCGGCGTTGCCGAGTCCTAATGGGAGATTGACGATCTCCTCCTTTCTTAGCCCGATCTCAGCTGGCTCGAGGCTGAGTCCGAGTCGAACACTGCAAGAAAGAGTTGTCCCGAGATCTGGGCATGTTGAAGATTGCCGTAGCTTGTCGACGAGGATTGCTGCAGCATTGAGTAAGCCAACCGGTGTGGAGTCGGCTTGGTTCTTGGCCAATCGGGTCGGATATGAGTCGGACAGGGTGAGGTTGCTGAACTTGTCGGCGATGAAGTTGAGGCTCCCGAAGGTGATCATTTGCCCGGGGAAGAAGTTGATGCCATTGACTCCGGTGACTGGATCCATGAGGCTTGTTGAAGATAATCTCGACGATGCCCCTACCTGGCGCGTCAACTATTGATGTTTTGTATCGGCAATAAGAATATGGGGCTACTCGTGAGACCTAAACTTGATGGATTGCAAAGAAACGCGAAACAACTTATACTGGTTCAGGCCCTCGAGATAAGGTAATTCCCTATGTCTAGTTATGGTGTATTGCCCTTCTAGAGACATAACGTGTCCGACTGGGATTCCTACTCTGTAACTCTGTCCCCCGGTATATAATGGGAGGCAGGGCGCCCCCTAAGGGCATATGACAATCTCACCAGAGACTTGGCTGTAATCTGGCAGGGACTCCTACTTTGTAACCCTGTCCCCCAGTATATAAGGAGAGGCAGGGCGCCCCCTGTGGGCAGGTTCATCAGAATCATACATCCTCAAAGGAAATACACCACAACTGGATGTAGGGTATTACCTCATCTCGAGGGTCTAAACTAGTATAAACCTTTTGTGTTCCTTTGCAATCCATCGAGTTTCGGTCCGACGAGTAGCCCTATATATTTATTGCCGGTGTAAAACATCAACATGTTACTTGTTTTTCTTGACTTCAATACCCCCTAAACAAAAAGTAGTCAATTGGTCAGAGAAGATGGGCCGAGTTCTGTCTGAGCTCACCCCTCAGCTTACTCAGCTCCACCAGCTCCAGACTGCCAAGGACAACCTGGAGAAATCCAACAAGGAGAGGGAGGAGTGGCTGAAGGGACAACTCTTTCATTCTTTTTTTGACTTGGACTCGGTGTTGAGCCGGTCGAGATTGGGCTAAGTGTCGATGTTTTACACCGGCAATAAATATATGGGGCTACTCGGCGGATGGAAACTCGGTGGATTGCAAAGGAACACAAGGAGATTTTTATACTGGTTCAGGCCCTCAATGTGAGGTAATACCCTACATCCAGTTTATATGTATTCCTTTGAGGAATTATGGTGGCGATTCTGATGAACCATATGGCCGTGAGCTTAAGAGTGCTCTTCTGCCCTCATGGGGCGCCCTGCCTCCCCTTATATACTGGGGGACAGGGTTACAAGGTAGGAGTCTCCATCGGATTACGACTAGGAGATCTCCCCTTAGAGATATAACGCACCCGACTAGGATTGTATATTCCTTTCTATACAAGGCGAAGTCTGCCGAACCTAGCTATATCTCTAATTACAAGGCTAGGCCCATCCTCTATCCGAGTGGCCCATATGCTTGTCATGAGGTACCCGGGGCCCATGGCACCCACAGTAGCCCCCGGGATCTTCATAGTTGAGTCACAGCTGATGCCGAGTGCTCATCCTCCACGGTGAAGTCTTCCCGAGTGCATTGCTCCCGAGTACTCTTTGTCTGAGTGCTGCTTCTCCCGAGTCCTGCTTCATGTCAGCTGGCAGCGAGGCTATGAAGGGCTCCATGTAGATGTAGGAATAGTGTGCGCCGAATAGGCGCACCTATTAGGTGTAGCCCCCGACTTTGTGCTTAATTGTGAAAACAATTAAACATAAAGTCAAAGATCTTTAACCTTGTAGTCTTTCCCGAGTAGTATACTACTGGTATATGAGACTCTTCGGTATCATGTCAATCGGAATATGATTTATAGTCTTGCCGAGCAGGGAACTACTCGTATGTAGGACTCTTCGACTTCATGTCAGTCGGAATGTGTGTTTATAGTCTTGCCGAGTAGGATGCTACTCGTATATGGGACTCTTCAGCGTCATGTCAGCTGGAAAGGGGGTGTTTATAGTCTTTTCCGAGTAGTATACTACTCGAAAATTAGACTCATCGGCATCATGTCAGCCAGGATGATTATTTATAGTCTTTCCCAAGTAGTATACTACTCGAAAATTAGACTCGTCAGCTTCATGTCAGCTAAAAAAGGTGTTTATAATCTTTCCCGAGTGGCGTCCCATTCGGAAGTTAGACTCTTCAGCTCGTCAGCTGGAAGAATGTTTATAGTCTTTCCCGAGTAGTATACTACTCGAAAAGTTAGACTCCTCGCGCATCATGTCAGTGGGAATGAGAAATTTATAGTCTCTCCCGAGTAGTGCACTACTCGAAAGTTACACTCTTCAGCGTCATATCGGCTGGAATAATGTTGCCCATGGCAACTGGTGGCCACGCATGTAGGCGAGTACCACTTTATGAAATAAATCCATGGCGTGGTCAGGTGTACTCGAGAAAGATACCTGCATCCCCAATTTTAATTGAGACCAGCTTGTGATCCTTTATAAGGATATATCTCGAGACCTTGGTGGATAAAACAGATACCCAAACATATATGTTTAGCAATAAGGCTCTCATGAAGCATATCTGTTTACCTCATCGGCTCCTGTTGGTAGCACCAGCGCTATAATTTTCAACTCAGCCTGCGGGCGGCCCACATGGAGCATGCTACTGTAGGAACTCATATCTTGGTGGCTGCTACCAAATAAGCCGCCTGAGCCGACCTATCCAGCATAGCTCTATGAAGTATCATCCATCGCATGTCAGGATGAGTTTTTTTTGGTGTCGGTAACCGCAATCCAGCCAGAGAAATCCTTATTCGCAAGCCTTTCCGACTTATGTTCTAGGATGCAGGCCTGGTTGCCACATGTGCCCGAGCAGGTATGTTGCAGGATCTGCTTGCCCTCCTCAGGTGTGACGGCAGTGCATGAGAACTCCGGATGCGCTTTGACGATGTAAGTCTTCTCTGCGACTTCAGGAGAGCCGAGCAGGGTATCCGAACCTTGGCATTAGCATAGGATTCGGCTAGCGACCTCATTGGGGCATACCCTACCAACAGAGTTATAGCCAAGTGAGGTACCCGAACCTTGCATTACCATAAGATTCGGCTAGTGACCCTCATGGGGCGTACTCACCCAGCCGAGTGATATATGACCCCGACTAGTGCCGAAAGTCGGTTGTCAGCTCACATGGAGCGTAGCCGAGGAAGATGACATCCCGACTGGCACAAATACTCGGTAAGTAGCCCTCATGGAGCATCCCGAGTGTATTTTGGCAGACTTGTCCAGCCCCCGAGCGTAGGAGATAGGCTCGCAGCCCTGAGTTCCTATCACGCGTATCTGGAGCTGGGCCTGCAATATAAAGATATCGGATGAGTAGCATCTGATGATGAAAATAATCACCCGAATAAAATGTAGTTTACAATATATGTAAATACGAGTTTTTCCTCTTTTTGATATTAATTTCCCCAAGTAGTTGACCCCTTACGTTTAAACACTCTGCCTGACTAGTCATAGCCCTAGCGTCGGGGAGTTGGCTCATGGCTCTTTCCCAGACACGCGTTTTGGGTGACTTGAGTTCGTCTTTCATGGAGCAAAGTTTCACGGATTAGGGTTTATGCTACTCAAGTACTTTTGCAATCATTTAAGAGCAAAAACAGAGAAGAGTGCAGCTTGTGCACCTATTAGGTGTAAGCAGCATTGGCAAGGCCGAGTGAAGAAATATTTATCAGGAAGCGACTTAGCTGTTCGGTATTTCGGAGTGGGGATGCCATCCTTGCGTTTGAGCTTGTGAGCCCCCGAGCATGTCACTTGTTGTTCTGATAATCTTCAGTTGTTGAAAGTCGAAGACGATTGTGACCGACTGCCACAATGAAGCCGTCTGACTTGCGTTTGCGATTCCCGGCTTTAGTCGGGACCGCGTCGTTGGTGCCCTCCCGCTTCTTCTGTCAGGATGCCTTTTTATCTTCAAGGGCCTCAGCAACAGCATGGGCTGAGTCGGCGTATTTATTCGCCATGTTGAATAGAGCCTTGACAGAGTTGGGAGGCTTCCGAGTGAATTTGTCGATGAACGAGGTGTCTTTTACTCCTTTTCGAAAGGCGGCGATGACGACCTCATCCTTGACGTTTGGGATTGAATTTTTCTTCTCAGAGAACCTCTTGATGAAGTCACGAAGAGACTCGTTCTTCCTTTGATGCAACTGATATAAGTCGTACTCGGAAGATGATCTCTCGTAAGTTCCCTGGAAGTTGGCAATGAAGCGTTCTCGGAGTTCTGCCCATGAGCCGATTGATTGCTTGGGAAGTCCTGTTAGCCATGTCCTCGCTGAGTCGGCTAAAGCGACTGGGAGGTAGTTAGCCATGACTTTGTGATTTCCTCCAGCTGCTCGGATTGCCGTAGTATAGACCTTGAGCCAAGACTCGGGATTGGTCTTGCCGTCGTATTTTTCGACTCCTGTAGGCTTGAAACCCGATGGCCAGTCGGCCTATTGCAGCTCCTGGGTGAAGGCCGGTACTCCTTCATCTTCATGAGGACTCCGACCCTGACTACGGCGGCGAAACCGCTCGTGGTGGAGGCCGAAACGCTTGTTCTCGTCTTCCGGTTGGCGTTGCTCATCATCTTCTCGTTCGCGGTGTCGAGCGTTGATGTCCTGCCGAAGATCACGTCGTTGTCGGCCTCGAAGGTCCTGATCATCCTGACGGTTGCTTTGACGTCGCCGGTTGTCGTTGGGGCTGCCGAGTGACGCCTGACGTGCCTCCATATGCAGCTGACTGGAGCCAGCCGCTCGGCATCGCTTTGAGGTAGATGAGACTGCCGTTGGGAATGTCGACCGGTTGGTCGATATGAGGGTATCACCCGACTGTTGGTGCTGCTGACATGCAGCAGCGGTAAGCAGGGCTTTTATCCTTGCGATCGTCGGGGTGGCCTGGTGATCAGGCCCAAGCTGGACTGTGTCCAGTAGGGTTGCGGCGGCCACGACGTTCTGCTGTGGCGTGACGAAGACGTCGTGGTCGCCGACTTTTGTTTGGAGGGTTTGTTGCTGAGCGGTTCGCCCAGCCCTGCGTAGGCCGTCGTTGTGGGCGTGCAGGCGTCTTGCTTCTTCCTCCTGTTGTTCTCGCAGTCGGCAGGCCTCCTCCTCTTGTTGCTCGTGTAGTCGGCGTGATTCCTGAGTAGGAGTAGAGCCTTTGGATGCCATGAAGATTTCTCGTGGCGGGGAGAAGCTTGCCAAACTGCTATCCGACTTAGAGCCGGAATCCGACTGGGAGTCGTAGTCCGACTGAGAGTCGTAGTCGGAATAGTTGATGGGGGTGATTATAACTCCGACCTCCCTAGATCCGATCTCGAGCGGCTCTGGGCCGTATCCGAGTCGAACTCCAGAGGATCGGGTTTGCCGCGTTGGATGTAGATTGTAGATATCCGCGGCGTCGCCGAGTCCGAACGGGAAATTGACGATCTCTTCCTTTTTTGGCCCGATCTCGGCCGGCTCAAAACCGAGTCCGAGTCGAACACCGAAAGAAAGAGTTGTCCCTGGACTTGGGCGTATGGGAGATCACCGCAGCATGTCGTGAGAGATTGCTGCAGCATCGTGTAGGCCGACTGGCGCAGAGTCGGCTGGTTCCTCGGCCGGTTGGATCGGGTCCGTGTCGGCCAAGGTGAGATTGCCGAACATGTCGGCGACGAAGTCGAGGCTTCCGAATGAGATTGTATCTCCAGGAGAGAATTTGCCGCCGTCGACTCCGGTTGCTGGATCCATCGAGCTTGTAGATGTAGATCGCGCCGAATCCCCTACCTGGCGCGCCAACTGTCGATGTTTTACACCGGCAATAAATATATGGGGCTACTCGGCGGATGGAAACTCGGTGGATTGCAAAGGAACACAAGGAGATTTTTATACTGGTTCAGGCCCTCAATGTGAGGTAATACCCTACGTCCAGTTTATATGTATTCCTTTGAGGAATTATGGTGGCGATTCTGATGAACCATATGGCCGTGAGCTTAAGAGTGCTCTTCTGCCCTCATGGGGCGCCCTGCCTCCCCTTATATACTGGGGGACAGGGTTACAAGGTAGGAGTCCCCATCGGATTACGACTAGGAGATCTCCCCTTAGAGATATAACGCACTCGACTAGGATTGTATATTCCTTTCTATACAAGGCGAAGTCTGCCGAACCTAGCTATATCTCTAATTACAAGGCTAGGCCCATCCTCTATCCGAGTGGCCCATATGCTTGTCATGAGGTACTCGGGGCCCATGGCACCCACACTAAGAGAGAAGGATATCGTCAATCTCCCGTTCGGACTCGGCAACACCGCGGATAACTTCAATCAATATCTGATGAGGACATCACTTCTTTAGATACACACTTACAACCTCCTCATGTTGAACAAGATGTGCCATAGATCCAAGGACCAATTACTCGCGCACGTGCCCATCAACTTAATCGCCAGGTGAATGCGTTCCTAAGCTTACATAGAAATATTTCTATGAATGGCATGCTATTTAATTCTTGTGATGATTTTATTGTTATTACGAACCTGGGAGAAGACCATGGAGAATAGCTCAAGAAACCAAATATTAAAGTGGAGACAACAAGTGCAAGTAACTCCTATTTCCGAGACTGATTCAATTTCGGGCTGGGAGACAGCGTCAACTTCAAACGGCCATAACTTTTGATCCAGAAGGAGTTACAGGACCTACAAGTACTTATTGGAAAGCTTATGAAGTATACTTTCAGGTAGTTTTGGTTTCATGCCAAAATTCCTCCTGAGCTGTCCAAAATCGTCGAAACAAGTTAGCTGTCCAAAATCATCGAAACAAGTTGCATCATTTTTTCTATCCGAGTCAGTTTAGACTTTTGGGCTTTGTATTTGTGTCGTGGGCTAAACCCATGAGGAGTGCGCCCGTCATAGGGCAAACCCTCACCCTAGGACGTCCTCACTTATATATATTTAGTAGCCGCCGCCATTTAGGGTGGGTTTTGCTTAGATTAATCTGTCTTTGAACAGTTTCGCCGTTTATCGGTTTGTGAGACCCCAACTTCGAGAGTATAATCATTCATTTGTAAGTTGAGTTGGAATCTTCCTTGTTTTTGCTTGTGTTCTTCGATTCGCATGCAGGGATTAGCCTTCGTGGCGAGGTCAACTGGGCAGCGCACGGTTGATAAGAAGAGGAGACGTGGTGTTGTGATTGCAGGGTTCGGGTCTTGGTGATCAGAAGTCGGATCGTGAGTGTCAATTCTCCACCAAATCAAGAGTTATCCTTGTCTAACATAAGATCGGGCACCCTGTTGCCATCAACATCTAACGCGGCAGACCCGATCCCCTGGAGTTCAACTCAGATACGGCTTAGAGCCGCTTGAGATTGGATCTAGGGAGGTCGGGGTCATTATTACCCCCCTCAACTATTCTGACTCCAACTCTCAGTCGGACAGCACTTCGGCGAGCTTTTCTACACCACATGAAGTCTTCATGGCATCTAAGGGGTCAACTCCTACTCAACAGGCACGCCAATTACGTGATTTGCAAGAAGAGGAAGCCCGCCAACTATGTGAACAACAGGAGGAAGACACAAGATGCCTGTTTTGGAAGCCATGGGCCCGGGTACCTCAAGGAAGGCAATTACGGCCACTCGGATAGAGGGTCGGCCGGCTCCTGCAATTGGAGATTGAGTATGACTCAGCTTCATATTACCTTACATGACAAGGAAAGGGATATAGTCCTAGCTGGATACTCTATGTACTAATAAGGAAAGCCTTTGGTCGTATCCGACTGGGATTCCTACTCTGTGACCCTGTCCCCCGGAATATAAGGGGAGGCAAGGCACCCCCTGAGGGCATATCACAATCTCACCAGAGGAGCCTCAAAGGCAATACACCACAACTGGACGTAGGGTATTACCTCATCTCGAGGGCCTGAACCAGTATAAATTGTTTCGTGTTCCTTTGCAATCCGTCAAATTTAGGTCTCACAAGTTGCCCCATATTCTTATTGCCGATACAAAACAACGATAGTTGGCGCGCCAGGTAGGGGCATCAGCTATATCATCTTCGACAAGCCTGATGGATTCAACCACCAGAGTCGATGGCGTCAACTTCTTCCCTAGGCAAACAATCAGCTCTGGGAGCCTTGACTTCGTCGCCAACAAGTTTGGCAACCTCACCCTGTCCGACTCGGATTCTATTTGATCAGCCAAAAACCAAGATGACTCTACGTCGGTCGGCCTACGTAACGCTGCAGTGACCCTCGTCGACATGCTGTGGCAATCTTCAACATGCCCGGGTCTCGGGACAACTCTTTCTTTCGGTGTTCGACTCGGACTCGGCCTCGAGCTAGCCGAGATCGGGCTAAGAAAGGAGGAGATCATCAATCTCCCATTCGGACTCGGCGACGCCGTGGATATCTTCAATCAACATCCGATGCGGTAGACCCGATCCCCTGGAGTTCAACTCAGATACGGCCCAGAGCTGCTCGAGATTGGATCTAGGGAGGTCAGAGTCATAATCACCCCCATCAACTACTCTGATTCCGACTCTAAGTCAGACAACAGTACAACAAGCTTCTCTCCGCCACGTGAAGTCTTTATGGCGTCCAAGGGCTTGACTCCCACTCAAGAGGCATGCTGATTACTCGATCAACAAGAGGAGGAGGCCCGCCGACTGTGAGAACAACAGGAGAAAGACACAAGACACCTACAGGCCGAGTGCGTTGCTCACAATGACGATCTGCGCAAGGCTGAACGGACTGCTCAACAGCAAATCCTCTAAACCTGAGTCAATGACCATGACATTTTTGTAACCCCTCAATAGAACATTGTGGCCGCTGCAACTCTACTAGATACACTGCAATTTGGGCCTGATCACCAGGCCACCCTAACGATAGCAAGGATAAAACCCATGATCACCACTGCTGCATGTCAGCAGCATCAACAGTCGGGTGACACTCTCATACTGACCAACAGGGCGGCTTCTCCAATAGCGATCTCATCTACCTCAACGCGACGCCGAGCGGCCGGCTCTAGTCAGCCGCACACGGATTCACGCCACACGTCACTCGGCAACCACAATAATGATCGACGATGCCGAAATCAAGATGACTATCGGGACAACCAGGATGTTCAAGGCCGACTACGACGAGATCTCTGGCAAGACATCAAGGCACGACGCCGCGAACGCGAGGAAGATGAGTGTTGCCAACAAGAAGACAAGAATGAGCGCTTCGGCCTCCATCATGAGCGGTTTCACCACCGTAGTCGGAGTCGGAGTCCTCATACAGATGAAGGAGTACCAGCCTTCACCCATGAGCTGCAACAAGTCGACTGGCCGTCAGGCTTTAAGCCGACTGGAATTAAAAAATACGACGGGAAGACCAACCCCAAGTCCTGGCTCACAGTTTACACTCTGGCAATCCGAGCAGCTGGAGGAGATCATAAGGCCATGGCTAACTACCTCCCAGTCGCTCTAGTCGACTCAGCGAGGACATGGCTAACAGGACTTCCTAAGAGATCAATCGGCTCCTGGGGAGAACTCCGGGAATGCTTCATCGCCAATTTCCAAGGAACGTACGAGAGGCCATCTTCCGAGTATGACCTGTATCAGTGCCACCAAAGGAAGAACGAGTCTCTTCGTGATTTCTTGACTTGTGATTTCATCAAGAGGTTTTCAGAGAAGAGGAATTCAATCCCAAAGATCAAGGATGAGGTCGTCATAGCCGCCTTTTGAAAAGGAGTCAAGGACGCCCTGTTCATCACTAAGTTCACTTCGAAGCTTCCAAGTTCTGTCAAAGCTCTATTCGACATGGCGAACAAATACGCTGACTCGGCCGACGCTGTTGCTGAGGCTCTCAATGACAAAAAGGCACCCTGACAGAAAGAGTGGAAGGACACCGATGACGTGGCCCCGACTAAGGCTGGGAACCGCAAACGCAAGTCGGATGACTTCATTGTGGCAGTCGGTCACAACTGTCTTTGACCTCCTAAAACTAAAGATTATTAGAACGACAAGTGACATGCTCGGGGGCTCAAAAGCTCAAATGCAAGGATGGCATCCCCACTCCCAACTTATGCAATACCGAACCGCTAATTCGCTTTCTGATAAATATTTTCTCATTTATATGATATTCTTATCTAAATAGGCCAAGAGGTAACTCATTTCCCTATGGTTTGACTCAGATATGGCTTAGTGCTAGTCGGGATCGGATCTAGGGGGATGAGATCATCAATTTCTCACTCGGCCTCGCCAATGCCGCAGCCGCTTACACCTAATAGGTGTACATTCTACGCATTTTCTGTTTTTGCTTTTAATGATTGCAAAAGTACTCGAGTAGCATAAATTCCGATCCGTGAAGCCTTGCTCCATGAAAGACAAACTCAAGTCACCCAAAATGCGTTTCTGGGAAATAGCCATGAGCCGACTCCCGACGCTAGGAGGCTATGACTAGTCGAGCAAAGTGTTTAAACGTAAGTGGTCAACTACTCGGGGAAATTAATATCAATAAGAGGAGGAACACATATTTACATCTATTGTAAAATACATAAATTTTCTTCAGGTCATTGTTTTCTTTATCAGATGCTACTCATCCGATATGTTTATAATGTAGGGCCAATTCTAGATACGCGTAACAGGAACTCATGGCTACGAGCCGATCTCCTAGCTCGGGGGCTAGACCAGTCTGCCAAGATACACTTGGAGTGTGTTGCTTCAAGAATCACTTAAAATGCTCTACGAGGGCTACTGACCGAGTACTCACGCCAGTCGGGGCATGGATGTCACCTTTATCTTGGTATGCCCCATTAGGGCTAATAACCGACATCTGGCACTAGTCGGGGCTCGGGTATCACACTGCTGGGTATGGTATGCCCCATGAGGGTCGCCAGTCGAATCCTATGCTAATGCAAGGTTCGGGTACCTTATTTGGCCATGACTTTGTTGGGCAGGGTACGCCCCATGAGGGTCATCAGCCGAATTCTATGCTAATGCAAGGTTCGGGTATCTTATTCAGTTACAATTTTGCAAAGTTGGGCATGCCCCAAGAGGATCGCCAGCCGAAGCATTCGGATACTTATTTGGCCAAAACAAGGATAGAAGCCACTATTGGAGCTTTCAGTCGGAGGTAGCACCTAACCCGGAACCGATGGAGGTGCTCATTATTTTTCAAGACTAGAAGACCCCAATCATTTGATTCCTACTGAAAGATGAACTTCCTAAAGATTGAAATGAAGCTGAATAATTCAAGCAACGGAGCAGAACCTTTGTGATAGTCGGAGAAGACCAATATTGTCAACGCACATTCGAAGTTTTCATGCACTGCGTCACACCTGAGGAGGGCAAGCAGATCCTGTAATCTATCCACTTGGACATCTGTGGCAACCATGCTGCATCTAGAATGTAAGTCGGAAAGGCTTGTAGACATGGGTTCCTCTAGCCGACTACGGTTACCGACGCCAATGACATTGTTCAGACATGTGAGAGATGCCAATTTTGTGGGCTATGCTGGGTATGTCGGTTTGGGCCGACTTATTCGGTAGTAGGCCAAAGATATGAGTTCTTAAATAGCATGCCCTATTGGGTCGCCCGTTGGTCGCGTTAAAATCGCGATGCAGGTGCTATTTTACAAGAACCAATTAAATAGTTAGATACGCTTCATGCTGAGCCTACAGCCGAGTGTATATATTCAGGTATCTTGATTATTTTAAGGTATTGAGGATATATCCTTATAAGGATCAATAGCTGGTCTCCATTAAAATTGGGGATACAGCTATCTCTCAAGTACATCTCATCACACATTGGATTTACTCCATAGTGATACTCGGCTTACATGTTTAGCCAAAATTACCTTGAGCAAAAATACCTGCAGCTGACATGATGCTGAAGAGTCTAATTTCTAGGTAGTATACTACTCAGGAAAGGCTAAAAGGTTAAAGATCTTTGATTTTATGTTTAATTGTTTCACAATGAAGCACAAAGTCGGGGGCTACACCTAATAGGTGCGTCTATTTGGCGCACACTATTCATATTCTTCCATGAAGCCCTTCATAGCCTCATTTCTAGCTGACATGAAGCAGGACTCGGGAGAAGAAGCACTCGGACAATGAGTACTCGGGAGTAAAGCACTCGGGAATCTCTTCACCGTGGAGGATGAGCACTCGGAATCAGCTGTGACTCAACTATGAAGGTCTCAGGGGCTACTATGGATGCCATGGGCCCCGGGTACCTCAAGGAAGGCAATTATGGCTACTCGGACAAAGGGTGGGCCGGCTCCTGCAATTGGAGATAGAGTAAGAATCGACTTCATATTACCTTGCATGACAAGGAAAGGGATATAGTCCTAGCTAGATACTCTATGTACTGATAAGGAAAGCCCTTGGTCGTATCCGACTAGGATTCCTACTCTGTGACCCTGTTCCCCGGTATAAGGGGAGGTAGGGCGTCCCCTGAGGGCATATCACAATCTCACCAGAGAAACCTCAAAGGCAATATAGCACAACTAGACGTAGGGTATTACCTCATCTCGAGGGCCTGAACCAGTATAAATTGTTTCGTGTTCCTTTGCAATCCATCATGTTTAGGTCTCACGACTAGCCCCATATTCTTATTGCCGATACAAAATAACGACAGTTGGCACGCCAGGTAGGGGCATCAGCGAGATCATCTTCCACAAGCCTGATGGATCCATTCACCGGAGTCAACGACATCATGTTCCCCCCTGGGCAAACAATCACCTTCAGGAGCCTCGACTTCATCACCGACAAATTCGGCAACCTCACCCTATCCGACTCGGGCCCGATTCGGTTGTCCAAGGACCAAGCCGACTCCGTGCCGGTCGGCCCATGTAACGCTGTGGCAACCCTCGTCAACTTGCTGTGGCAATCTTCAACATGCCTGAGTATAGGGACAACTCTTTCTTTCGGTGTTCAACTCAGACTCGGACTCAATTCGGCTGAGATCAGGCTAAGAAAGGAGGAGATCGTCAATCTCCCGTTTGGACTCGGCAACGCTGCGGATAACTTCAATCAGCATCTGACGCGGCAAACCCGATCCCCTGGAGTTCAAATCGGATACGGCCCAAAGCCGCTCGAGATTGGTTCTAGGGAGGTCGGAGTTGTAATCACCCCCATCAACTACTCTGATTCTGACTCTAAGTCGGGCAACAGTTCGGCAAGCTTCTCTCCACCACGCGAAGTCTTCATGGCGTCCAAAGGCTCTACTCCCACTTAGGAGGCACGTTGACTACACGAGCAGCAAGAGGAGGAGGTCCACCGACTGCGAGAACAATAGGAGGAAGAAGCAAGACACCTGCACGCCGAACGCGATGCCTGCAACGATGATCTGCGCAGGGCCGGGTGTCGATGTTTTACACCGGCAATATGATTATAGGGCTACTCGTCGGATCAAAACTCGGTGGACTGCAAAGGAACACGGGGAGTTTATACTGGTTCAAGCCCTTGATGTGAGGTAACACCCTACGTCCAGTTGTGGTGTATTCCTTTGAGGATGTATGATTCTGATGAATCTCTGTATGCCCTCAAGGGGCACCCTGCCTCCCCTTATATACTGGGGGACAGGGTTACAAGGTAGGAGTCCTAGCCGGACTGCGGCCAAGGGATCTCCTCTTATCCAGAAACTGCTAAAATATCAGATCCCCAGTAGGACTCTTGCCCATGAACCAGGTTTCAGAGCCTGGTTGACAATGAAAACCACCATAAACTTATCCAGAAACTCCATAAACACCTTGTTCATCAGATTCATGAAGAAGGCCGATGCATTTGTCAGTCCGAAGGACCTAATAGTGCACTCGTATAACCCATACCGAGTGGTGAAGGCCGTTTTCGGGATATCCTCCTCTTGGATCCTCAGCTGATGAAATCCCGATCGCAGGTCTATCTTGGAGAAGACGGTGGCACCCTTCGATTGATCGAAAGGATCATCAATCCTTGGCAAGGGATACTTGTTCTTGATGGTGACGTCATTTAGTGCACGATAATCCAAGCACATTCGCTTCGTTTTTTCTTTCTTTTCCACGAAGATGACTGGTGCACCCCAAGGCGATGTGCTTGGTCTGATGTAACCGTTCTATAGCAGGTCGTTGACTTGTTTCTTGACTTCTGCCATCTCGTTCGGTCTTTGCATTCTGTACGCCTTTTGTATATTGGCTGTTCTGGTGCAAATCGATTCTAACTCGATTTCTCTTTCTGGTGGCATCCCCGATAGATCTCCCGGGAACACATCCGGGTACTCCCTCACTATCGGAATGTCCTCTATTTTCCACTCTGGCTTCGTTTCACTTTCAGCTTGTTGCTCCACTGCGACCAGATTCAAGCTCGCTTCCTACCTCTATGGCACTGGCGATTTGAAGATAACCGTCTTTCCTTTCGGACTGGTTACCGTTATAGTGCGTTTGGAGCAATTGATCACTCCTTTATGTCGGGTCAACCAATCCATTCCTAGGATGACATCTAGGTCTTTGGATTCCAGGAGGATGAGATTGGCTAGAAAGGGTGATCCTTGGATTTCTAGGCTCACTGAAGGGCTATAGTGAGCTGTGGTCATGCAGTTCCCTGGTGTATGAACCCACATGGGGATTTTAAGTTCCACCACTTTTATCCCATGTGTCCCCACAAATTTCTTGGATATGAATGAATGTGTTGCACTAGAATCAAAAAATACTGCTGCAGTGTTGATGTTTTACACCGGCAATATAAATATAGGGCTACTTGTTGGATCGAAACTCGGTGGATTGCAAAGGAACACGGGGAGGTTTATACTGGTTCAGGCCCTTAATATGAGGTAATACCCTACATCTAGTTGTGGTGTATTCCTTTGAGGATGTGTGTTTGCTTCTATGAGCTTGTGCCCTCAGGGGGCACCTTGTCTCCCCTTATATACTGGGGGACAGGGGTACAAGGTAGGAGTCCCTACCGGATTACAGCCAAGGGATCTCCTCTTAGAGATATAATCTACCCGACTGGGATTGTATATTCCTTATCGTATAAGGCAAAGTCTGCCGGGTTCTACCATATCTCTAATTACAAGATTAGGCTCATCCTCTATCCAAGTAGCCCATATACCCGGGGCCCATGGCCTTCACAGCAGCCCCTGAGACCTTCATAGTTGAGTCACAGCTGATGCCGAGTGCTCATCCTCCACGGTGAAGATTGCCTGAGTGCATTGCTCCCGAGTACTCTTTGTCCGAATGCGTCTTCTTCCCGAGTCCTACTTCATGTCAGCTGGCAGCGAGGCTATGAAGGGCTCCATGTAGAAGTATGAATAGTGTGCGCCAAATAGGTGCACCTATTAGGTGTAGCCCCCAACTTTGTGCTTAATTGTGAAAACAATTAAACATAAAGTCAAAGATCTTTAACCTTGTAGTCTTTCCCGAGTAGTATACTACTGGTATATGAGACACTTCAGCATCATATCAGCCGAAAATAATTTATAGTCTTTCCCGAGTAGTATGTCACTCGTATATGAGACTCTTCAGCTTCATGTCAGCTGGAAAAGGTGTTTATAGTCTTTTCCGAGTGGCGTCCCACTCAGAAGTTAGACTCCTCAGCTTCATGTCAGCTGGAAGAAATATTTATAGTCTTTCCCGAGTAGTGCACTACTCGGAAGTTAGACTCTTTAGCATCACGTCGGCTGGAAGAATATTTGCTCATGGCAAATGTTGGCTAAGCATGCAAGCCGAGTACCACTTTATGAAATTTAATCCATTATGTGGTTAGGTGTACTTGAAAGATACCTGCATCCCCATTTTCAATGAAGACCAGCTTGTGATCCTTATAAGGATATATCCTCAATACCTGGTGAATAACATAGATATCTAAACACATGTGTTTAGCAGTCGGCTATCATGAAGCATATCTGATTTCAATCGGTCTCTGTTGGTAGCACCAGTACTGTGTTTTTAACACAGCCCGCGAGCGGCCCAAATTGAGCGTGCTACTATAGAAACTCATATCTTGGTGGCCTACTACCAAATAAGCCGGCCTAAATCGACCTACCCAGCGTAGCTCTATAAAATTGGCATCCCTCGCATGTCAGGATGAGTATTTTAGCGTCGATAACCGCAATCAGCTAGAGGAATCCTTGTTTGCAGGCCTTTCCAACTTATGTTCTGGATGCGACCTGGTTGCCACAGATGCCTGAGTAGGTATATTGTAGAATTTGCTTGCCCTCCCCAGATGTGATGCAGTGCATGAGAACTCTAGATGCGCTTTGACGATGTAGATCTTCTCTGACTTCGGTAAAGCCGAATAAGGTACCTGAACCTTGCATTAGCATAGGATTCGGCTGGCGACCCTCATGGGACATACCCTATCCAACAAAGTTATGGCCAGATAAGGTACCCGAACCTTGCATTAGCATAGGATTCGGCTGGTGACCCTCATGGGGCGTACCCTATCCAACCGAGTAGTACATGAGCCTCGACTGGCGCCAGAGGTCGGTTATTAGCCAAATAAGGTACCCGAACATTGCATTAGCATAGGATTTGGCTGGCGACCCTCATGGGGCGTACCTCACCCAGCAAAGTTGTGACCGAATAAGGTACCCGAACCTAGCATTAGCGTAGGATTCGGCTGGAGACCCTCATGGGGCGTACCTCACCCAGCCAAGTAGTACCCGAGCCCCGATTGGCGCTAGAGGTCGGTTACCAGCTCACATATGAAGCATAGCCAGGGAAGATGACGTCCTGACTGGCGCAAGTACTCGATCTGTGGCCCTCATGGAGCATTCCGAGTGATTCTTGAAGCGTCGTACTCCAAGTGTATCTTGGCAGAGTGGTCTAGCCCCTGAGCGTAGGAGATAGGCTCGCAGCCCCGAGTTCCTGTTACGCGTATCCAGAGCTGGCCCTGCATTATAAACATATCGGATGAGTAGCATCTGATGATGAAAATAATCACCCGAATAAAATTTATGTATTTCACAATATATGTAAATACGTGTTCTTCCTCTTATTGATATTAATTTCCCCAAGTAGTTGACCCCTTACGTTTAAGCACTCTGCTCGACTATTCATAGCCCCCTAGCGTCGGGAGTTGGCTCATGGCTCTTTCCCAGACACGCGTTTTGGGTGACTTGAGTTCGTCTTTCATGGAGAAAAGTTTCACGGATCGGAATTTATGCTACTCGAGTACTTTTGCAATCATTAAGAGAAAAAACAGAAAATAATGTACAGCTCTTGTACACCTATTAGGTGTAAGCAGCTACGGCATTGGCGAGGCCGAGTGAAGAAGTATTTATCAGAAAGCGACTTAGCTGTCCAGTATTTGGGAGTGGGGATGCCATCCTTGTGTTTGAGCTTGTGAGCCCCCGAGAGTGTCACTTGTTGTTCTGATAATCTCCAATTGTTGAAGGTTGAAGACGGTTGTGACCGACTGCCACATTGAAGCCGTTCGACTTGCTTCTGTGGTTCCCAACCTTAGTCAGGGTTGCATCATCGGTGTCCTTCCACTCCATCTGTCAGGGGGCCTTTTCATCATCGATGGCCTCAGCAACAGTGTGGGCCGAGTCGGCGTACTTGTTTGCCATGTCGAATAGAGCCTTGACAGAGTTGGGAGGCTTTCGAGTGAATTTGGCGATGAACGAGGTGTCTTTGACTCCTTTTCGAAAGGCGGCGATGACGACCTCGTCCTTGATCTTTGGGATTGAATTCTTCTTTTCAGAGAACCTCTTGATGAAATCACGAAGAGACTTGTTCTTTCTTTGATGCAACTGATATAGGTCGTATTCGGAAGATGGCCTCTCGTATGTTCCCTGAAAGTTGGCGATGAAGCGTTCCCGGAGTTCTCCCCAGGAGCCGATTGATTGCTTGGGAAGTCCCGTTAGCCATGTGCTCACCGAGTCGGCTAGAGCGACTGGGAGGTAGTTAGCCATGGCTTTGTGATCTCCTCCAGCTGCTCGGATCGCCAGAGTGTAAACCGCGAGCCAGGACTCGGGGTCGGTCTTCCCGTCGTATTTTTCAATTCCCGTAGGCTTGAAGCCCAACAACCAGTCGACCTTTTGTAGCTCCTGGGTGAAGGCTAGTACACCTTCATCTGCATGAGGGCTTCGGCTCCGGTTGCGGTGGTGGAACCGCTCGTGATGGAGGCCAAAGCGCTCGTTCTTGTCTTCCAATTGGCATTGCTCATCTTCCTCTCATTCACGGTGCCGAGCATTGATGTCCTGCCGAAGGTCACGTCGTAGTCGGCCTCGGAGATCCCGGTTGTCCTGATGGTCATCTAGATGTCGACACCGCCGTTTGTTGTTGGGGTTGCCGAGTGACGTCTGGCGTGACTTTGTGTGCAACTAACTGGAGCCAGCCGCTCGGCGCCACGTTGAGGCAGATGAGACTGCCGTTGGGGAGGCCGACTTGTTAGTTGACATGAGTGTTTCACCCAACTGTTGATGCTGTTGATATGCAGCAGCGATGAGCATGGCTTTTATCCTCGCTATCGCCGGGGTGGCCTGGTGATCAGGCCCGAGCTGGAGTGTATCCAGTAGAGTTGCAGCGGCCACGATATTTTGTTGAGGCGTGACGAAGACGTCGTGGTCGTCGACTCTAGTTTGGAGGATCTGTTGCTGAGCGGTTCGCCCATCCCTGAGTAGCTCGTCGTTGCGAGCCTCGCGTTCGGCCTCCTCCTGTTGCCGTAGTCGGCGTGCCTCCTCTTCTTGCTCCTCTTGTAGTCGGCGCACCTCCGGTGGAGGGGTTGAAGCCATGAAGATTTCTCGGGGCAGAAGGAAGCTTGCCAGACTAGTGTCCGAATTGGTGTTCGAACTATTGTCTAACTTGGAGTCTGAATCCGAGTAGTTCATTGGGGTAAGGACGACTTCGACCTCCCCAGATCCAATCTGGAACGGCTCTGGGCCATGTCCAATCTGAAGCGTAGAGGATCGGGTCTGCCGCGTGGGATGTAGATTGTAGATGTCCGTGGCATCACCGAGGCTACATGGGAGATTGACGATCTCTCCCCTTCCTAGTCCGACCCAGGCTGGCTCAAGGCCTAGTCCGAGCCGAACGCCGAAGGAGAGAGCTGTCCCGAGGCCCGACGAAGTAGAAGATGGCCGCAGCAGATTGACGGGGGTTGCTGCGACGTCGTGTGGGCCGACTGGCGCGGAGTCAGCCAGTTCCTCGGCCGATCGGATCTGGTCTGACTCGGCCAAGGTGAGGTTGCTGAGCTAATTAGTGATGAAGTCGAAGCTTCCAAATGTAATCGTATCTCCAGGGGAGAATCCGCTGCCGTCGACTCCGGTTGTCGAATCCATCGAGCTTGAGGTTGATCTCATTGAAGCCCCTACCTAGCGCACCAACTGTCGATGTTTTACACCGGCAATATGAATATAGGGCTACTCGTCAGATCGAAACTCGGTGGATTGCAAAGGAACACAGGGAGGTTTATACTGGTTCAGGCCCACGATGTGAGGTAATACCCTACATCCAGTTGTGGTGTATTCCTTTGAGGATGTGTGTTTGCTTCTATGAGCTCGTGCCCTCAGGGGGCGCTCTGCCTCCCCTTATATACTGGGGGATAGGGGTACGAGGTAGGAGTCCTTGTCGGATTACAGCCAAGGGATCTCCTCTTAGAGATATAATCTACCCGACTAGGATTGTATATTTCTTATCGTACAAGGCATAGTCTGCCGGGTTCTACCATATCTCTAATTACAAGACTAGGCCCATCCTCTATCCGAATGGCCCATATGCTGGTCATGAGGTACCCGGGGCCCATGGCCTCCACATGCAGGTATTGAGTTTACGAGAAACATACCCAGTACCACTTCCGGTGCAGCCTGTGCCTCTTCTGCGAAGACGTGGTTAACACGCCCCTTTGTCACCTATTGGTTGGCATTGGGGTTCTGGGGAGCTGCAAGCCTACGTCCCATTCGCTTTGCTTTCAGGCACTTGTCGGTGAAGTGACCCGGCTCGTTTCAGTTGAAGCAGATGAGGGTCTTGGTCCCGCTATCCTTCCGTAGTTGGCCTTGCGGTGCTGGTGCCTGGTGGGTGCGGAGTGTTGATGTTTTACACCGGCAATAGAACTATAGGGCTACTCGGCAAGGGAAAACTCAGTGGATTGCAGAGGAACGCAAAGAGATTTTATACTGGTTCAGGCCCTCGATGTGAGGTAATACCCTACATATAGTTGTGGTGTTATTCCTCTGAGGGGTTATGTCGATCAATTATCTTCTGTGTTGTTCGTTGCCCTCATGGGGCGCCCTGCCTCCCGTTATATACTAGGGGGCCGGGGTACAGGATAGGATCCCAGCGGATACGGCAAGGGATTCCTTCTTAGAGATAGATCTTACCCGGCTAAGACTGTACATTCCTTATTATACAAGGCAAAGCCTACCAGGTGCTATTATATCTCTAACTACAAGACTCGGTCCATCCTCTATCCAAGTGGCCCATATGCTTGTGATTAGGTACCCGGGGCCCATGGCCTCCATAGTAGCCCCTAAGACCTTCATAGTTGAGTCACAGCTGATGCCGAGTGCTCGTCCTCCATGGTGAAGATTGCCCGAGTGCATTGCTCCCGAGTACTCTTTATCCGAGTGCTTCTTCCTGAGTCCTGCTTCATGTCAGCTGGCAACGAGGCTATGAAGGGCTTCATATTGATGAATGAATAGTGTGCACCGAATAGGCGCACCTATTAGGTGTAGCCCCCAACTTTGTGCTTAATTGTGAAGACAATTAAACATAAAGTCAAAGATCTTTAACCTTGTAGTCCTTCCCGAGTAGATTACTACTGGTATATGAGATTCTTCGGTATCATGTCAACCGGAATATGATTTATAGTCTCGCCGAGTAGCATGCCACTCGTATATGGGACTCTTCAGCTTCATGTCAGCTGGAATAGGGGGTTTATAGTCTTTCCCGAGTGGCGTCCCACTCAGAAGTTAGACTCCTCAGCGTCATGTTAGCTGGAAAAGATATTTATAGTCTCTCCCGAGTAGTGCACTACTTAGAAGTTAGACTCTCTAGCGTCATGTCGGCTGGAATAGTGTTGCTCATGGCAATAGTGGCCAAGCATGTAGGCGAGTACCACTGTATGAAAAAAAGTCCATTACGTGGTCAGGTGTACTTGAGAAAGATACCTGCATCCCCAATTTCAATGAAGACCAGCTTGTGATCCTTGTAAGGATATATCCTCGAGACCTGGTGGATAAAACAGATACCCAAACATATATGTTTAGCAATAAGGCTCTCATGAAGCATATCTGTTTATCCTCATCGGTTTTCCTGTTGGTTAGCACCAGACTGCGATTTTAACACAGCCCGCGAGCGGCCCATTATGAGCGTGCTACTGTAGAAACTCATATCTTGGTGGCCCAGTGCCGACTGTGTAGGCCCAAGCCTATTTAGTCGGCACAGGCTCTATAAAAGACGGGGAGAGAGAAAAAGATTCCTTCATCTTCCCCAAAGCGACCAATCGTTTTGTCTTCCGCCTCTGCACCCAAATTTTGCCTTTTGCTTTGCTAGGGTTCGCTGCTGCTCATTGTTCCCCACTAGAACTCGGGCGATTCCGATCTTCTTCGTCTATACCATGCCACCAACCGCATTTCCCCCAAAATTTTCCGCCCCCAACCATGTCGAAGGCTTCAGATTCTACGGGTGCGTCGGAGAACGCCTGGCCGACTTCGGATTGTGGCACGGTGAAGCTAAAGCTACTGGAGAATCAACTGAAGCTGCAAAGCCAGGAGGTGATTCATTGGCAGCCGGCTAAGGGTGAGTCGGTTCCAAATCCCCGATCCGGTGAAACCGTAGTATTTGCCTCTTTTTTCGACCGGGGTTTGTTCCTTCCCTCTTTTGCATTCTTCCGCATCCTTGACTTCTACGGGTTAGAGTTGGTGAATTTGAATCCCAACTCGATCGTTCAAATCTCCATATTCGTGACTCTCTGCGAGTGTTTTTTGGGTGTGAAATCCCACTTCAACTTCTTTAGGCATTTGTTCCACATTAAACCCCAGCCCTCCAAGAGTAACATCCAAGTGATCGGGGGGGCTGGTCTTTAGTTGAGGAGGAAGAAGACATACATCGATCTCCCTTTGAAATCTTCCTTGAAAGGTTGGCACAAGGAGTGGTTCTATTGTTCAGATCTAACACCCTCCTTGTGTCCATTCACCGGCTTGCCACCAGTGGTTTCACCAAATTGGTCAGCAGATCCAACCTTTGAGGAGATGGGCCAAGTGCATCAAATGTTGGCGAAATTGGATAGCTTCAAGAAAGCCGGCCTGACCAGACCTTGGGTGGCTAGGCGTTTTCTGACTCGGCGCATCCAGCCACTGATGCTGAGAGGCGCGTTTGGCTGGGATTACCTAGGAAAATATGACCTCGACCGGGTCAGCCACGAATCGGCCAATGAGCAGAAAGTGACCGAAACCTTGTTCGGTTATTTCTCCAGCGGGGTGGTCGAGACCGAAGATGAGAAACACGGCATCGCGTCTTATAGCCACAATCGGCCCCATCCCCAGGTAACCTCGTACATTTCTTCTGTAATAAATACTGTGGAACAAATTAGATAATCTATGATTGCCCAGCATTGTGTGATTGTACTTTGTTGAATCATCTATAGTGGTGCGCAGGAGTTTGATGATGACTCCCACCCTTTGTCGGGGGCCTCCAAGTCAAAGAAGAGGTCGAGGAGTCCTTCTGCTGCCCAAACCGACTCCAAGAGAGCGAGGAAAAGACCAGTTACGTATCGGGCAAGATGGCCGTGACGCCGAGTGCCCGCAGGAAGCCTGAGGATAGAGGGACACAACGGCGCGGCACTAGGCCATTCATGTCCAGACCAGGACCAGCGCAGCCGAGCTCAACACGGTCAAGCCTGTCGAGGGTGCCACCAAGTACACGGTCAAGGCAAGCGCCGCCGAGTACCCAAGTGCCCGAGCCGCATACCGCAATGAGGCTGAACTCGGGAGAGAACGCCACCACTGATTGCCGCACCGACTGGCTCGACAGCCGGTCACAGCGCGGCCGCCTGGGGGTGGGCTCAGATCTACCCGGTGGAAACTTAAGTTCTCCAAAGGTGAGCTGCTTTGGATCTTCTGGAATCTCTTGTCCCCTTCACTATAGCAGTGTTTTGTCTGACTTATATGCAGGAAACACGCTATATCGATCTTAAGGCAGACCGCACCGGCCGCTCTGATCGTTGACCTGCCCCCAGCCGAGCCGGCGCCCACGAGCATACCTGCCCAGCCGGAGGCCGTCCCAGTTGCGGAGACCAAGATGGCCCTGACTGTAGGGCCGTTGACGCGTCCGACCCAAGGGGCGCTTGCTGAAGCCACTGACCCAGTCCCTTGAGCCAAAGCCTGCTGTTGAAGCCTTGCCGGAGCTTCCCGAGCCAGCTCTCGAGGCCGCAGGGGCCGCCGAGGTGGGGGCTAGGACTCTGTCGCCGCCATGGTTGTTCTCCTCGTCATCATCGTCATCGCCGCCGCCTGAATTGCCGAACCTCCCCAGGATTGAGGCACCTCCGCGTAAATTTGCCAGGACATTCCGGTGGACGGCGCCCGACGGGACCGCGAAAAGGTATAACACGACGGACCGGTGAAAAAGGAGCTTGAGAACTTGCCAGGCCACGATTACCGCCTCCAAGGATTCAGGTGTCATCTTCGTTGTGCTGGAGTCTTGATAGTCTTCCTTGTGTAGCGTCCTGACAACTGACTTTGCTCCGACTTGCTTTCTCAGAAAAACTCATCGACCGCGCCGAGAAAATGAACGCGTCCTGACCGAGGTCGCCCCTCACCTCCAAGAATTGGACTAGCTCCGAGAGCTGAAGACCACGTTAGAGGGGCAACAGACTTGGCTGAGGGATGCCGTTGCTCAGCTTAGGACCGAAAAGTGGGACCAAGCCAACGAAGATCAAGGTAAGTTCCCCGCATAACCTTCGCTGACCAAGCCCTTTTTATCCTCCAGCTATGTGTCTCCCAACTGCCCAGTTGCGTCCCGACTGCCATGCTGAGTACTTGTCTGTTTTGATGCGCAGCCTCGAAGCCGACGTTGGAGGCCCGAACAGAGAAAAAGTCGGCTGGAGAAGGCGAGAAAGCTAGGCTGAGCTTGAAGAAGCAAGGCCACCTGACAAAGCCATGCCGAGCTCGAGCAAGAAAAATGCCGATCTGAAGAAGGCCGCGCGCCCAAGCTCGAGGACGAAAAAACCGAACTGGAAGATGGCCGCAGCCAAGTGGGAGGCCGACTATTAAAAGTAAGCCTCCGCCCTAACAGTGACTGTTAACGCCAAAAAATTTGGTACGGTCATTACCATGTTCGGTTAAGAAAGAGCCATATTAGCCGGTGAAGCTAATCCAGAGAAGCGAGTACAGGAAGGAATCGTGAAGACCGTAGTATGGCAGTTAATTACCTTATCTATAAATTAGGTAGTTTTGATAATTTTTAGGAAAACCCTGATCTCGTATCGATCAGGGCTTGTTAGTTTTCCTTTTATAGATGGGAAGTTGTGTGCCGTGTCCTATAAGACTTCATGTAACTCAGGGTATAAACGTATGCCCGGGGACCTTGTAATCTATCCCACAGATCAATCAAATTCGGCGCATCGCCACCCTTTCGACGGGTTCTTGCTTCTCGAGCGGGGCTGCATCGGTTAGGTCCGAACTCCTGCGAGAGGGTAAGACTCGTCACCCCTTACCCAGGTGTATCTGCCCTGTCTACGGCTGCATCGTCTCGGTCCGACCTCTTAGCCGATCAGGTATACCACATCACGCGTGCGTAGATCTTATCAGCTTACTGGGGGCGATTAATCATCAGTTCGTTGCTGCATCGGTTGGGGTCCGACCTACTGAACTGCCAGCGATAAATCGTTCCTGCTAGGTGATGGTTTTTGCGCAAGTGTCTTATCAGAATGTATAGCGATAAGTTATCTTTATTACATCACAGTTGCATTTAGGTCTATCGGTTTGTTGAGGTTCCTTTACTATTATCGATCTGTGCTGCATCAGTTAGGTCTGAACTACTAGATCGATAATAATAGATTTATCCTTGTCGAGCCGATCGGTGTATATGCGACGTTCTATCGAGTGCTTAGCCGATAGGTTATCTTTTACAAAGCGACTGTATTATCTTTCCTATTTTGGTCATCTATATTATCATCGTTTTCTAGCCGATGCATATGTGTTTCCTCGGCAGTCGGCTGGCTTACTATTCTGCCTATCTATTTTATCATCGGCTTCTAGCCGATGCACATGTTATACTAACAGCTTATCCATTTAAGCGTTATCGGTTTCCTAGCCGATACACAGGTGCTATCGGCTATCGGCTACGAGGAGCTTATATCAGTCCGTATCGGCCGATAGCCGATTGTGCAATTACAAGCGTAGCTGGTGTGCGAGCACTGTTGGCGCCATCGGCTGAAGGAAGACTCTATCGGCTTATCGGCCGATCGCTGCTAATACCCGGACGCAGGCACGAAGACCCGGCGCGGCACAGAGATCCGGCGCGGGCACGACCCAGTACCCGGGCACGGGCACGATCGAGACTCGGGCATCGGCCTGGGCACGGGCATTACCTTTGGTACAAGAGCTAGCAGCGATCGGCTGGAAGGAACCCGTATCGGCTTGCTGGCCGATTGGATCGTGATTCTAATTTTCTTTATCTCCTTGTCAATTGCTGGGTCAAATTGACTGGCACGCCTACGAACCTCAATAATTTAGGACCTGCACTGGAGCTAAGCAGATCTCCCAGGCCTTCGTATGTTCAATCGCATCAAACCAGATCATCAACAAGCTTCTTGGCACACCCGGTGGTTTTTGGTGCGAACAGTGACTTTAACCAATCCATTTATTGCTCTGTCTGCCATTTTGCCTAACGAGTTTACCCTTCGGTGAACCTGGGTAGCAGCAAGAGTCAATTCCTAGGCCCAATCTGAGGCTTACAGAGAGGAGATAAGACTTGTCCAGTGGTCGCGGGAGACCCTTGTCGAGTCGGTGAAAGGGCTCCTTGACCTTATAGATCCTTGCCACGTGGGGACCAAGCTGCACCAGGATCCCCAAGGTAGAGGCCCTCCTTGAAAGATGCACCGAGTGCCCTGAAAAGGTGCTCGGATGAGCGTGTTATTGCCAGCATGGCCCAGACCCTGGCGATGACCAAATCCATCTACCCAGGGGCAGACATTGAGGCCATCTGGGGAGGGGTTTGCCGAGGAGACATGCCTGAGGAGGCTCTGGAGCTGATAGCCGAGGCAAGGCCGACTGCGGAGATAATCACTCGAGACCTGGGTCTGTAAGAGCAATATATTCTGTAGTCGGTATGCAGAAACTTTTGTAAGTACATGTGTAAATATATGTGCAATGCCGCCAAGCCCTAAGTTGTTACTCAGTTATCATTAGTTTTACCCGACTATATGGTCTATGCCGAGTTAGTCTATAGGAACTTAGTAAAAATTGTTCACCAGAAAGTTGTACTCGGGCAAACGTATTAGAGTCATAGAAAAACTTCATAACTTAAGTAACGCAGGCTCGTATATTATTGACAAAGCACATATGACACATGCAGCCCCCGACTCACTACTCGGTTGGGACAAGCGGCGTAGTGAGTCGAGAACTGTACACATGGAAAAAGTTAAAACTCAGGTATAGAAAGGACGTAGCTATTCTATATTCCATGAGTTGCTGATAAGGGCACTGTCTTCGGTCTTCAGTTGGTAGGCGCCTAGCTGCGTGACCTCGGCTATAATGAACGGCCCTTCCCAAATTGGGGATAATTTGTGCCTGTCTTTGGTGGTTTGTATTTTGCTCAAGACGAGATCCCCGACCAAAAAGGCGTGGCCTCGGACATTACGATTGTGGTAGCGACGCAGGCTTTGTAGATACCTTGCTGACTGGATTGTTGCGATGTCCCTTGCTTCTTCCAACTAATCTAGTTCGACCAATCGGGTATTATTAGAGATGTCTTCTGAGTAGGCCCGAACTCGCGGAGAGCCAAACTGTAACTCGGTAGGTAGCATCGCCTCGGCGCCGTAGACCAGGAAGAAAGGGGATTGCCCTATTGCCCGACTAACCGTGGTTCTGAGAGACCATAGAACTAATGGGAGTTCTTGTACCCACCGGCCCGCATATGGTTGTAGTCGGTCGAATATCCTGGCCTTGATACCTTGTAAGACCATACCATTGGCTCATTCAACCCTGTCCCGTTGCTCCGTGGGTGCGCCATAGATGCGTAGCAGATCTTGATGCCAAAATCTTCATAGAAGTCTTGGAATATGCCGCCCATGAACTGAGTACCGTTGTTGGTGATGAATCGGTATAGTATACTCAGGATGAAGTCCTTTGCTCGTGCCGCTGTTATTGTTGCAATGGGTTTAGCCTCAATCCACTTGGTGAACTTGTCAACTGCGACAAATAGATGTGTGAACCCTCCTGGCACTTTCTTGAAAGGCCCGACCATGTCAAGCCCCCATACTGCGAATGGCCAGGAGATAGGTATTGTTTGGAGTTCCTAGGCTGGGAGATTGGTTTGTCGTGCGTAGAACTGGCAGCCTTCGCATGTGCGAACAATGTCCTTGGCGTCTGTTACTGCTGTTGGCCAGAAAAATCCTGCCAGTAAGCCTTTCCGACTAACGTCCTGGATGCGGCATGGTTGCCACATATGCCCGAGTGAATTGACTGCAGAATCTGCTTGCCCTCCTTGGTGGTGACGCAGCGCATGAGGACACCGGATGCGCTTCTTCGGTACAGGTCTTCTCCGACTAACAGGATGCTCTTGCTTCGACGTTTGACTTGCTTGGCCTGACTGCGATCCTCTGGGAGTTCATCGTCCAGGAGGAATTTGAGAACAGGAGTCCGCCAATCTTGACATATGTGCAGCGCCTCATCTGTAGCCGGGGTAGGTTCGCCTCTCGACTGCTCCGGCGCCAGTTTCTTCTTAACTGATGGCTCCATGAGTTGCTCGACAACGATTCCAGTCGGGACCGCTTCTCGCTTGGATACCATATTCTCCAGCTCGTCTGCAGCATCATTGTATTGTCGTAGGACATGTGTGATCTCTAGCCCGTCGAACTTGTTCTCCATCTTGCGAACCTCCTGACAATATGGCGCCATGGTATCGTCGAGACATGTCCAGTCTTTCATTACTTGGTTTACCACGAGCTGGGAGTCCCCGCGCGCAACCAGTCGATGTATGCCGAGTGATATAGCGATGTGGAGCCCATGGATAAGTGTCTCGTACTCGGTGACGTTGTGGGAAGCCAGGAAGTGGATTTGTAGAACGTACTTGAGTTTTTCGCCAGTGGGGGACGTCAGTACGACGCCAGTCCCGGCGCCGCCGATCCATAGAGAACCGTCGAAGTACATTGTCCAGTAGTCTAGCTTTTCTGTTGATGTAGGTAGGTGAACTTCTGTCCACTCGACCACGAAGTCGGCTAGAGCTTGTGATTTGATTGCTGTCCGTGGCTAAAAGGTGATGTCGAATGCCATCAACTCGAGCGCCAATTTAGCGATTCGGCCAGTAGCCTCGCAGTTGTGTAGGACGTCCCCGACTGGAAACGATGTGACCACCGTGACTTGATGTGCTTGAAAATAATGCACCAGCTTCCGGATAGTGATGAATAGGCCGTAAAGTAGCTTTTGGACCTACAGATATCTTGTTTTTGAGTCGGCAAGGACCTTGCTGACAAAGTAAACTGGCCGTTGTATGTTTTGGATGTGACCCGATTCGGATCGCTCAACCACCAGCACCGTGCTGACTACCTGAGTAGTTGCCGCCAGATATAGCATTAGCGGTTCCTGGGGCATGGGTGATGCCAACACGGGGGGTGATGTGAGAAATTTCTTGAAGTCTTCGAAGGCTTGCTGGGCTTCGGGAGTCCACTGGAAGTTGTCGGCTTTCTTCAACAATTTGAAAAAGGGCATACCCTGTTCGCCCAGTCGAGAAATAAACCGGCTGAGTGCCGCCATGCAGCCTGTCAGCTTCTGGACGTCCTTCTGGTTAGTCGGGGGATCCATGTTCATTGTTGCCTTGACTTTCTCAGGGTTGGCCTCGATGCCGCGATGCGAGACGATGAAGCCGAGTAGCTTGCCGGATGGCACACCAAAGGCGTATTTTTCTGGGTTCAACTTCATCTTGAATCTTCGAAGATTGAGGAAGGTTTCTTCCAGGTCAGCGATGAGGTCTTCGTTGGACTTAGTCTTGATCACCACGTCGTCAACGTAGGCTTCCACATTGCGCCCGATCTGAGTGTGTAGACACCGCTGAATTGCCCGTTGATACGTTGCTCTAGCGTTTTTCAAACCGAACAGCATGGTGATGTAGCAGTACGCTCCAAACGGCGTGATAAAAGATGTTTTGAGACAGTCCTCCTCTTTCAAGCTGATTTGGTGGTATCCCGAGTAACAGTCGAGAAAGCTGAGAAGGTCACACCCTGTAGTTGAGTCCACCACCTGGTCTATTCTTGGTAAACCAAACAGGTCCTTGGGGCACGCCTTGTTGAGATCGGTGTAGTCGATGCACATGCGCCATTTACTGTTTTTCTTCTGGACCAGAACTGGGTTTGCCAGCCAATCCGGGTGATAGACCTCTTTGATGAACCTGGCTGCGAGAAGCTTTGTAATCTCCTCCCGGATAGCATCCTTTCGGTCTTGAGCGAAGCGGCGCAGCCGTTGTTTGACTGGCTTGGAGTTTGTCTTCACGTTTAGGGCGTGCTCGATCACCTTCCTTGGTACACCCGGCATGTCGGACGGATTCCACGCGAAGATATCCTTGTTGGCTTGGAGGAAGGTGACGAGCGCGTCTTCCTATTTGGGGTTGAGTCCGGTCCCGACTAGAGCGGTCTTGGAGGGGTCGGAAGGGTCCAGGGGGATCTTCTTTGTGTCCGAGTCCACTGAAATTCCCGACTTTGCTGCTTTCTTGGCTGGAACTGGATCTTGCTCGACTTCTGCTGTGACGGCTTGCCGGATGTTGTCGCGCCCGACTGCCGCCTCTTGTGATTGAGCCAATTCGCAACTCTCTTTGTCACAGGTGAAGGCTTGTTTGACATCGCTGCGTAGGGAGAGGACTCTTGCTGGCCCTGGCATCTTGAGCACCATATATGTATAGTGCGGTACCGCCATGAATCTAGTGAGCGCCGGTCGTCCGAGTATGGCGTGGTACACAGTCTCAAAGTCGGCGACCTCGAAGCAGATGTTTTCTGTGTGGAAGTTATCCCGCATGCCGAAGGTTACCAGCAAAGTAATCTGCCCGAGTGGTGTTGAAGAGAGGCCGGGAATTATCCCGTGGAAGGGCGCCGTACTCGGCCATAGATCTGAAGGAGGAATTTTCATCTCATCCAAAGTCTTGGCGAATAGGATGTTGAGCGCGCTGCCTCCGTCTATGAGCACCTTCTTCAACTTGATATTCTTGACAATCGGGTCCAGGACGAGTGGATAGCGTCCCGGGTGCGAGACCCGATCTGGGTGTCCTGCACGATTGAATGTAATGGCCATCTCTGACCAACGCAGGTACTGGGGGGTGTCCGCCGTAGAGACCGTGTTGACGTCGCGTGCAGATAGCTTCTGTTTTCGCTTGGACTCGTACGCGAGCGGCCCTCCAAAGATATGATTGAGCTCGGCCTGAGGATCTTGAAAATTATTGGCTGAGCCTGAGTCTGGCTTGTCCTTGTCCTTGTCGGCGCCAGATGATGAAGCCTGCTCGGAGGCAAACTTCTTGAGCATGTAGCAGTCTTTGGCCGCATGCTTGCCCTTGGGGTGGAAGGGGCATGGCCCGCTCATGACTTTCTGGTAGTCGTTATTCCGCTGGGGCCACGACCGAGTACGCTCCATGTTGCCCACCTCGTTGTCCAACTTCCGCTTGCGGCCGCCGGTCTTGTTTTGAGATGGCTCATTAGCTTTCGCCTTTTGTTCTTTCTGTCGGGACTCCCTCTTCTCGTCGAGGGCCTCTGCGACCGCTTCAGCCAAGTCGGCGTACTTGTTCGCCATGTCGAAAAGAGCCCGAACAGAGGATGGTGACTTTCGAGTGAATTTCGTGATGAACGGGGCGTCCTTTACTCCCTTGCGGAAGGCAGCGATGATGGCCTCGTCTCTGATTATTGGGATCTTGTTGCGTTTCTCGGAGAATCTCTTGATAAAATCACGTAGAGACTCGTTCTTCTTCTGGTGTAGTTGATACAAATCGTGCTTAGAAGATGGCCTCTCGTAGGTTCCCTGAAAATTAGTGATGAACCGCTCCCTGAGTTCTCCCCAGGAACCGATCGACCGCCTCGGGAGCCCTGTCAGCCATGTCCTCGCTGGGTCGGCTAGCGCGACTAGGAGGTAGTTAGCCATGGCTTTGTGGTCACCCCCAGCAGCTCGAACTGCCAGGGTATATACGGTGAGCCAGGACTTAGGATTTGTTTTGCCATCATACTTTTCAATTCCTGTGGGCTTAAAGCCAGTCGGCCAGTCGACGTTCTGTAGCTCCCAGGTGAAAGCTGGAATGCCTTCGTCTTCATTGGGGCTCGGGCTTCGACCATGGCGGTTTAACCACTCCTGATGGAGACCGAAGTGCTCGTTTTCGTCCTCTAGTCGGCGGCGCTCGTCCTCTTGTCGTTCGTGGCGCCAGGCGTTGATGGTGTGGCGGAGGTCGTGTTGTAGGCGTTCTCGGAGATCTTGGTTGGGCCGACGGTCATACTAGTGACGCCGCTGGTTGTCGTTGTTGGTATTGCCGAGTGACGTTTGCCTAGACTCCTCACGTGGCCGACTTGAGCCGGCCGCCCAGCGCCGTGCTGATGCAGATGAACCCGCCGCTGGAGATCCCGACCGGTTAGTCAGTACTATGGTATCACCCGACTGCTGCTGTTGTTGCTGGCAAGCAGCAGCCGTAATCATCACCTTAATCTTGGCGATAGTTGGGGTGGCCTGGTGATCAGGCCCGAGCTGGAGCGTGTCCAGCAAGGTTGCGGCGGCCACAACATTCTATTGTGGCGTGACGAAGACGTCGTGATCGCCGACTTTAGTCTGGAGAATCTGCTGCTGAGCTACTCACCCAGCCTTGCGTAGCCCGTCATTGCGAGCCTCGCGGTCAGCCTCCTCCTATTGTCGCAGTCGTCACGCCTCCTCCTGTTGCTCCTCTTGTAGTCGGCGCACCTCGGGTGGTGGTGTTGAAGCCATGAAGATCTCGCGGGGGAGGAGGAAACTTGCCAGACTGGAGTCCGAACTAGCGTTCGAACCGTAATCCAACTTAGAGTCGGACTCCGAGTAGTTTATCGAAGTAAGAACGACTTCGACCTCTCTAGATCCAATCTGAAACGGTGCTTGGCCGTGTCCAAACTGAATCGCAGGAGATCGGGTCTGCTGCGCGGGATGTAGATCCACAGCGTCACCGAATCCGTGTAGGAGATTGACGATCTCTCCCATTCTTGGCCCAACCCGGGCTGGCTCAAGGCCTAGCGCAAGTCGGACGCCGAAGGAAAGAGTTGTCTCAATGCTCGGCGAAGTGAAGGACTACCGCAATAGATCGTTGAGGGAGATTGCGGCGTCCTGTGGGCCGACTGGTGCAACGTCGGCTGGCTCCTCGGCCGGTTGGATTGGATCTGCTTCGGCCAAGGTAAGGTTGCCGATCTGGTCGGCGATGAAATCGAGGCTTCTGAAAGAAATTATGTCTCCAGGGGAGAACTTGTCGCCGTCAATTCTGGTTGCTGGATCCATCGAGCTTGTAGATGTGAAACTCGCCGGAGCCCCTACCTGGCGCGCCAACTATCGATGTTTTAGACCGTCAATAGAGCTATAGGGCTACTCGGCAAGGGGAAACTCGGTGGATTGCAGAGGAACGCAAAGAGATTTTATACTGGTTCAGGCCCTCGATGTGAGGTAATACCCTACGTCCAGTTGTGGTGTTATTCCTCTGAGGGGTTATGTCGATCAATGATCTTCTGTGTTGTTCGTTGCCCTCAGGGGGCGCCCTGCCTCCCCTTATATACTGGGGGGCCAGGGTATAGGATAGGAATCCCAGCCGGATACGGCCAAGGGATTTCCTTCTTAGAGATAGATCTTACCTGGCTAAGACTGTACATTCCTTATTATACAAGGCAAAGCCTACCGGGTGCTATTATATCTCTAACTACAAGACTCGGCCCATCCTCTATCCGAGTGGCCCATATGCTTGTGATGAGGTACCCGGGGCCCATGGCCTCCACACGGAGCGGGGTGACGGTTGTGCTGTCCGTTGTTGCTACTGCTGCCTCCAAAGTGCCCTGGTTGGAACGAGCGTTGCTGGCGGACGATCATGGTGGAAGGTCCACCCTGATACCCCAGCGTCACCCTTGGCCTCTGGTGTTGTCCCTGGTGGGCTCGGAATTGGGCCGCCTCCCGCTTGTAGTCCATCTTGTTGCGCTAATTTTCCTGGCGGATCGCCTTGTCCACCAACTTCTCGAAGTCAGGGTAGTCACTGGAGAGAAGCTGGTTAGTCAGCTTGTCATCGAGTCCCTTCAGGAACTTCTCCTACCTCTCCGCATCTATGCGGACATCCTCCGGTGCGTAGCGCGCCAAGCGGTTGAAGTCATGGAGATACTCCGTGACTATCTTGTTTCCCTGTACCAGGTCCCTGAACTCTCTCTTCTTCTGTGCCACAATACCGGCTGGAATCTAAGACTTCCAGAAGTTGTGACAGAATTGAGCCCAAGTGACCTCCGTTGTGGCGGTGCGGGTCACGAGAAAGTTGTCCCACCAAGCTGAGGCAAGACCCTGGAGCTGGTGCGTGGCGAAGGCGACCTTTTCTTGGTCGTTGCATTAGAGGAGGTTGAGCTTCTTCTCGATTGCCAATAGCTAGTCGTTGGCGTCCATGGGGTTGGTGGTGTTGGAGAAAGTGGGCGGCCTGACCCTCAAGAACTCAAGAAGTTTAGACTGAGGGGCAAAGGCCAGGATGTGAGGTTGGTGGTGGTGCTGCTGCAAGTTGTTCTGCTGCATCTGTTGCATCATGATAGCCATCATCTGGTTCTGGTTGGCCAGAACCTAGGCGAGTGTGGGGTTCTCAGGTAGAGGAGGTGGCATGTGTTGGGGAGCCCCGTTGTACTGTGGCGCTCCATCCTGTTGATTTGTCACGCTAGCATTGCTAGCGACGCGGTTACCATTCCTAGTGTTCACCATCTAAAGGGGGAGATGGAAATGGGAGGAAAGGAGAAAAACAGGTGGCTCAAAAATAGGAGTGGTAATTAAGTGCCTGGATTAAATTAACTGAAGTGCATAGTTTGGAAACATAACAAAAGCAATTCAACTCCTAACCGAGGTGGCCATACCACAATAGACGGTATGAACCACCAACTACCCCAAAGCAACCATCCTGACATTACAACTAAACATGAAATCAAACTAGAAAAACGTCAAAGCTAAGGGTGACGCGCCTAGTGCTCTGAACGGCTCCTGCGGTGATCCGAATTATACTCCGACTCCTACACGTCGCCACCTCATCGTCGGTGCAGCACCTGGATCAGCTCACGTAGTCCTCACTTCCATGAGCGGACGAACTGGCCTCGCTGCGGGTGCAGGATCCACTGAGGGAGCTGCTGTCGTCGATGGAGGTGAAGCCCCCGTGGATGCTGATACCTCCCTGAGAGCTGTCGTCGCTCGACAATGCGCTGATCATGCCGCCGGTTGGTGATGGCGCGGGTGTTGGAGCTGGTGCTGGTGGCGGTGGCGGTGGTGCGTGTGGCCCGTTCCTGGGGGCCAATTGAATATGCACCGGAGGAAGGGTCCTCTTCATCGGCGTTAGACAGATCCTGGCCCCACCGGGTAGCGGCTGTCCCTTCAACTCCGCTACCTCCTCCTTCAGGCGGTCGATCTTGTTTTGGAGATCAATAATGGTCATCCTATTGGCATCCTCCCTGTCGTGGGCTGCACGCACCCAGTTGGCGTGCATGTAGTCCATGGCCCACATCGCCCGCCTCATGTGGACGATGGTGGTGTCGTTCTCATTGTCAGCCAGCTGGAAGTTGCTATAGACCTGGTAGTGAGCTCGGCTGGGGAGGTAGCGGTAGGTAGTGGTGCGGAGGGTAGAGTGGTGTCTTCGGCGTAGCTCTCTAATCAGACAGAAAGCTGCCTCCTGATAGGCGTGGTCATAGGTACGCCCGCCGACCTCGACCTCCATAGCTGGTGGGAGGTATAGCTCGCCTGGCAGCTCCAAGCGAACACGGTGAGGGAGCTCACCCTCCAAAGGCCCCACGGCGGTATACTCCGGGCGTGGCTGTACCCCAAAGTGAAACTCATTATACGAAGTTCTTCCACAAAACCACCCATGTCTACACTGCGTTGGTTGGGGAGGCTGTCCATCTATAGAAGGCAAGGAGGGGGAATCAATGTATGCTCAGATCCAAATAGAGTGTACAATAAATAATTTGGAAATAAACAACAATTTTATGCATGAAATAATTTTACATATAAACTTTATTGAGAAACCGACAAATTAGTATAACAGAACCATACAGTAACGAGTTAATTTTTTAAATGCTAATGGCAAAGCAAATAAAAATATTTTATGCATGCTTAAAATCGTACATAACCCTGATAACCAATGTTTTCCTCAAAACTTGCACACCTATTCCATAACCCTCGAATAAAATTTCTACCCTAGCTTTGACCTGACTCAAAAATCTTGGTCAAATAAAGAGTAAGATTTTATCCCAATCCAAGAACAAATTCCCAATTTTCCTCGAAATAACTCCAAGTGCAAAAAAACATATGCAAATGAAAATTTCAGAGGGCTCTTAGGGTTTCCATTGGGCTAGTCCTACTGTCAAGTTCCCCGACTGTGTTGTTCCCCGACTGCCCAGTTGTGTCTTGGCTGCAACGTTGAGCTCTTGACCATTCTGTTGCGTAGCCCTCGAAGCCGAGTTGAAGACCCGAACAGAGGGAGAAAACTAGCTGAAGGAGGCCGAAAGAGCCAAAGCCGAGCTTGAAAAGGACAAGGCCGACCTGACGAGGGCCAATACCGAGCTTGAGCAAGAGAAGGCCGAGTTGAAAAAGGCCAATACCAAGCTCGAGAAAGAAAAATTTGAACTAGAGAAGGCTATAGCCAAGTGGGAGGCCAACTACAAAAGTGAGTCTCTGCTCTGACAATAACCTTAGCCAATCCATTAATTACTCCATCTGCGGCGTTGCTTAACAAGCTTACTTGTCGGTGAACCCGGGTAGCTGCGAGAGCCAATTCCCAGATCCAGTTTCAGGCTTTCACAGAGGAGATCAGGGTAGTCAAGGAGTCACGGAAAACCCTTGGCGAGTTTGTGAAAGGGCTCCTTGACCTGATGGATCCTCATCCTGTGGGAACCAGCTCCAGCACAATCTTCCAACTGGAGGAGTGCCTTAAAGATGCACCGAGTGCCCTGAAGAGGTACTCAAATGAGCATGTTATTGCCGGCATGGCCCAGACCCCGGCGATGACCAAGTCCATCTACCCAAGGGCAGATGTTGAAGCCATCGGGGAGAGGTTTGCCGAGGAGACGACTCCTGAGGAGGCACTGGAGCTGATAGCCAAGGCGAGGCCGACTGCAGAGATTATCACCCGGGACCTGGGTATGTAAAAACAGTATATCATGCAGTCGGTGTGTATATAAGGTTTTGTAAGAACATGTGTAAATATATGTGCAATGCCGCCAAGCTTTAAATTATTACTCAGTTGTCATTAGCTTTACCCGACTGTATAGTCTGCGCCAAGTTGGTCTATAGGAACTTTGATAAAATCGTTCACCGTAGGAGGCTATACGACTATATATGCGCAGTCTGGATAGTTTGTGCCTGTCTTTGGTGGTTTGTATTTTTCTCAAGACGAGATCTCCGACCAAAAAGGCACGGCCACCGACATTGCGATTGTGATAGCGACGCAGGCTTTGAAGATACCGTGCCGACTGGATTGTTGTGATATCCATTGCTTCTTCCAACTGATCTAGCTCGACCAATCGAGTATTGTTTGAGATGTCTTCTAAGTAAGCCCGAACTCTCGAAGAGCCAAACTCTAACTCAATTGGTAGCACAACCTCGGCACCATAGACCAAAAAGAAAGGGGATTGCCCTGTTGCCCGACTAACCGTGGTTCTGAGAGACCAAAGGACAGATGGGAGCTCTTGTACCCACTGGCCCGTGTATGGTTGTAGTCGATCGAATATCCTGGCCTTGATACCTTGTAAGACCATACCATTGGCGCGTTCAACCTGCCCGTTGCTCCGCGGGTGTGCCACAGACACATAGCAGATCTTGATGCCGAAGTCGTCACATAAATCTTGAAATACGCCGCCCGTGAACTGAGTACTGTTGTCGGTGATGATGTGGTTAGGGACCCGAATCGGTATAATATACTTATGATGAAGTCCTTTGCTCGTGCCGCTATTATGGTAGCAACGTATTTAGCCTCAATCCACTTGGTGAATTTGTCCACTGCGACGAACAAGTGTGTGAACCCTCCTGGCGCTTCTTGAAAGGCCCAACATGTCAAAGCCCCCATACTGCAAAGGGCCAAGAGATTGGGATTGTTTGGAGTTCTTGGGCTAGAAGATTGGTTTGTCTTGCGTAGAACTAGCAACCCTCGCATGTGCGAACAATGTCTTTTGCATCTGTTACTGCTGTTGGCTAGAAAAATCCCTGCCGGTAAGCCTTTCCGACTAACGTCCTGGATGCGGCGTGGTTGCCACATATGCCCGAGTGGATCGAGTGCAAAATCTGCTTGCCCTCCTCGGTGGTGAGGCACCGCATGAGGACCCCAGATGCACTTCTTCGGTATAGGTCTTTTCCGACAACTAAGAAACTCTTGCTTCAATGTTTGATTCGTTCGGCTTCACTGAGATCTTCTGGGAGGTCATCATCCAGGAGGAATTTGAGAACAGGAGTCCGCCAATCTTGACATATGTGCAACACCTCGTTTGTAGCTGGGGTAGGTTCGCCTCCTGACTGTTCTGGCACTAGTTTCTTCTTGACTGAAGGCTCCATAAGTTGCTCAACAAAGATCCCTATCGGGACCGCTTGTCGCTTGGATCCCATGTTTGCCAATTTGTCTGCAGCATCATTGTATTGTCGTAGGACATGTGTTATCTCCAGCCCATCAAATTTGCTTTCCAGCTTGCGGACCTCCTAACAGTATGCCGCCATGGTGTCATCGAGATATGTCCAGTCTTTTATGACTTGGTTTACCACGAGTTGAGAGTCTCCACGCACAACCAGTCGACGGATGCCGAGTGATATAGCGATGCGGAGCCCGTGGATAAGTGCCTTGTACTCGGTGATGTTGTGGGAAGCCGGGAAGTGGATTTGTAGAACGTACTTCAGTTTTTCACCGGTGGGGGACATCAGTATGACACCAGCCCCGGCGCCGCCGATCCGTAGAGAACCATCGAAGTACATTGTCCAATACTCTAGCTTCGCTATTGATGTAGGCATTTGAACTTCTGTCCACTCGGCCATGAAGTCGGCTAGAGCTTGTGATTTGATTACTGTCCGCGGCTGAAAGGTGATGTTGAACGCCATCAACTCGAGCGCCCATTTAGTGATTCGGCCGGTGGCCTCGCGGTTATGCAGGACATCCCTAAGTGGAAATAATGTGACCACCGTGACCTGGTGTGCTTGGAAATAGTGCACCAGCTTCCGGACAGTGATGAGTAGGCCATAGAGCAGCTTCTAGACCTACGGATATCTTGTCTTTGAGTCGGCAAGGACCTCACTAACAAAGTAGACTGGCCTTTGAACTCTTTGGATGTGACCCTGCTCGGATCGCTCAACCACCATCACCGTGCTGACTACCTGAGTAGTTGCCACCAGATATAGCAGTAGCGGTTCTTGGGGCATGGGTGACGCCAACACGGGGGGTGATGTGAGAAATTGTTTGAAGTCTTCGAAGGCTTGCTGGGCTTCGGGAGTCCACTGGAAATTGTCTGCTTTCTTCCCGTTCGCCTAATCAGGAAATAAATCGGCTGAGTGCCGCCATGCAGCCTGTCAGCTTCTGGACGTCCTTCTGGTTAGTCGGGGGAGCCATGTTCATAATTGCATTGACTTTCTCCGGGTTGGCCTCGATGCCGTGATGCAAGACGATGAAGCCAAGTAGCTTGCCGGATGGCACACCGAAGGCGCACTTTTCCAGGTTCAACTTCATCTTGAATTGTCGAAGATTCTGGAAGGTTTCTTCCAGGTCAGCGATGAGGTCTTCTTTGGACTTTGTCTTGATCACCACGTCGTTGACGTAGGCCTCCACGTTGCACCCGATCTGAGTGTGTAGACACCACTGAATTGCCCGTTGATACGTTGCTCCAGCGTTTTTCAAACCGAACAGCATAGTGATGTAGCAGTACGCTCCAAACGGTGTGATGAAAGACGTTTTTAAACAGTCCTCCTCCTTCAGGCTGATTTGATGGTATCCCGAGTAGCAGTCGAGAAAGCTAAGAAGTTCGTACCCCGCAGTTGAATCTACCACCTGGTCTACTCTTGGTAAACCAAATGGATCCTTGGGGCACGTCTTGTTGAGATCGGTGTAGTCGACATACATGCGCCATTTACCGTTTTTCTTCCGGACCAGAACTGGGTTTGCCAGCCAATCCGGGTGATAGACCCCTTTGATGAACCCAGCTATGAGAAGATTGGTTATCTCCTCCCAAATAGCATCTTTACAGTCTTGACCGAAGCACCGCAGCCGTTGCTTGACTGGCTTGGCGTCTGTCTTCACGTTGAGGGCATGCTCGATCACCTCCCTTGGTATGCCCGGCATGTCGGACGGTTTCCACACAAAGATGTCTTTGTTGGCTTGGAGGAAGGCGACAAGCGCGTCTTCCTATTTGGGGTCGAGTCCGGTCCTGACTAAAGCAGTCTTGGAGGGGTCGGAAGGGTCCAGGGGGATCTTCTTCATGTCAAAGTCCGCTGAAATTCCTGTCGGAACATGATCTTCCTCGACTTCGATTGTGACGGCTTGCCGAATGCTATTGTGCCCGACTGCCGCCTCTTATGATTGAGCCAACTCATAGCTCTCCTTGTCGCAGGTGAAGGCTTGCTTGACGTCACTGCGGAGGGAGAGGACTCCTGCTGGCCCAGGCATCTTAAGCACCATGTATGTATAGTGCGGTATCGCCATGAACTTGGTGAGCGCCGGTCGTCCGAGTATCGCATGGTACACGGTCTTGAAGTCGGCGACCTCGAAGTAGATGTTTTCCGTGCGGAAGTTATCCCGCATGCCGAAGGTGACTGGCAAGGTGATCTGCCCGAGTGGTGTTGAAGACAAGCTGGGAATTATTCCGTGGCCGCAGATCTGAACGAGGAATCTTTATCTCATCCAGAGTCTTGGCGAAGAGGATATTGAGCGCGCTGCCTCCGTCTATGAGGACTTTCTTCAACTTGATGTTCTTGACGACCGGGTCCAGGACGAGTGGGTAACGTCCCAGGTGTGAAACCCAATCTGGATGATCTATGCGGGTGAACGTGATGGGCGTCTCTGACCAGCGCAAATACTAGGGGTGTCTGTTGTAGAGATTGAGTTGATGTCGCGTGCTGTGAGCTTCTGCTTCCGCTTGGACTCATACGCAGACGGCCCTCCAAAGATGTGGTTGAGCTCGGCCTGGGGATCTTGAAAATCGTCAGCCGGGCCTTGATCTGGCTTGTCTTTGTCCTTGTCGGTGCCAGATGATGAAGCCTGCTCGGAAGCAAACTTCTTGAGCATGAAGCAGTCTTTGGCCGCGTGCTTGCCTTTGGGGTGGAAGGGGCAAGGCCCATTCATGACTTTCTGGTAGTCATTATTGTGTTGGGGCCGTGACCGAGTTGCTCCATGTTGGCCACCTCGTTGTCTGACTTCCGCTTGCGATTGCCAGTCTTATTTTGTGATGGCTCGTTGTCGGCTTTTACCTTCTGGTCCTTCTGCCGGGACTCCTTCTTCTCGTCGAGGGCCTTGGCGACTGCTTCAACCGAGTCGGCGTATTTGTTCGCCATGTCAAAGAGAGCCTGGATGGAGGATGGTGGCTTCCGAGTGAACTTCGCGATGAACAGGGCGTCCTTTACTCCCTTGCAGAAGGCGGCGATGACGGCCTCGTCCTTGATCATTGGGATTTTGTTGCGCTTCTCGGAGAACCTCTTGATAAATTCGTGCAGAGACTCGTTCTTCTTCTAGTGCAGTTGGTATAGATCGTGCTCAGAAGACGACCTCTCGTAGGTTCCCTAAAAGTTAGCGATGAACCGCTCCCTGAGTTCTCCCCAGGAACCGATCGACCGCCTCGGGAGCCCTGTTATCCATGTCCTCGCCGAGTCGGCTAGTGCGACTGGGAGGTAGTTAGCCATGGCTTTATGGTCACCTCCGGCAGCGCGAATTGCCAGGGTGTATACGGTGAGCCAGGACTTGGGGTTGGTTTTGCCGTCGTATTTCTCGATCCCCATAGGCTTGAAGCCCGACGGCCAGTCGACGTCCTATAGATCGTGGGTGAAAGCTGGAACACCTTCATCTTCATGAGGGCTCCGGCTCCATCCACGGCAGTTAAACCGCTTGTGGTGAAGACTGAAACGCTCGTTCTCGCCTCTAGTCGGCGGTGCTCTTCTTCGCGTTGGCGGCGCCGGGCGTTGATGTCGTGTCGGAGGTCGCGTTGTAGACGAACTCGGAGATCTTGGTTGGGCCAGCGATCGTACTGGTGACACCGCGATTGTTGTTATTGGTGTCGCCGAGTGATGTTTGCCGCGATTCATCGTGTAGCTAACTTGAGCCAGCCGTCCGGCGTCATGCTGATGTAGATGAGCCTACTGCCGGAGAACCCAATCTGTTAGTCAGACCAATTTGTTGCCCGACTGCTGTTGCTGCTGATAGGCGGCTGCTGTGATCATCGCCTTGATCTTGGCGATAGTCAGGGTGGCCTGGTGATCAGGCCCGAGCTGGAGTGTGTCCAGCAGGGTTGCAACGGCCACGACGTTCTGTTGTGGCGTGACAAAGACGTTGTGATCGCCGACTTTGGTCTGGAGAATTTGTCACTGAGCGGTTCGCCCAGCCCTACGTAGCCCATCGTTGCGGGCCTCGCGATCGGCCTCTTCTTGTTGCCGTAGTCGGCGTGCCTCCCCCTGTTGCTCCTCTTGTAGTTGGCGCACCTCCGGTGGTGGTGTTGAAGCCATGAAGATCTCGCGGGGAAAGAGAAAACTCGCTAGACTGGAGTCCGAACCAGTGTTCAAACCGTTGTCCGACTTGGAGTCGGAATCCGAGTAATTTATCGGAGTGAGAACGACTCTGACCTCCCTGGATCCAATCTGGAGCGGCTCTGAGCCATGTCCAAACTGAACCGCGGGGGATCGGGTCTGCTGCATGAAGTGTAGATCTGCGGCGTGGCTAAGCCCGTGCGGGAGATTAACGATCTCTCCCCTTCCTAGCCCAACCCAGGCTGGCTCAAGGCCTAGCACGAGTCGAACGCCGAAGGAGAGAGTTGTCCCAAAGCTCAGCGAAGTTAAAGATTGCTACATTAGATTGATGATAGCTGGCGCAGCGTCGTGTGAGTCGACTGGTGCGGAGTCGGCTGGTTCCTCGGCTGGTTGGATTGGATCTGCGTCGGCCAAGGTGAGATTGCCGATCTGGTCAACGATGAAGTCAAGACTTCTGAAGGTTATTGTGTCTCCAGGGGAGAATTTGTCACCATCGATTCCTGATGTAGGATCCATCGAGATTGTTGGTGTAGATCTCGCCGAAGCCCTACTGGCGCGCCAACTATTGATGTTTTACACCGGCAATATGAATAGGGGCTACTCGGTGGATTGCAAAGGAACACGGAGAGATTTTATACTGGTTCAGGCCCTCGATGCGAGGTAATACCCTACGTCCAGTTGGGATGTATTCCTTTGAGGATTATGGTGGTGGTTCTGATGAACTCTTAATGATCTGCCCTCATGGGACGCCCTGTCTCCCTTTATATACCGGGGAACAGGGGTACAAGGTAGGAGTCCCTGCCGGATTACAGTCAAGGGATCTCCTCTTAGAGATATAAGCTACTCGATTGGGACTGTATATTCCTTATCGTACAAGGCAAAGTGTAACATACCAGAAAATATACTAGAAATAAATTGTGGATAATCATGGAAAACAAATGTAAAGTGCTAAGGCTTTGTTTCAAAACCTTTTACTATATATATATATATATATATATGGAGACCCATGTTTTGCTCTCTTTTGAAGAAAAACTAGGAATCGCATTGTCAATCCAAATTGTTAAGGGAACCTTCTGGAGAAATAAAAATCCAAGAAAAATTTCCTTAGAAACTAAACTATATCAATCAACCACTGTGATTTTCACTGAATTTTATCAATTCAATAAGTGTCTCAAATAAATATCCTTAACTCAGCAAAATATGGAAAATTTCCACTAACAGACAGCCTACTTGACATTTTTTTCCAGAATTAATCCATCAATTAAATTCTCACCAAAATTTACCAGAACCTGGATCAGATTGTGAAATAATTACAGTAAAAATTTCAGTACAATCTTCAAAAATCTTGAACATAAAATAATAGGACAGAGCTCACTGACTCAGGTTAGAATACAGGGAAAACCGAATTTTGGCCGAACTTTGCAATTTTATCAGGAAAAATCTACAAGCCACATGACTCTGAAAATTGTCACAGAGCTAGCCATTACCACTCACTGCTCACAGTAATTTTTCTACGATTTTATCTACACTGTAACTCGGCCAAAACGCTAGCTCAAGTGACCTCCCCAACTACGCCATTGACACTTAGTCTCTAGAAGGTGTTCTCTCTAATTTATCACTGACAAGTGGGTCCCAGCCACTGTGGGCCCCATCTGTCGGTCATAGGCATCTTCCACATGGCCCACCTGCAGGACACCGTCGCCACACACGCAGACACACGCCAGGCCGCTGGCAACATGCCCACAGAGCGGAGCCAGCGCGCCCTCCTCCATTTCCTTGGCCAAGTCGACTGCAACCCGAGCCACTTCGCCATTTCACTCTCCTCGCCATTCTCTCTCACTTCCCCATGGAGAGCCCGAGGTGAAAACCACCACAACACTGAGAACGCTGCCTTCTTCCTCAGCACCGGCGAGATCCCGACGGCCACCGTCCTTCTCCGGTGAGCCTCGCCGCAACTGAGTCCTGGGAACGTGATTGCCTTTGGATACCTGACCCATTTTTCCCTTCTTCTTCCCCTAACCTCGAGGTTGAAGATGCTGTAGTGTGCACTCGGCTCCGGTGACTATCGCCATGGCATGGCTGACGTTCTCCCTGACTGAAGCTCAATAGGAGTTTATCTTTGGACAGCGGCATTGCCAACTCAAGCCAAGCTCAAGGACTGCACATGAAGAGCTGAAGAGCCCCGAGGCCGTAGATCCGAGTCTTCTCCTTCTCCACCGGCCACCGTGCTCCCTTCTTGCTCTCTCTGACCACGGTGAGTTATATCCTGATTCCTCGCGCATGAAGCTACTCCAGGATATCGCTGAGTTAACGCCGATGGCCTTCCTTTGGATTGCAGCCCAGATCCGGCTGTCGACGATCAACCAAAGCACTCCGCTGCTATGAGACCTCTTCTGACGCGCTAGCCACCGTTCCAGCACTGTCGAGTAACCCAACACCTTCGGTGAGCCTCTTAGGCCCCTCAGACATCGCATGCATGCATCCATTCGGCCCATGAGATGCAGTCCGTATGCATGCCGAGTGAGTTCGCCGCCTCCGCCGTCGTCGCCGTCGATTCCGACCACCCCAGACAGTGAGACTACCACCGACAGTTGTGCAAGAACGTGTAGAACATTTCTCCTTTTGGCAACTCGGCGAGATCGACAGCTGTTCGATGTCGCCGAGTCTGCGAAGTTCGTCGGATGCGTTCGCGTCACTTGCTCTGTCCTGAGTCGCTGACAAGCAGGCCCCACACGATTAGCGCGTGAGGATGACTGTTAGCAAGAGTTTAAAACAGTCGAGTCCCTTTTTGTAAAAATACCAGTCACTGACGAGTGGACCCAGGACCTAAATGTAATATCTAAAAACAACGGGGACTCTTAATGAAGATTCCCTCTCACACGTGGTAAAGGACCGCGGGTTGATTTCTGGAAAACCCGAGGACTTTTCTATAAAGTTTTCTCTCACTGACCAGTGGACCCCTTGTATTTTAAATCTGAGAAAATAGATATAAATTGATAAATCTTTTCTGTTACACTAGAAAATAGGTTTAAACTTAAAAATTCATAGAAAATTGATTACAACTCCAAATTGGGTGAAACCAGTTTTTTTTGTTTTTTTATTTTATTCTCTACAATCTAGTAAATTAAAAAGTAGCACATTCTGTACAGAAAACCTGCCAAAAAAATTATGAGAATAAAAAAGGGTGAAAATAGGACTTTTAACTAGAAAATTCATAAGAAAACCATTCTAGCTCAGAAAAATGTCAAACCAATTTTATAATTCTTAGAAAAATGAATACTTTCCATTTATGAACTCAGTATGCACAGAATTAGGCCACAAATAATCAGTACATTTTATACTCTTAAAAGGACACATAAAAATTATAAAAATCATATCTCACAAATGGTAAGTGGCAAAAAAATAAAAATAATTTCACCAGAAAGTATATGAAACCAATACCAAGTCACTGCATAAAAATCATACATATTAGAGCATTTTGTATTTTTGCACTATTTATTGTCTTTGCAGTAACATTAAATTTTAAAATTTAGAAGAAGAGCCTTTGGAATTCAAGGAGGTAGAATATATTGAGGAACCTGAAGCAAATCTAGACCAAGGCAAGAATCCCACTACCTTTGAACATATTACTCCTAAATTTTGGGATTATCAATGTTTTTATTTTAACTTGCATCGTTATTTTGCTATGTATATTATATAGATTGTGGGCAATGGTAGTTAATCCCTTTTTCTGCATAATCCACCTTGAAATATTGATAACCTACTGCTTGTAACACTAGGATGGGTGGAAGTACTTGTTAAGTGCTTGCTATGAGGTATATACTTGTATATATGCTTAGACATGCCTAGTTACTTACAAAATAAATCATGGCCATCTAATTACGTTTGACATGGGAATTTATTTACTTCTGATCAGAGATGAATATCTATGATATTTGTGAACTAAAACTGAAGGAAAACCATTTTAAAACTTGGGCAAGCAAGTGGTACACATATGTGATAGTTGTGTATCGATAGGGGAAGTGTTTGCCTGGGTTGCTTAAGGACCGAACTCAATATCATTTCTCATGTTAAACAGTACAACAACCTGTGCTAGTATGGGATAGCCATAGTGGATTAAGTTACTTAATATTTAGCCTTGCATTTTGGTAGGCAGAGAAGTATGGGCAGTGCCTACGAATGTACTGTAGGGCTGTTCAGAGGAGCTACCTATATCCCGTAACGGAATAGGCGTCTAAGCGTGTCCAATACAATGTTGTGTGTCTCGTGGGGAGCCAGGTAGGCTGCCGCCAAGGCGATAGGTTAAGGCATGGGCCCGCCACCCACGGCATCAGGTTTGCACCCCGATGTGGAGTAACACACCTCGTGCTGGTGCAAGGCTAAATGTTAGGTAATGTAAAAGCTGTGTTGTGACCTCTAGACCACATTCAATGTGTAGAGTGTGGTGGTACCGACGGGTACTGGACAAACTAGAGCGATCACATCATGTGGGTAAAGTTGTATAAACTCTGCAGAGTCAAAACTAATCGGTTAGCCGTGCTCACGGTCATGAGCGGCATGGTTGTGTCCATTGAGTATAGATTTCTGCTTTTAAAATGCTTTATGGAATGGGATGGTTGGGTGAAGATTTTTACTGATCTATACATGGTGATTGATGATATGATGATGAAATGGAATGGAGCTGAAGTATTAAGTTGTATTATAGTCTTGCTGCCAAGGAGGGCAGTGAAGTTATTATTTATGAAAATCGATGCCATGATGTTACTCTATTAGGTTATGATGCAATTTGATTTTATGAACTTCTCTTGTTAAATTGTTTGCGAAATAAAATTGGCTTTCTTGCAAGAAAAATGAGCCTCATCATACAGCCTTTACCTTGACTAGCAGCTTACATGTATAATTAGGTTTTGATTGTGGGCTTGCAGTACTTTGCCATACTGAGTTCTATTTTATTTTTGTGTATGCTCCTATAGATCCATGCACCAGGTGAAGATGAAGATTTATATGATGACTGTATTGGGTGAACAGGTTTGATCAAGATGGTCCTTTATCTAAGGTTTACCCTTAGTCGGTTGCCTGAGGGTTTTGGGGTAGCCAAGCTTCCGATGGGACTAACTATTTAGCCTGTACGGGCTTTATGTAAAGCGGATTAATTAATCTATGTACCTATATATGTACTTCTTGTTTAATTAGCTAAATACCCTCTACATTGGATATTACTTGCTAAGATGAACGTGTGGGACTAGTACTTTCCTGGGCTAGTCACACATTAGTAAGAATTTAGAAATGATGAGATGCATGGATGTTGATTCAAACCGTAGACCATGTCCCTAGAAGTGTGTATCGTGTTTTGGTCCGGCACCTTCGTGTGTTTGACGGGCCACACTTCGCCGTTTCGGACTGGTGAATCAGCTCTCCAAATATCTCTTTATTTCTGAATTCGGCGCTTTGGATTTGTATTATGTATGGGTAAATATTATGGCAAGGCTGCGATGACGATGGATGGTTACCGCACTTATTTGGTTTTTATCCGAGATCCCATCCATCTAGATATTCCGCGTTGTCATAGTAATTACTCTCCATAATGCATTTTCGGGGTGCCCACACAAAGTCTGCCGGGTTCTACCATATCTCTAATATGACACAGACTAGGCCCATCCTCTGTCCGAGTGGCCCATGCCCTCGACACAGCAGCCCCTGAGAAGACCTTCATAGTTGAGTCACAGCTGATGCGAGTGCTCATCCTCTACGGTGAAGATTGCCCGAGTGCATTGCTCCCGAGTACTCTTTGTCCGAGTGCGTCTTCTTCCCGGGCAACCTGTGCTCTGATACCACTTGATGCGAGACTAGGTGCCCGATAGGTATTATCTATTCCCATCTATCCATCTTTGTTTGTTTTACCTAGAGTCCAGAAAACCCAAAAATTTATTACCACCTTGTTCTTCATAGTGTTAGGTTTATCCCCTGTCCAAACCCCTGTGTGCCTTTGCAAAATTTATTTTATTTTTGCTTTGTGTTGAGTCTGTGTCCTAGGTCAAGTTAAAGTGGTGTCTCGCTGGTTTAGAGTCGTGTTTGTGGTTCTAGTTCTAGCTGTTGCGTTGCTCGCGACGAGCCTGCCTTGAAAGATGAGTTCTACTGCCGGTTTTCGACTGCAAGCCGCTCTGTGAGCTTTTAACCCCGCTTTTGCAAGCCTTTTTAGATAGGTCGCAAGCACCCTTATGTCAATCGCGCCCTGCATTGCTAGCCTCCTTGTCAGCGCCCCCAGCTTGCCTAATTGGCACTTATACTTATAGCCAGAGCAATAGGGTTGAGCAACGTGAAGCTCCAGTTTCGTAGAAGGCTACCTTTCTTAATCAGTCATACCTTTGCATACGGACTCGAAATTGGGCAAATTTTATATCTGCGAACATCTAACAGGCCGAAAATTTGCATCCGCTTCTCATTGCACTTTTTGGTGTCGCTGATCAAAATAGCAAAATTTGGCCTTGCAAGCCTGTAAAGACTGAGTTTTTCGAGCCCGGCATGTTCCGCCAACACGTGGAGGTTTTAAAGCGACCGCTCACAAATCTCTCAGGCCACATCTTAAATCAGCTTGAGCTGCGTCCTTCTTGAGGTTTGGGCTGTTTTTTGAGTTCCCTAGTTGAGAAAAAAAAACTATATCAAAAAAGAAGAAAACAAAGAGAGATCAAGTAAAAAAGAAGAGTGATAAGCAAAGGGAACAAAAGGAAGTGTGCAGACTTGCTGAGAGAGAGGCTAGCTATTTTTACGACAGATCAGCAGTTAGCGACGTCTTGCTGATCTTTTGAGATGCGAGGGCTATATTGTGAGAGACTTAAGTGGAGAGAGAGGAGCTATCCGTAAGTCCTTTGTTTCTTACTCTCTCGGCTTGTTTAGGTAAGCTAGTTCTAGAACGTGGTCTCGGCCCACGACTGCTACAGTATTTAGGACACTTATTCAGCTTTGCTATTTCTTTCTGTTATTAATTTTTGCTAATAACCTTGCTACCATACTTTGAAGCCTTTTCGAGATCCACAACTTTGTGTCAGTACGGTTGATCCTCACAAGCGACCCCTGGCTGTTCATCACATCCACCTCTCCGACTCGTACGCCTGCTTCAATGGAAGATTTTTGTAAGAGCAAGGTAGGACACTTGAGAGTGTGTTCTAGTGCCTCCTAGTAGTTGATAGGGATCATACTTCTGTGTTGTTTGTTCCTATTTTCTACTAACCATTTTGGCAGGTGAGGTAAATGATTTCGCTGATTGTGATTCAAAAGAGGATATCACTAAACGTAGATCAGAAGATTGAGAGCTGCTGTCATGATGCAATGGCTATGTGGGAAGCCTCTAGTACGCTATAGTGGGGAGCAATTACCACCCTCATTAACAGCATCGAGCAGTTGGCGGCAAGAACCGTCACCCAAAACATGATAGCACCACTTGTTTGATGATGACCGGAGGTAATGAAGAGAGGAAGCTGACAATAGTGACACACGCGCTGCATTTTTCTGTGACGAGCGCCTACGACAACGGCTCGCGTTCAACCGGCAAGGTATGGGAACGGTAACCGCCACCGAACTGGGCGAGGGTAATTCAAATGATCCTTAATTTCTTTGCTAAAGTCAACATTTACCTTGCCTTCCTTTTCTAGAAAATAATGACCCTGAGGCTTACTTAGATTGGGAAGATGACAGTAGAGCAGAAATTTAATTTCCATCTAGTTCCTGAAATTCATAGGTTAGCAAGCAACTAGTGAGTTCAAGGACTTTTATAAGAACTATTATTTGGTGGAGTGAGTAGCTAGTTAAATGTCTGGCCCCTAAAACCTGACACATGGGATAGACTAAAGCAGAGCTATGCGGGTTAGATTTATTCCTCCACCTTCAAACGAGATTGCGAAAAAAGTTTGCACGCTTAGACGAAGGTGATAAAGTCTGCTAGAAGAATACCTTTCACGAACTACAAATTATCATGTTGCAATTGTGAGGTTTACAAGGATGAGCGAGGATAAGGAGAGATGTGGGCTCAGTTATATGGGGACTTGCAGACGTGAAATTCAGAACATAATTGCTATAAAGAATACAATTCTATTAACCATTGTTCATCTAGCTATGTTAGGGTCTGAACAGGAATTGCAAGGAAGGCAACCAATGAAAAGGAACAATTGGGGACATCACTCACATCGAGGTCTCCCTTTGGGCCCAGAAAAAGTACCGCCCACCACGTGTCATTCTAACGCACCCCCACCAATCGGGTGCGATCAGCAGGCATTGCCGCAACATCCCATGCTAACCGAGGTGGCAGTAAATCTGCCGTTTGCAGGCACCCGCAAAAAGTGCCATCATCGGTTGCTTCCACGGGACGAAAGGAGATATCCCATGCTCAAGTGCAAAGGGAGGGACATGGTGCAACGTGGTTGATTGGCCCCGAACCAGAGAGTTCTCATTGCTACAGATGATGGTGGCTACACTAGTGCCCAGGCAGTGGATGTTGAAGAAGAATTACGTAATACCACTAACCAAACAGGAGATAAGCAGACCACCAAAACCCCGATGCACCCGGTGTTGAGCCAAAATAGGTGCTACTGATATCAAGCAAGTACTTGAGAGCGTCTCGTTTGGTAGCACAATGGGTGCTGAGGTGCTCAAATGGAGAAGCGGCGAGCAAAGATCGACAAAATCAGCGCCCATAACTTGTTCCAATCAGCGGTTTCTGGTCAATAATAAGGCATGCTGTGTTGTCATTGATAGTGTAGCTGTAGCAATCTTGCTAATTCTGATTTGGTTGAGAGAAGCTTGGTTTGCCCTACATCAACACATCCATGGCCGTATTACTTACATCCAGTGGTTCAATCTTGCGATAAGTTGAACAATAAGTAAATTGTGAAAGTGGAGCTTTCAGTAATAGGGCAATTATCATGATAGTGCCATATTCGATGTTTACCTTTCCAATGCAAGCATGTTCTCTATTTTTGGGTAGACCTTTGAAATATGATAGAGATGTTGTGCACCGCTCGTGGTAGAACTAACACATACACTTTCTCACATATAATGGCAAGAAATTTAAGTTGCCTACTTATGTCCCCCTGCTGATAATTTTGAAATATGATCTTGAGAGGAAAAAGATTAAAAAAATGAGGTTTTGAGAAATAATGTAATAATACTAATGTTTTTGATGCCTTTACCTAAAACTGAGTTATTGCCCAAAACAAACTATTGCTTTGGGCACTAACATTTTGCAGATATATCTTGAGAAGAGCAAGGTAATGAGGAAAAGAAGAAAGACACAGAGAAGGAGATCCACTATTTTCCATGCATGTTTCAAGATGGTTTTATATTGAAAGTGCACCTACAGTTTTGAAAATAAGACAAAGAGCGTAACAGAAATAGTTCTGCTACATTCATTCAATATGGGACAATTCTAAGTGCTATGAGTAGTCCACTAATCATGTTAGTTAGAGCAATCACCAGTGGAATCGTGTGTTAAATTACCTTTGTCACACGATATTTGGTTCCTATTTCTTGTGTGATAAAGACAGAGTGTGCAATGGCTTCACTTATATCCATAAACCCCCAACTAGTGAATAAACATATTAGTAATGTTGTTGACACCACTATGTGTTGATTTTAGACAAGTTGTGCAACATTGCTAGGAGAATAAAGAGTTCTAGATTGCTATTTGCTTTAAAATATTGTCTGGCGCTTATTCAAAGCCAATCATGATCTTTGTCCAGCTCATTGTTTAGAGAAGAAAAATTATTTTGCTAGATATCTGATTTACCATGTCCTTCTCATATGATTTTTTCATGTTCATTGGCAATTATGATAATAAAGGAGACTCTATAATTGTGCATAGAGTATACATTTGTTGAATTTTAATATACATCCTTTTCATAATGACATTTTCTTGTCTAGAGGACCGCATGAGTATAAATAAATTTTCTATCTAGTTCGCTCTAGTTGTTTAAAGAGTTGCAGGTTGGTTTTGCATGTAGGGGAGTTGTTGTGAGCTGGACGACACTACAAAGTGTCCTTTGTGTTTAAAAATTTTAGAAATCCAACCATATGCACACACTATCTCACCCTATATTGTGAAAGAAGATACTCATCATGTTCATCAGGCGAATGACAAGGTGAAAGCCGCGGATGGTTTCCATCAAGAAGGAGGATGAATGATAAGGACATTGAAGGAGTACGCGTAGGCTACGATAGCAGAAAACAAAACTTGCTACCGCGCACACTTAGGACACCATGCGAGAGAGAGATCATGAATCGTTACCATAGAGGCGCATGCAGCGGAAGAAGGTTGAGAAGCCGCGGTCCAACCACGCACGCCGAGGTAGTAGTGGAAGAGTCCGATCTGCCACGAACAGACCGCTATCAACCACACAGAGCAGGGGCATTAATCAGCATCGATGCCGATCATGCCGATCAATCGCTACAACAAGGCAGCGCCAGCTCCCCGGTATCCACACGTCCGGGGCTGGGAATGCTGATTGCGAGTGAGTACAGCAGCTCGTGTAGTGGCTAGGGTTTGGGCTCGCGGGAGGTGGTGGCTAGGGTTTGGCTCGAGGGTCAACCGAAATCGTGAATCTCCTTGGCCCCATCGCTCTCTATATATAGACTCCTCCGTCACTTGGGCTCGTGGATACGAGACCCAATAAAAGTCTACTCGGTCTCTACCGAATCGAGCCCTATATCGAATCACATTCTGTAATAAGTGTTCCAACCCATTAAGCGTGCAACCCTGTAGGTTTACGTATTTTGTTGCGGCCCGGAAACGCCTTTCCTGGTCACCCTATTAATAGCGGCCTCTAGCAAGCATCATTGCGCCGCGTCCCCAAAATATACGTAAAGATCATATCGGCTGAACCTATAATGTCCTCTATGTAAACAATCCCGTTGCCTCACGATATCGATTGAGTCTTACAAGGGAGACTTGTGTCATCCTCTCTTAATAGCTCAAGCACTCTCTCTCGATCCTGTGATGCTGTATTACAAACTTGTGACTTGTACATCCGCAAGGTTCAATCACCCTAGCATGGCCATTTTGCTACTTCCATAATCCATTACATCGAAGGGGCACCCAGAGATATCTCTCCCGTAAGGAGGGGCAAATTCTATCTAGAATCATTCACATCCACTACATGTTTCAATAGCAACTCCAGAAAAGACTTTTCTTTGTTATAACTATCTAGTTTACAGCGTTGTGTTAGTAGTCAAAATAAGTTATACTAACGTATGTTGGGAAACGCATGGATGATCTCAAGTCTAAGGACTCTACATAAACCACTACTTGAGACTAACTGATGACACCATTAATCTCTACAGTATTCTCATGGCGGGTCTATCCAACATATGTGTTACTAACATATGTCCCATATGATATTCGATTTGTATCTCCATAACCATGAATCATTGAGACGATGGATCAGGGGTTAATCATCAAGGAAATTCATTGCAACTTAGATGGTTAGAATCATATTGTTGTCTCATATGAATATGAGAGGCAGGATCCATTTAGATATAGCAATATTTGACATTAAGAGTCTTCATGAATAAGTCCACGTACTCATTAATCAATAATGGTGATATATTGTCTGTTTCAAGGTAAGCAAATTAATACCTTAAACACACTGCATGTGATATATATACATCTCCATGTTGCCTTCTCTACGGATATTATCACTGACAGACATCACTAGCTCAGATATGACCATAGCTACCTTGTATTAGTTCATCAACCCAAGGTGCATGCTTTCTACCGTAAGATTTACGTGTTATATATTTTGAATAGCTCTCGTTACTGCACATGAGTTTTGTGTGTTTCTCGTTTGCAGAGATACTTGCTGGGTGCGCAAGGGAAAGAGACGAGCACAAGGAATGCCATGGGGATGATCAATAGAAGTTGATTAGGGACAAACCAAGACCATTACTCAAGTCTACTCTACATCACCACGCTCACGTTTTGGTCCATAGAAGGCAAGATATGAAGTTCTGCACATTTTGGATTTGGATTCAGGCCTCCTGACAGCATTAACTTCAAACAGACCTAGTTGCTGATCCAGAAGGACTTTCGGGGCCCATAAGTACTTGTTGGAAAGCTTATGGAGTCTACTTTCAGATGGTTTTGGTCCCACATCAAAATTCTCTTGAGCTGTCCGAAATCGTCGAAACAAGATACGTACCTTTTCCAGTCTGAATCTGTTTTGGGCCTTGGGCCTTGTAATTGTGTTGTGGGCTAAGCCCAAGGGGTGTGCGCTCTAGGGTTAACCCTAGGACATCCCAACTCATATATATTCAGTAGCCATCATTGTTTAGAGTTAGTTTTTGCTTAGATTATTCTGTCATTTGCAGTTCACTTCTAGATCGGTTTGTGGAACCCCAACTTCGTGTGCTAAACATTCATCTGCAATTCAGGTGGAGTTTTCTTTGTTCTTGCAAATTTCTTCGATTGTTTGCAGGAGCAAAACCTTCGTGGTTAGGTCGACTGTGTGAGAGCGTGGCTGATAACAACAAGACATGCGAGTGTAGCGAGTGCGAGGTGACGATCTACTAATCAGAAGCCTCAAAACGTGAACGTCCACACGTTGCCAAATCGAACCTCTTGAAAGATCGGGCACTTAGTCTTGCATCACCAGTGCTCTAAAAATTCCCCATAAAATAATTCTGTAGTGTATTTGGCGAGGAGGAATATGGAAAAATATTCTCAGTCATGATGATTTATTATTCGCATTTTAACTTATTTAATTAATTTCCCTGCCCTTTTAAAATAATTTCTTTGAGTCTTTTTCTTTAATATATTTTTTATGGCTCTGTTTAAGGGGAAACTCAGGGTGTGACAGTGATGGAGTTGGGTCGGCCCGGGGTAGGGTTGATCGGCTTCCGGATCATTGTGCACAAGGAGGGGGGTAGCCTGGCCGATGTGGGGTGTCCTGGCGGCAGGGGTGCAACCTCAGCGTGGTGTGGATGATAGGAGAGGTTGCGTGAACGGTTCCTATCACAGCCTCGCAGGGTGTCGTGGTGACATGTCGGCGCATGGGAACGTGTGGAGGCTGTGTCTTGTGGGTACAACCAACCAGAGGGTTGTACACCTCTGGCCAGAGTTAAAACTATTCAAATAGCCACGCCTGCTGATATGAGCGATTAGTCAGACTCACGTATTAGTCTCACCTTACTTAGTTTAACTTGACTTAATGGAACTGGTATAGTTTCAGATGGATGGTTGGGCGCTGCCCATTAATGTGGTGTAACGTTAATCAGTGGAGGATTAATATTGTTCAATTAATCAACCTTTTATTGTTTGTGAACTACTGGTTGCAACTACTTTTAACGCAAATAAACCTCTAGCCTATCTTTGTCTCCGTGCATTGTGTATATTTATGGGTGTGATTTGTTGAGTACTGTGGATGGTACTCAGTCTTGCTTCTTTCCCCCCTCTCAGTGACGAAGTACCTGCCTGACGAGGATCAGCAAGAGGACTAGACTAGTTCCACCGTCAAGATGCCTGTGGAATAAAAGCCTCCGCTTGGCTAGTTGTTAATAGGCTTACTCTTTCCTTTACCGCTGCATTTATGTAATATAATTTTATCCTGTTTGTAAGACACACTCTGTATGGCAACTTGAAATTGTGTACCCTGTTTCTTTCCTAGATAATAGATTTAATACACATGAACAGTGGATTCAGAATTTTTGGTGGTGAATTTCTGGGCGTTACAGGTTGGTATCAAAGCCGAACTTGACCGTAGGACTAGCCAAATGGAAACCCTAGGAGCCCTCTGAAATTCTCATTAGTTGCATATGCTCTTGCACTTGGAGTTATTTCGGGAAAGTGGGAATTTGTTCTCTGATTGGGATAAAATTTGAGTCTTTTTATTTGATTGAAATTTTTGAGTCAGGTCAAGTTTAGGGTGGAAATTTTATTCAAGGGTTATGGCATAGGTGTCCAAATTTTGGGAAAATATTGGTTAATCGGGGTGATGTATGATTTAAGGTATGCATAAAATATTTCCATTTGCTTTGTAATTGTTATTTAAAATTTATTCAGTACTATTTGGTTCTACTATATTATTCCATCGGTCTCAAGTTTACATACAAAACTATTTCATGCATAAAATTGTTGTTTATTTTCAAATTATTTACTGTTCACTCTATTTGGATCTGAGCATACATTAATTCTCCCTCCTTGCCTTCTATAGATGGACAGTCTCCTCAACCAACGTGGTCCAGACATGGGTGGATTTGTCGAAGAGCTTCGTATAATGAGCTTCACTTTGGGGTACAGCCATGTCCCGGAGTACACTGCAGTGGAGCCTGATGGAGGGGTGAGCTCCCACACCGGGTTTGCTTGGAGCTGCCAGGCCAAATGCACCTCCTACCAGCTATGGAGGTCGAGATCAGCGGGCGTACCTTCGACCACGCCTGCCAGGAGGCTGCTTTCTGCCTGATTGGAGAGCTACGCCGGAGACACCACTCTACCCTCCGTACCGCGCCTACTGCTACTCCCCAGCCGAGCCCGCACTGCCCAGGTCTACAGTACCTTCCAGCCGGCTGACAACGAGAACGACACCACCATCGTCCACATGAGGCGAGCGATGTGGGCCATGGACTACATGCACGCCAACTGGTTGCGTGCGGCCCATGATAGGGAGGATGCCAACCGGATGACCATCATTGGTCTCTAGAACCAGATCAACCATCTGAAGAAGGAGGTCGCAAAGTTAAAGGGGCAACCGCCACCCAGTGGGGCCAGGATTCGTCTGAACCCGAGGAAGAGGACCCTTCCTCCGGTGCTTGTTCAGTTGGCCCCCAGGAACGGGCCACACGCATCGCCAACTACACCAGCACCAGCAGTGTCAGCTCCACCAGCACTGCCAGCGCCAGCACTCGCTCCAGCTCCAGCACCGGCACCAGCACTGGACACCAGCACCGACAGGCCGCGGCATGATCAGCGCGTCATCGAGCGACGGCAAGCTCTCAGACAGGTGGGCACCACATCCACAGGGGCTTCACTATCCACCGACAACAGCAGCCTCCCTCAGAGGGATCCTGCACCACAGTGCAGAGGACTAGTTCCTCGGCTCACGGTAGTGTGGACTACGTGAGTGAATCCAAGAGCCCACCGACGAGCGAGAAGTGGCGAGGAGGTGACACAGGCGACGAGCAGGAGTCAGCGAGTAAACTCAGACGAGCCGCAGGAGGGCCGCTCAGAGCACTAGCGCAGCCGTCCTTAGTTTTCCTCATTTCCTTAGTTTGATTTCATGATTAGTTGTAATGTTAGGATGTTTGCTTTGGGGTTAGTTGTGTCATACACGTGCGTGGGGGAAGACAGCAAGAAGAAGAAGCGGAAAAACAGCATGTCCGGGTTTAATAGGAGTTTGAACTGGTTTTCCTCATGTTCACAACTATGAATTTCAGTTAATCAATTAATTTTAGTCACGTTAATTATCACTCTTGTTTCTGAGCCACCCTGTTTTTTCTCCTTCCCTTCTGCATTGCATATCCTCTCTCAATATGGTGAACACAAGGAATGGTAACCCGCGCTGCCACTGACGACTAGCGCTACCCAACCAGGCAGATGGAGCACCAGAACCCGGAGTCTCCAATCACATGCACCATCGGCGCTACTGGAGAACCTGATGCTTCACGAGGTTCTGGCCAACCAGAAACCAGATGTTGGCAAACATCAGTGATGCAGCAGATGCAGCAATTACAATCAGACAGCAGCAGGCACCAGCAACCTCACATCGCCAGCCATCCGCTCCTCAGCGCATCAATACCTAATTCTTGAGGGTCAGGCGCCAACCTTCTCTAGCACACCAACCCCATGGATTGCCAACGATTGGCTGTGGCAACGAGAAGAAGCTCAATCTCCTCTAGTGCAACGATCAGGAAAAGGTCGCTTTTGCAACACTAGGCTCCAAGGTCCCGCATCAGCCTGGTGGGACAACTTCCTTGTGACCCGCACTACTACCACCGAGGTCACCTGGGCTAGAATTCTACCACAACTTTCGGAAAGTCTCAAATTCCTGGCAGGCAATTTGCGTGGCACAGAAGAAGAGGGAGTTTAGGGATTTGGTGTAGGAAAACAAGACTGTCACGGAGTACCTCCATGACTTCAACCGCTTGGTGCGCTACGTGCCCGAGGATGTCCACACTGATGCGGAGAGATAGGAGAAGTTCCTAGACGGATTGGACAACAAGCTAACCAACCAGCTCCTCTCAAGTGACTATCTAGACTTCGAGAAGCTAGTGGATAAGGCAATCCGCCAGGAAGATCAGCACAACAAGATGGATCGCAAGAGAAAAGCGGCCCAGTTCCGAGCTCACTAGGGGCAGCACCAGAGGCCACGGGTGATGCTGGGGCATCAGGGTGGACCTTCCACCATGATTGTTTGCCAGTAGCGTTCGTTCCACCCAAGGCACTTCGGAGGCAACAACAACAACAGCGGGCAGCACAACCGTTATCCCGCTCCACGCCCACCAATGGCGCCAGCGCAGCAGAGTCAGCCATGGAAAGACAGCGGGGCAAGACCCTCATCTGCTTCAACTGCAATGAACCGGGCCACTTCGTCGACAAATGCCAGAAGCTGAAGCGCATGGGACCCAGGCCTGCAGCTCCCTAGAACCCCAACGCCAACCAGCAGGTGATAAAGGGGCGTGTTAATCATGTCTCCATGAAAGAGGCGCAGGCTGCACTGGAGGTAGTACTGGGTACATTTCTTGTGAACTCAATACCTGCAACTGTACTTTTTTATTCTGGTGCAACGCATTCTTTCATATCCAAGAAATTTGTGAGAACACATGGGATTAAACTAGTGGAACTTAAGATCCCCATGTGGGTTCATACACCTGGGAACGCGCATGACCAGCTCACTATAGCCCTTCAGTGAGCCTAGAAATCCAAGGATCACCATTTCTAGCCAATCTCATCCTCCTAGAATCCAAAGACCTAGATGTCATTCTAGGGATGGATTGGTTGACCCGACACAAAGGAGTGATCAACTGCGACCGACCCGCACCGTTACAGATGACCAGTTCGGAAGGAAAGACAGTTACCTTCAAGTCACCAGTGGCCATAGAAGACAGGAAGCAAGCTTAAATCAGGTCGCCGGCAGAGAGCAACAGTCAGAAGTGGGAAGAAGCCAGAGCGGAAAATAGAGGAAATTCCGATAGTGAGGGAATACCCGGATGTATTTCCGGAAGATCTACCGGGGATGCCACCAGAAAGGGAAATCGAGTTCAGAATCGATTTGGCACCAGGAACAGCGCCAATATACAAAAAGCCATACAAAATGGCACCGAACGAGATGGCAAAAGTCAAGAAGCAAGTCGACGACCTGCTACAGAAGGGTTACATCTGACCAAGCACATCGCCTTGGGTGCACCAGTCATCTTCGTGGAAAAGAAAGATAAAACAAAGCGGATGTGCATGGACTACTGCGCACTAAATGACGTCACCATCAAGAACAAGTATCCCTTGCCAAGAATTGATGATCTTTTCGATCAATTGGAGGGTGCTACCATCTTCTCCAAGATAGACCTGCGATCAGGCTATCATCAGCTGAGGATCCGAGAAGAGGATATTCCGAAGACAGCTTTCACCACTCGGTATGGGCTGTATGAGTGCATTGTTATGTCTTTCGGACTAACAAATGCATCGGCCTTCTTCATGAATCTGATGAACAAGGTGTTCATGGAGTTTCTGGACAAGTTCATGGTGGTTTTCATCGATGACATCCTTATCTACTTGAAATCAACAGAAGAAGATGAGCAACATCTCCGGTTGGTTCTTGAGAAGCTGAGAGAGCATCAATTGTACGCCAAGTTTAGCAAGTGTGACTTCTGGTTGAAAGAAGTACAGTTCCTCGGGCACAGCATCACCGCCTAGGGAGTTGCTATGGATCCAATGAATGTGGAGTCAGTTACCAATTGGAAACCACCCAAGACAGTGACACAAGTGCGAAGTTTCCTCGGACTTGTGGGTTTTACCGCCGGTTCATCGAGAACTTCTCGAAGATTGCGAGACCCATGACTCAATTGTTGAAGAAAGACGTAAAGTTTATCTGGACAGTCGAGTGCAATCACAGCTTTGAGAAACTAAAAAGGAAGTTAGTCTCGGCACCAGTCCTGATCTTGCCAGATCCCAAGAAAGACTTCCGGGTATATTGTGATGCATCTAGCCCCTAATGCAAGAAGGCAGAGTGGTAGCCTATGCGTCATGATAGTTACGCCCCCATGAGGGCAACTACCTGACACACGACCTGAAATTGGCTGCAGTGGTCCATGCTTTGAAGATTTGGCGGCATTACCTCATCGGTAACCGCAGCGAGATCTATATGGACCACAAGAGTCTGAAGTATATCTTTACCTAGCCTGACCTGAACCTCCGTCAAAGAAGGTGGCTGAAGTTGATTAAAGATTATGATGTGGGAATATACTACCACCCGAGTAAAGCCAATGTCGTGGCAGACGCTTTGAGCCGGAAAAGTTACTGCAACACCGCTCGAGCAAAGACGTTGTGCAAGAAAGTGCAGCAGGAGTTCGAACGTCTGAATCTGGGCATCGTTGACCCTAGATTCGTGGCAGCTCTAGAGGCCCAACCCACACTCTTCGATCAAGTTTGCAAGGCACAAGCGAATGATCCAGAGATCAAAGAACTCAAGAAGAACATGAGAGTTGGAAAAGCCCAAGGTTTCATGGAAGATGAAAACGGGACAGTATGGATGGGTGAATGTTTGTGTGTCCCAGAGAATAAGGAGCTCAAAGACTTAATACTCCGGGAAGCTCATGAGACTCAGTACTCTATTCACCCCGGAAGCACCAAGATGTACCAAGACCTCAAGATGAAGTTTTGGTGGGCCAGTATGAGGAGAGAAATCGCAGAATTCGTGGCACTTTGTGATGTGTGCCAGCGAGTCAAAGCAGAACACCAATGGCCTGCTAGACTTTTATAGCCACTCAGAGTCCCAAAGTGGAAGTGGGAAGAGATTGGGATGGGCTTCATCACCGGTTTGCCCCGCACATCTTCAGGATATGACTCAATCTGGGTGATCTTGACCGACTCACCAAGGTTGCTCATTTCATCCCTATGCATACAACATATTTGGGTAAAAGACTGGCAGAACTTTACATGGCTCGTATAATGTGACTACACGGAGTACCCAAGAGGATTGAATCCAACCATGGTAGCCAGTTCACTTCCAAGTTCTGGTAGAAGTTACAAGCAGAACTGGGAACTCGATTAAACTTCAGCACAGCTTATCATCCACAAACTGATGGTCAGACTGAAAGAGTCAATTAGATATTAGAGGATATGCTAAGGGCTTGTGCGTTGGACTTCGGAGGGACATGGGATAAGAGCCTACCCTATGCTGAGTTCTCATACAACAACAGTTACCAAGCCAGCTTGCAGATGGCACCATTCGAAGATCTGTATGGCAGGAAGTGCCGTACACCCCTTTTCTGGGATCAGATGGGTGAATGCCAGGTATTCGGAACTGATGCACTCAAAGAGGCAGAAGAGAAAGTGGCTATAATACGGGAGCGCTTAAAGATAGCTCAGTCCAGACAGAAGAGATACGCCAACAACCGTTGCAGAGATATAAGTTTCGAGGAAGGAGACTATGTGTATCTTCGTGTCACACCACTTCGAGGAGTACACAGGTTTCAAACAAAAGGGAAGCTAGCACCTCGTTTCGTGGGACCCTACCAAGTGCTAGCTCGGAAAGGTGAAGTTGCATATCAGTTGGGCCTTCCCGCTTCAATGGCAGGTATACATAACGTGTTCCACGTGTCACAATTGAAGAAATGCCTGAGGGTACCGGCAGAATAGGACGATCTAGAATAGATCGAGATCCAGGAAGACCTCACCTACGTGGAAAGGCCGATTCGAATCTTAGAGATTAGTGAAAGGAACACCCGAAGCCGGGTAATTAGGTTCTGCAAAGTACAGTGGAGCTATCATTCAGAGGAGGAAGCTACCTAGGAACGAGAGGATGAATTGAAGTCCACCCATCCACACCTCTTTGCCAGCATTGCCGAATCTCGAGGACGAGATTCCGTTTAAGGGGGCTAGGTTTGTCACACTCTGAATTTTCCCCCCCTTAAATATAGCCACACAAAATATATCTAAAAAATGTCCCAAGAAAAATAATTTAAATTGGCCAAATGAATTAATTAAATATGAAAATGTAAAATAATAAATTATCATGGCAGGGAATATTTTTCTTATATTCCTCTTGCCAAAATACATTAATAGGATTTTTATTGGAATTTTTAGAGCATTGGAAGTATTTTTAATAAATCAAAAACCAATATCGGAATTAAAATCTCACTGGAAAATCCTTTTTCTTCTTTTCTTCCTCCCTTTTTCTCTTTCTTTTCTTTTCCCTCCCATTGGCTCGCGCACACGGTATGCGTCCTCGCGGGCCCACCTGTCGGTCGCTCACCGCTCTCTCTCTCGCTGACTCATGGGGCCCTCCCGTCAGACCCCCGCCCGCCTCGCTCGCTCGCTCTCCCGCTGACAGGCCGAGCCCCCCTGTCAGCATCTTCGTCAACCTTCGTCCAAATCGGGCAGAGGGAAAAATTTCCACACCGCCGTCCGATTTCCGCCTCCTCGCGCGCCCGTTTTAGATTCAAACCGTGGCGGACTTGGTCCTCGCCCATTCCCCCACGTTCCCCATGCCTCTCACCCATTCTCGTGCGAGAATCACGCGCACGATGCCGTGGCCACCGCCCTCAATCCAGTGCAAAATTGTACCGTTGCAGCCACGATCTCCCCCGCCCGAGCTCTTAAAAACCTTCGCCATCCTCCTCTTTCTTTTCACTCAAACACCGACGCTTCCCGAGCTCCCTGGCACCCCGCGCCGCGTGATCTAGAGCCGCCGCCACAAACTGCCACCTTCAGCCGCTCATCGCCGCCGCGCTAGCCACCGCCGGGCCTGTCTCGCACCACTGCTAGGTTTGCTGCATCCCGGAGCGTCTAGGCCACCACCCTTGCGAGCTCCATCGCCGCTGGAGACCCATTCTCTCTGTCGTCCCTCTCGGTGAGCTCCACTACGGGCCCTCGGCCATGTTTCCTCGCTGCCTCGGTCAGTTTTTCTTTCCCCTAACCCCTTTCACATCTTCTCCAGGACCTCCTGAGCATTGTCTGCTCCTTAATCGCCAGTGATCTTCGCCGGAGCACCCCTTTTGCCATTGTCCCGAACCGCGGCCGCCGCCAATCCCCTCTGTTCGCCACCGTACGCCGCGCTCCAGTCGTCGTGAGCCCTCGGTGAGCACCCCATCTCCTTCCTCGCCTTTCCCGCTACTCCTCGCCACTCTTTGTCGTGCCTAATGGTCGCTGGCGGCGATCATTGGGCCGGGCGCTCCGCCGCAGCGCGGTCGCGCCGGCAGGATCCTGTCCCGTTCGGCCCCAGGCATCCGATCTGCTTCCGCAGATCGGGGCCGTCCGCGTGGTGCTTCGCAAGCACCCCGCTTCCCCGCCACATCGGCACCACCTGGGCGCCGCGTCGGCTCATCGGCCACTGTGGTTGTCGCGTGGCAGCCACGTGGCCGTATTCCTGCTGGGCGGCGGTGGACTTGGTCCACCGTGCACCGCTCCCCCTAGGGTCACTGGTCGGTGGGGCCTACCTATCGGCACCGGCTCCCCGGGGTCTGGTGACGACATCAATTCGTTTTATTGTGCAATAAATCGTTTAATAATTAATTTTGTATTGGAAATCACAGTTAAACTTCAAAAATTCATAACTAATTCATACGAACTCCGATTAAGTCCATTCAAATTTCATTAAATCTAGAAAAATGTCAAGAATCCATTAAAAATACTTTTAGCCCCTGTTTTCATGTCCACATGTACTGTTTTTAATTGTTTGTGCATTATTTGCTATAGAAACCAACGCCGTCGATCCTCCGGTTTACTACGAAGTCGTTGCCGAATTCACCGAGCTGGAGTAAGGCAAGTCGCATCATTTCCTTGATCATTTTAAACCCATTTATTGCAAATGATTTGTTTTAGATTAATAAACATGCATTATTTCATTATTTCATGTGGGAAGGGTGACCTATATAAATGCAATTTTAATTGCTATGACCTGTTTTCCTCCTGTATACCTTTGTAGCTAGGTAATAATATGACTAGAGGTTATTGTTAGGATGCTTAGTCCTCCTTAAAAACCTTTAGCTCACATGGGGATTTAAATATTCTAATTTACATTTACGGTTCGACTCAATGTCGGGAAATGGAACTTTGGATATATTGATGTTGAATTACTAAAATTTGACCTAAATGGTGGGCGGTGGGTGCATGGTTTTGTTGGTCGCACCCACGGTAATTAAGGACCGGTTCGCGAGAACCCCTTGAGCAAATATGGGCTTGTAGCGTTTCTTCTCCCTCTCCTAGGCACCGTTGGTGAGGATGGGCATGATGGAGTTGGGTCGGCCCGGGGTAGGGTTGATCGGCTTCCGGATCCATTGTGGTGTGGGGGGGGGTAGCCTGGGCGATGTGGGGTGTCCTAGCAGCAGGTGCAACCTCAGTGTGGTGTGGATGGTTAGGGAGAGGTTGTGTGAACGGTCCTATCACAGCCTCTCGCGGGGTGTCGTGGTGACACGTCGGCGCATGGGAACGTGTGTGGGGCTGTGTTTTGTGGGTATAGTTGTACACCTCTGCCCAGAGTTAAAAACTATTCGAATAGCCGCGCCCGCGGATATGGGCGATTGGTCAAAAATCACCGTGATTAGTCTCACCCTTACTTAGTTAACTTGACTTAATAGAACTGGTATAGTTCAGATGGATGGTTGGGCTTGGTTAACGTGGTGTAACGTTAATCAGTGAAGGATTAATATTATTCAATTAATCAACCTTTTACTATTTGTGAACTACTGGTTGCAATTGCTTTTATGTAAATAAATCTCTAGCCTATCCTTGTCTATCGTGCATTGTGCATATTTATAGGTGTGATTTGTTGAGTACTATGGGTGGTACTTAGTCTTGCTCCTTTCTCCCCTCTCAGTGGTGGAGTACCTATCTGACGAGGATTAGCAAGAGGACTAGGCTGGCTCCGCCGTCAAGATGCCTGTGGAATGGAAGCCTCTGCTTGGTTAGTTGTTAATAGGCTTACTTTTTCCTTTACTGCTGTATTTATATAATATAATTTTATCCTGTTTGTAAGACGTACTCTGTATGGCAACTTGGAATTGTATACCCTGGCTTTCCTAGACAGGGATTTAATACACATGAATGTTCAAAATTTCAGTGGTGAATTTCTGGGCGTTACACTGCGGCTAGGGTGGCACAGAGGCGGCGCGATGTCGGCGGCCGGCGGAATAGAGGGGGATGGTGGCGGCGACGACTTGGGGAAAGAGGAGGATGATGGGACTGGGCTTCTATTTATAGGGGAGGGCTTGGGCTAGGGCGGTGGCTCGGCTAGGACGGCACGGCGGGCGTAGGGGCTAGGACGGTGGCTCGGTGTGGGCCGGGCCATGGCGGAGGCACGGGCCGGCGGCGACTTGGGCCGACCACAGGAGGGAAAGGGAGGCTTCGGCCTCCCTGGCCAAAGGTAGAAGGAGGGGAAAAAGAAAAAAGAAAGAAAGGCAGGGGCTAAGTGGAAAAAGCGGAAGGAAAAATAGGAAGGTAGGGAAAAGGAAGGAAAAGACAGGGATTTTTCTGGACAGTTACATAAATTGGAATATTTGGAATTTTTGGGATTATTTGGAGAATTAGGAATTGGATTGAATGTTTGGGGAGATTAGGAATTGAAAAGGATATGAAGTGGAGTGCTTTGGATTTGAGGAGAAATTAATTGGAAAAATGAGCTCCACTCCAAAAATGCAAATTAATCCCAATTAAGACTCAAAAGATTCCAACGTCATGATTAATTAACTTAGTCATTTTAAGTACTTTTAATTGGCGAAATTTTGGTTAAGCTATTTTAGACGAATAAACCAGAGGTGAATTTTCGCAATTAGGCAAAAGAATAGAAAGTGAAAAATCAGGACGTGACATCTTTAACATGGGAGCTCTAAAAAAAAACCCAATTACTATAGGTATAAATGTTGATCTTGGAATGCCATTTAAAATCATTTTGGCAATCCATAGCATATATGTATTCTCTTATTCAATCACTATGGAGTAGTTTCTTGTAAAACAATGGTGGAGCTGATGGGCATGCATGGTACCGTGCAAGTGTCTCGTGCAAGTGTCTCTTTCGCCATGTCCATTGTTAATACTGTATTGTATGCTTTATATAATTTTTTTTTATGTTTCACTTGTTAAGACACATTGTTTCATGTAGTGATTGTTGGCGCTGTATCTCTTTAAAACATTTCATCGAGCGAATTAAAATATTTAACCAATCGATAAAACAATTTTATATAAGTGAGAAACAACTATCTTTTTTAGACATGTATATTTTTTATTAGAATATAGTCGTGTAGGATTTTGTTATAAAGATTTAATTACATCGAATATAATGGTGTAATTAATTTGTAAATCAAATAAATAATTTAAAATAAAAAATAATTTAAAGATTGGGAACAATTATACATGCATACATGCAGCTAGTGTATGTCACGGAGACATAGGGCTAGCGCGCAGTAAGAGACAGCCATGAAAACATTGATCGAACATGCACGAAACGCTTGCCTCAATCGAATGGATTCGGACGAAGCCCGACGTTTTGCACCGAATTGGGCGACCGATCGCGTCCTAAGAACCGCCGTGTTTTAAACCCGGCCTTCCAATCCAACCCTAATGCCGCACTAGATGCAACCGAATTCTTATTCCGTACGGCATCGGCAACTGGACACCGCCGCACCGGCCGCGCTACCCATTAGGTCTCTGACAGCTTGGGCCCACAACCTCCTGCTCGGTCGGTCACACGTCCATATCCATCTGACTATAAAATTACCCACGCGCTTGGGGCGTCGGGTTTTCTTTCTCCCCTCGCTACCGTTCCGCCGCTGCTCCGCCTCCGCGACGTCGCCTTCGAAAATAAGAAAGAAAAAAACCGCAAAAAGAAAAGCGAGAAAAAACCTCCCAAATTCCCCATCCTTCCCTCCGCTGCCTCGCCGAATTAGCCTCGAGGTTCGGCTAATCGAGGTGAGCTTTGGAGAAATTGGGCTAGGTTTTGGTGGATTTCGGCTCTTGTCGGTCGCCGTTCCCGGATTCGTGACCCGATTTTCTGTGCTTTTTGGGTTGTTAGGGCAGTTTTTTGATCGGTGATTTTGGTTTGGTTTGCAGTGTGGTTGATTTCTAGGCCGGATCGGGGCATCGGAAAATGGACGAATTCGAGCTGGAGGATAACCTAGAGTTACTCCTCCAGAGCATCCAGGAGCTCATCGAGGACCAGGGGGAGAACAACCCCTTAGGTGCGGCCAACCACGACGAGCTCATCGCCAGCCTCCTCCAAAACAACCAGGTACGTTGCCACCGCCGCTGGTGCTCTCCGATTGTTGCGCATGTGGATTCATGCTGCGCTTGCGGTTTCATGTGTGTCAAGAATTTTTATTTATGTTTATTTATTTAAGTAAATTTCACTTTGGATCACCCTTTGTCCAATATTTTTACTTTGGACTAGGTAGGTTTGCTTTTGTTGCATTTTGACCACCCTAAACCACTTTTTAGCACATCAACGACCTCAAACACATCGACTCCGATACTCCAGCGAACTCCTACACCTAAGCGCATGTCATATTGCCGGATGAGTTTTTAAACATGGCTAGAGAAGATAATTGGGGTGGTCCAAAGTAAAACAAAGGCAAAATTATGTCCAAAGTGAAAAGATTAGTCAAAGGGTGATCCAAAGTGAAATGTTGGCAATAAAAGGTGGTCCAAACCGCAATTCAGTCTTATTTATTTATTTTGTGTTGTTTTGCAGGAGAATATGCAGTCTGATGTTTCTGTGCAGGACGTTATGGATGGGAAAGACATGCAGGGGATACCGTGGGAGAACATTGTGTTCAGGAGGGATCAGTATCGGGAGATGAAGATGAAGAACTACAGAAATTACCAGAACTTGAGTTATGCCCGGGAGGAAGCTTTGAAGGTATCTTGTGTTCATGCTCTTGGACTATCTTTTATTTGTAGAATCACTTAGGCAAGCTATAGTTCGGTTGTCCAATATCTCAATCTGTGTCATCAATTCTTGAGTTGAAAATCATGAGAACGTGATAGGTTGCATTCACATGGGCATGATAGCATCGGATAAGCAGACAAGGGTTCAAAAACTTAATGTGCTTTGCATCCTTGTGGTGCCAAGTGCTCTATAATGAATCATTCCAGTCACGACTGGTTACCACTAAGCAGTATCGTGTACGGAAAATACTAAATTACTACTGAATACCATTAGTTACCTACTGACCCATTACCACCATGTGAGTTTAGTATCCATTTTATGGGCAACCTATCCAAATGCTATGGTTGAGCCCTCATGCTCGAGAGCTCAGGCAGCCAATCAAACACACCATTGAGGTGATTTAAGTTGGTTTGTGTGGTTATAAGTGCTCACTCATCATGGTATTGATTACTTTATCCTACATGAACTGATTTAGGGGTTTATCTGGTTGGGTATACATGCGATGGTGCGGAATCTTGTTTCCATTACTTACATTGTTTTCTTTATGTGTTTAGATGTTTCTTTTGTTGATCGTGTTAAGTTGATTATAGACTTATCTCAATTGTTTGTATTGAAATTCAACCTTTTGATTCAGATAGCAAATTGATGCTTACAACCATCACTAGTCACCAGTCAGTCACCAATGGCTGATATGGCTTCTTGTCTATTAAATGGGCATGCCTTAATTTATTTAGCATGAGCCACCCTTCGACTCGGGGTTGATGGTTGTTCATACTCAATTAATCCATCCCTTAAGTATCACCGCTCACCACAAGCAATTCATAATCATAAATGATAAACAGTAAGTGACACTGTTCATCACTAAAAATTGATGATCACCAGTGATAAACAATAAATAACACTAATAATGCATAATTAACTGCCTTGTATGAGTTTGTCTTGTATGACCATCTGGAAAATATAGTTCATGTTGTATGAAAACACACACCGAACACCGCAAAATTCTTACCATGTGCCCTATCATGGGCTTTCCCAGCATACCAAATAGTCCATCCTTCATTTGCATTTGCGGCTGCAGGGATGATCTTATTTATCCAAGTGAACTCCCTTGTGCCTGGTTCATTTCTACCATTGTAGAGTTAGCCTTATGAGATTCTCCATTGATGTCCAGTGATTTATGTATGACCACAATCAGTTGCGTTTGGAATAGAGTTTGAAAGGAATGCTGGAAGATTTCACACGAAATTAACATTAGACAGCAAGCATTGAGGGGAGTTTATTCAATCTAGGCTCTTCATTGGAGTTAATATAGGTGTTTGGTGATTCTTGGATTAGGATCTTTTTTCCCTATTATATACATTTGTTTCTTTTACGATGTTTGCAAATTACATCCATTCATGTTTGTAAAACGAGCTTGAATTAAAACTTTGGATGATATGCATGGGCCATAGAGGAATCTATAGAATCAAATGGAATCATTATAATCACTGTAGTTTTCTATCTGTATTACTGTATGCATTTCAGATTGTTGGAGATGGATGCTGTTCTCTGAGAACATCACACTATTTTGTTGTTTGTTTCGAGCAACCTATGTAAAGGTAGTATCTATTTGGAGTAGGATTAATTTTTTTCATCTGAAATTCGTGAAATCAGAGAAATCTTGGTAATTTAGGCACATCCCACAATAAAGGCTGTTTTTGGTCAATTTGAATCCATGGGAGTAGTTTAGGAAGAAATGTATGCTGTTGAATTGAACTGAACGTTATGTGAGCTATGGCTCTTATAGTTTTCTTTTTAAAAGATACACACTGCCCAAGGTTGATCAAACCTTCTTAAGGAAACACTGTGTAACTCTATATTTATGCGAAAACTTTTGTCATGTGACTCATATCTTTGACAGTTTTATTTAATATGCATGTTGCTTTTTACAAGGTTTTAACAATTTTCCTTGATAAAGATTGTTTAGCAACTTTTGTCTTAAGTATGATAATAGTTGTGTAATTAGAGAGTTAGACCTGAAATGTATATGCTGAAGTGTATAAATGGGTTGCAACTTTATGATGTTCCTGACATTGTTTTGACGTTGTATTATTCTTGTCCAGCTGAAATAACCTAAAACTAGGATGATTTCCTTGTGTGAATTTGAACAATTGATCCCCACAAACAGTTAAACAATCATTTCTTACTTTCTGCTTGAACTATGAACTGGTAAGCATGGAAAACGGAAATACTGTTAAAGGCTGTATTTTTTTTTTGTATTGCTGCAAGTTGCTTTGCACCTTAAGGTGTAACTGTAACTACATGCCTATCTGTGGAAACAGGTAATTCTGAGGGACTCAGGAGGAAAGTTGCTTCTACTATTTGCAGTTATTTAGGAACAGAAAGATAACTGTGTGTAGGATTCAATTAATTTGGATCCAATTTTCTGAAGTTTTTGCGTAGTGGCATACCAGCATTTATGCCATAGGTTGTTGCATGAGCTCATTTACTATTATGGTTACAATCCAGTGCTTACCGTTGGAAATTTGCAACAGTTAAATCCTGGAAAATAATTTATATCATCATTTTCTTGTCAATCAGCATCTTAAAATCTCTTCTTATTTATGTTATACAGGACTGCAAAAAAGTTGAAAAGGATAGCCCTTACTATGATTTCCAGTACAACACAAGGCTTGCTCGTCCATCAATTGTGCATTTTCAGGTTTGTAATCATTCTGTTGACATTGCAAGTCAATCTGTGGATCTTAGTTATGCTATGGGTGATCCTATTTGAACTTGACCAACCATGTAGTCTTTTGATACTTGGTCATAGTAGTAGTACCAGGAAACGATAAACCTTTTCAAAATATCTAGCTTGTAGAGATAGTATAGGAATTGATGGTAAAGAAATTGCAGGTAATATATTAAGACCTACAATATATTTGTGAAAGTTTTACCATCAAGACAGTGAACACCCAAGAATTAACATTTAGATAGGTATGCCAGCTAGTGGCATAACTTTTCCTGAGGGACACAAGATTGTGAAGGTACAACTTTATTTTACTGTTAAAAGATGGATGGCACTAATTGTTGGAACATCCACTTAAACATGCTAGATGTGATATCACTCTTCTATACATGCATGCATCTAAAAACACCGATTTGCTACTTTTATGTTATCAAGGAACACAAGATCTACTCAGATCTCAATATAACATAGAACATGTCTTGAATAGACTGAAAAACTAAATTGCATACTTTACAATAGAGTATACAGGTACTTACAAATTAAAGTGTTTTCCCTTGGTCTCCGCAAGAATACAATGACTCAACAGGCTACAGGCTAACATAGTAAATAGGATAGCTAATGAAGTGGAAACTGTGGCAAAATTTTTATTTGGGTGTAGATACTATACCAGCTAGCTTGTGGGCTAAATTTTATCTGACATCAGATGAGGATGGGAAAGATGGGGGACAGAATGGCCTGTTTTGGGCAGTTGTGTTGAGAAAGATTAAATTGAGAGATGAACTTGGGTTCTTTTTTCAAGCGTTCAGTGGTATTGAAGCATTTTCAAGCTACTGAAGGTGGGACTGGTTTTAGCAAATGGCATGGAGCACATTGGCACATCCTGAGCACATATATAGAATTTGTTGAGACCTTGATATTAGGAAATCTGTTAAGCATGACAATGATAGCCTAAAATATTTTTTTACACGATCACCAAACTCTATTTTGCATTCTGTATGGTTACTGCTAATTCTTGGAGTTAATTTACTTATATTTAGGCTGAAGTACTTTTACTCGGTTAATAAGATCAACTGTACATTATGTCTTCTCAGCATTCTTATGCTTGATGCCTCAAGTTGTACTAATAAGTATAGATCAAAGGATGTGGTTCTGAATTCTGACTTTCAAGTTTTCAGCTAAGGAATCTGGTCTGGGCAACAACCAAGCATGATGTTTACACAATGCACAACCAATCAGTGACACACTTGTCATCATTGGACCAGACAAGCACCGAGCTAATCAATGCGGATGACTGTATCATACCAAAACAGGTACCTACTCCATCCATAGGCCTTAGCTCGTTGCTGTCCGCTCATCATCTCTTTCACCTAAAACATGCAAAATTGTCTATTTTGTGGACAGAGGGGGCATGGTTCACAGTCCGTTGCAATGGTCCAGGTCACAACTATGGCTGTAGATGATAGTTTATTGGTAATTGGTGGTTTTCAGGGGGAGCTTATATGCAAGGTATCTTCATGGAAAACATATACATATATTTTACAATTTCATCTAATAACTTGTAAATTGACAAAATTCTTTGGTTTTTAATAGCGCCTGGAGGATGATGGAGTTCTTTTCAGCACAAGAGTTACAGATGATGAGAATGCTATTACCAACTCTTTGGAGATATATCAGGACCCCAAGTAAGATTTGATGCTTTCGGAGTTAGTATGTTTTTACTTTGAGGCCTTGTAACAACTCCTAACAAAATGTATATTTTCAGTGGATCTAGACGGTTGGTGGCTGCTAACAATGACTGCTCTGTCAGAATTTTTGACAGTGAGTACTTTGACCTGCTGAAGCACTATGTCTTCCCATGGTCTGTGAATGTAAGTAGCTTCTCTATACTTGTTTATGCCCTGTAGTTATGCCTTCTTTTGTCTTCCAAGTCTAAAATTTTCGCTTTCAATCAGAGCGTTTCGGTGAGCCCAAAAGGGGGACTGTTTGCTGTCCTGGGGGATCATGAAGATGGCTTGGTTGTGGACCCCAAGTGTGGCAAGGTAAGTGCATGACTGTTTTTGCCCTAATGTGAGCTCGTATCGGCTTCTGATTTTAACTTAATCTGTAATTACTTCTGTTGCTTTAGGCAATTGGTGCACTTAAGGGCCACTTGGACTACTCTTTCGCATCTGCCTGGCATCCTGATGGCAATATCTTGGCGACAGGCAGTCAAGATACAACCTGTCGGCTGTGGGACATTAGAAACCTATCACAGTCTGTAACTGTACTTGGCGGAAGGATGGGCTCGATACGTTGTATCAAGTTCTCGTCAGATGGGCGGTTTTTGGCTACCGCAGAACCTGTGGATTTCGTCCATATCTACGAGTCATATGCAGACTATGGCAGATCTCAGGAGATTGACTTGTTTGGCGAGATTGCTGGATTGTCGTTCAGCCCAGACACCGAGGCATTCTATGTTGGCATAGCAGATCCAACATACGGAGGCCTCATAGAGTTTGACAGGAGGCACCAGCATCATTATTTGAACTCCATGTGGTGATGCCAAAATGTGTCTTTGCTGAGCATTATTCCTCAGTCGAATAGCAGCAGGAATAATGCTGCTAAATCATTCGATTATGTGCTGCATAACTTGCTCAACTTGTGCAAGGCCGCACTAACAGTGAAGCTCATTGAAGAGATTTGCTGCTTTAGTTTTTAGCTGCAGCACCGGAAAGCTGAGGAAGGATCCCGGAACTGTATAAAATTCTGCTTTTTCCTTCTTTTTTTTTTACCCTTTATAACTTGTTACTTAGGAACTGATGTCTGATGGAGGTAGTTATATATGTATAGCCATTCTATTTCATTTTTCTCCAAATCAATGTACATATAGTTGGTGGTATTGTGGTACTGTGGTACATGTGGAGGATGATTCCCCGGTTCATCAGCCTTAGTGCATACGGGCATTGAAAAAAATTTGAAAATATACTTTCAACTTTTGCAAATATATATGCTGAACGACAAATTTGGCAAAAATATATCTCACCCACGCCGGGTAGCTCGGCACCGAGCTAGGGGCGAGGGACGACTGGTGCCGCGCCGCTGATGCGCGGCACGCATCGGAGCCGTGCTGCCAACGTGCAGCTCCGGCATGGCCGCATAGCCCTGTGCCGGTACCACGCCACCACTGCATGGCACCATGCCAACCTCACGTGGTGCCGCGGATCCTATGCGTCAATCGCGGTGCAGCGTCTCCCTAGCGCAGCACTGGGTGCGGTACCGCTCTTCCGTAGCACGGTAGCGCCGTGCGGTGCCACGCCTCCCACGCGCTGCACCAGGTGTGGTACCGCTCTTCCATAGCACGGTACCGCTTGTCCCCGGCATGGCACCGGGTGCGGTGCCGCTCCTATCCTGTGTGGCTCCAAGATTACTTCGCAGTGCGTTAGCAATAATTCACTAAATTAAAACTCATTCAAACGATGTGCATTTGAAACTTGAAACTGTCAGTAGCTTCCAACGCTTTGCAAATTCACGGCCCTGTTTTCCGAAAAATCTAGAGTATTTACAGGTGTCTGCTATAAAGATACAGCATGTGAATTTATAAAGCGTGCAAACTTATTGAAGTTGTAAATGTTTGTGCTGTACCGGTGCCCTCCGCTTTAGTAGGTTTGCTTACTTTGCAACTCGCGGCCATGTTTTATGGTAAGTCCCAAGTATTCACATGTGCTTACTCTGAAAATAGAGCTTTCGAGTTTGCAAAATGTGCAAACATATTGAAGCTCACAACTTTAGCTCGGTACATAAACTCTCTCTAATTTTGTCACCACTATCTCCTTTGCACTCTGTCGAACACATGACCTCTTTTTATAGGCTGGCGAAGCGCTCATGCTTTAGGCTGTCAGTGGTCCCACGCGATAATTGTATATATGGATGTCACGTTGCTCTCATTCATTTACAACACTTCAGGACAAAACACTTTCAGCGCATTAGCTGTGATCGAGGACAAAACACTTACGGCACATTAGTTGTGATCGAGGACAAAACGATTTCAGCGCATTATTTGTGATGCAGGACAAAACACTTTCAATGCATTATTTCTGATTGAGGAGAAAAGCTTTCGGTGCCACGATTCCCGCTGTCGGCATTGTCGTCCTAAAGTGTTGCTCTCAATATCCTTTGGCCTATATAAACCATTGGTTCGAACATATGAGGCACACAACTCGTTGCAAACACTTATTGTAAATGCAGTGCTACACTTGCAGAATACTATAGCAGATTCTTGAGCATTCGACCTTGTGCAGTTCACATCTCTCATAAAATTCTTGTCGTAAGTATCTGTTTTAAGAATCTACAAACACGGTAATGGTAAGGTCATCTACAAAGGTGAATTTCTTCGTGCAAATCATATGCGCCATTTGAAGATATCTAATTTCCATTCGCCAGTTTGAAATGTCATTAATTCGGCCAATGTAACCACCGAGTTTGGGATTTAATTATGTGGTTTTACGTACAGGTACGATTAATGATATCTAGATGTTGGGGACATAAACATCCTGACTGGAGGAGGGATCCAGTCGAAGGACTTATCCCACCTTGGACGGACCGTCCATTGTGCCACTGTGGTGATCGATGTCAACTTGAAACAACCATGTTGCCGAGCATTCACGGGAGGAGATTCTTTCTGTGTCCAAACACGAATGAGGAATGGATTGGATGTCAGACCTATTTAAACTTTTCTTTTAGGTGTACAACATAGTTTGAACATAACTAATATATTTGTTCACAGAACGACATAAGAATGTGCGGATACATTGAATGGATTGATACGGAGAATCCACAATTCGATGGAACACGGTGGTACGCACCTACTGAAACAAGAGCTCAATACATGCGAAGGAGGAGTATGAGCACAGAATGGAGGCCGAACGAATCGATTGGAGAAGTAATCATCTAAGCCTCCCTCCATGGACGGAGTGTCCTAAGGGCGCATGCGGTGACCATTGCCAAGTTGCAACTTCTTTAAGGTAAGAAACTTTGGGGATGAGGTACTTTATTTGTCTAAACGTCGACGATGACTCGTTGTAAGTTCTACTCTAAATTTTCTTTCATGGATCGTTGTAATCGTATGTTAATCTACCATATGAATGAAAAAATTTTTGCCTATTACACAGGCAAAGCTGAGGATGTGTGCATTCACAAAGTGGATTGACATGGAGAGACTACCGTTAGATGGATGAATGATAACAAAAGCTAAAACGATGTCACAATACATACGGGCGAAGGAGGAGCACGAGCGACGAGTTGAGGCGGTTAGCTTAGACTGGAGAAACATCCTTTGGGGTGCCAATGGTCTAAGCGTCCAAAGTGCGCATGCAGAGATTGCTGCTAGGTGACGACATCGTTCACAGAAGGGATGTCCGGAAGGAGATATTTTATTTGCCCAAACATAGACGACGACTTCGTTGTATGTCTTGCTCGTACTTTCATACAATCTTGTCTGCTTTAAACATTGTTAAAAGAGTGCTATTTACACAGGAAATCCAAGAGTGTGTGGCTTCACTTCATGGATTGATGTATTGAAGCCGAACTATGAAGGCGGAAGGGTTACCGAGGCTAAAACAATAGCGGAGTTACACGTCGAAAAAGAACGAGAACGTTCAAAAACTGTCACGCAGAAATTTAGCCAATTTCTAGACTATTTTGTGTATTAAATTCCCCTGTCCAGGAATCAAGCAGGGTACACAAAATGACAATTAATAAACAGATCCAAAGTAAATAAAGCGTAAATACTTACAGAAGCCTTAGTCCTCACACGCTTTGTGTTAAGAAAACAGTAGCGGAAAGGCGAAACTAGCGTGTCTTTAGCTCCACCACCAGCAAGCTCAACTGGGGTATAAGCAAAGTCCTTCTCTCTGAAAGGGGGAATAAAGCAAGGCTGAGTATCACCATTGTACTCAGCACGACACCAATGAATGCATTTGTGCACGGGATTTCAAAGAGAGACTGGTGGCTTATTGCATAAAAGCAGTTGTAAAACAGTAGTGTTCGCAAACAGTAAAAATGTTGATTAATTTAACAAGATTAATTCTCACCATTTAACGTTACACCACGTTAACCAGGACGCCAACCAATTCCCACTGGCTGACGTTACACCACGTATCACTAGTCTCCCTAATGAACGCTACACACAACGTTCACCAGATCCTCCGTTACGTTACACACCACGTAACCGGCTCCACTAATTAACGTTAGCATAACCACACATTAAGCCAGTAGTCTACCATTGAACACGTTAACACGTTGACTTGATTTTCAGTCTTCGGATCAATGTTACACCACGTTGACCAGCCGCACTGATGAACTTTACACCATAGTCCACCAGGCGTCACTGATGAGCATTGCACCACGCTCACAGTCTCCACGATTAGCGTTACATCACGCTAACGGACCACCCCCGATCAACTCCACACGTTGACCGGACTCAAACTTCCACACACCAGTTTCATAAAACCAGATTCAATTTCTAAGGTGAGACTAATCAGGTGAGTCTTGACAATGTGCCCATAACGTGGGGCGCGGCTATTCGAATAGATTACTCTGATAGCAGAGCGTAAAACTTTACCCACAAGACACCGCCCCACAAGTTCTCGTGTGCCAGTGCACACGTGCCCCGTGAGAGGCTGCTGATGACCATTCACGAACCTCTCAAACCAACTAACCATCCTGAGGTTGCACCTTATCAACAGGGCACGCCATATTGGCAGAGCTACTCCCTTGCGCCACGGTTGAATTCGGAAGCCGATTTCAACCCTACCGGGCGACCAACTCCATCACGCCACGTCTGCTTTTCGGTGCCTAGGAGAGGGAGAAGAACGCTTCAAGCCCAGCTGTGCATGCTGGCTTGTGGAAAGTACGGCTAGTTTGCCCTAAGTGGTTCCGCGAACCGGTCCTTAATTGCACGGGTGCGACAGCAAAACATGCACCCACAGAGCCCACGCATTTAGGTCCAATTTTAGTAATTTAACATTCGCATATTCAAAGTTCTTTTTTCCGACATTTGAGTTGAATCATATAAAAGGATAATATTTAATTCCCATGTGAGCTATGTTGCTAAGCAATGGCTTAACAGGTCCTATCTCTAGCCAAGTCATCCAATGAGACTAAGCTAGTCAAAAAATATTATCAACTCACCCAAAGTTATCAAGGAAGGATAACAACATAAACAAGGTCTCAAAGTAAGGCGACACAACTATGTTATCCCATTTCATGTAATTGTCAAAACATGTAATTTATTTATAAATCATAAATATTTCACAGTAGTTTCAACATGCGAAGGGACTGTGTGACTTGCTTGGAAAACGTCTTCGTTAGTGCTCTTCCGAATCTTCCTAGAGTCGCGGTCCTCCGAACGAGATTTACGGCCT